>CM023103.1:54522501-54757528 GCA_013103745.1 Gardenia jasminoides
CCTGCTGCATTAATCGGAATGGCGATTTGCACACCCCTACACTCAGACAGAAAATCCACTGCTATGACCCATAACTCGCCTGTTTTTCAATTTTGAATTAAATTTTCAAACACGAAATATATTTTAATCTCCCAAGAGGATTCGGGGTATATATTCAATTTTTATGGTCATTTTCTTCTAGTCAAAGTGTGTACCGCAGTATACACTATCGCCATTGTAAATAGAGGATTACTTATTATACACGAATCTCTTATCTGAGAAATAAATACAAACGTCAGCTGTTCCTTTAAAGACAAAGTGTCCCAATTACAGTGCCACATGTAACATAAACTTGAAAATGCATCGAATGCAAAACTAAATTAGTTAGGGTTAATCAATTCCAATGTGTTTATAATAGAATTCAAATTGATTCGAGAACTGCATGAATTGAATTGGAATCGGGTTTTATACTTCATATAGTAATTAACCAAAAAATCAATTTACATAACCAAAAGTGTAAATATACCCAATGCACACCATAAATTAGCGCCTGCCTTGGATACTTGGTTTTTCTGTTGTCGTGGGAGTACTCTGTAAAAACTCATAGTTTCTAACAATTTGACTCACCTCTGGAGACAAAATACACAAACCTCGCAAACTCCAGATTTTGTAATAAAATTAGTCGTGAATCAGAATAATAACATTAAAAAAATAATTTCAGAGATGCTTCCTGTTTCGCAGAAATGGCCTCATGTCTGTAGAATTTGTAATCGGGGAAATGAATGAATTAATAAAATCATAGCAAGGTGAATCAAATAGGTAACAATGAACAAAAAATAAAGAAAGTAACCGCTTTCTATAAAAAAAGTTTTGTCAGCCTTTGTTCCATGGTATTTCACGATAACAAAATAACGAAGGATTTACCAATGCTTTTACGCCGTAATTTGTTAACAGCCCCTGATCTTAATGTAAAGAAGTTAAATCAATTCGCGATGAATTGACAAAGATGCTCACTCACGGACACACTTCTATCATCTGACGACTTACTGTCATCTGACCGATAGAATTAAAGATGAAGTCAAAGCTCTCCTGTCAGCCGCCGACGAAGCTATCGACGAAATATGTATCATCTACCGATAAAGACCAACGGCGCAACGACGGACGCTGTCGACGCGAGACAAGTTTCGCCTTCCTGGACGTCCACTGGCCGTGACGCTGGAGAAGGCAAACAGCAACCCTTTCCTTAGCGGACGATAACATTGCACCGGACGATAACAATACGGGTATTTATGAATAAAATTTCAGCGGCCCTTCTGAAAAGACTAAGTTTTTTTTTGTAAGATCTTTACTTGACTAACTTCATTACAACATCTTAACCGAATATAATGGCATGAATTTTAAAGCACGCAGGTGAGTGAGTTGGTTCTGGAACCCTCAAGGGAGGTTTATGAAATTCATTAGGTATTAACTGCCTGACTTATTCATCATTTGCTAATTTAATTTAAAAGGTCAACAGAAATTAACAAGTAACTACTGCCACTTAATAAATAATGGCCAAGTTCCATCTTGTCAAGATAAAATGTGGAGTGGCTTACCGTATATAATTTAATAGGTTTCTAAAAAAAGCTTCCTGATTGCAATATATTGAAATTCAAGTACAATGTGGCTAATACTACAAAAACTCTAAGGTTTTCTTTTGACATGTTCCACTCCTAATAATCCTTCAAGCAGATGTAATCTATAAAAGTGTAGGATTTTGTTAATGAACAATTGCTGTGCCAACTAGGGATTGAGTTATTCAGGTACAGACCATAAAGTGTACATTCAGGCCGGTGAGGGCGCGGCATAGACCATAAAGTGTACATTTTAGCAAGAAAACAGGAACGGTGAGCTAATAAGTATTCGAGGAAACACCAACACAAAGGAACGAGGGAACTTGCTAACAAAGTGGTTGGAGGGGAAACACCAACACAAGAACGGAGGGAAAGCACGCACGCGACACCCAGTGGAATGCGTAGGAAAGAAACGCCGGGGAACAAAACCAGCTCACTGAATGGGTCCGCTACCATCGACATTTATAAGAAATAACAATCGAGAGCAAAAGACCACGGGAAAGGTGAGAGAGGACGCTGGGTTGTCCATGGTGGAGATGGTGACCCCACTTTTGATCAGAGGGAAAGCGGTAATAAGAACATCCTTGGCCCTTTCTGACCGGAATCGACGCCGGACGATTATTTGGCCTGCTTCCGACTGGTCCTGAATTGTCCCGGAAATGTAAGTGTTCCCGTGGTGTTTTTTCAGATTTAGGCAGCTGTGCATTAATTACCCTAATACATCATCGGTAGCATGATCATACCACCGCATTTATGAAGTCGAACAAGGAATAATGCGATGGATTATATAAAGCATGTAAGTAGGTCGCAGAAACGTATATTTTGTGTCAGGACCACCGCACAAAGTAAAATTGTTAGTTTAGTGAGAGTCTGTTTACTGTCATCCCTGACCGGCAACCAAACATACCAATAAATTGTAAAGAGTAGTAGATAATGGAGACATGAATATTTTTTATGTTAATACATTCTCGCCGGACGGGCTTTGTAGTGGAAAGTCTGTTCACGACTACCAGTTTAAAGGCCCAGTTGTTATTTGAGTTTGAAAATGTCCACCTCCTTTGCAGGAAAATAAATTGTAAAAGCAAAACAGAAGTGGGCAAATCGGTCAACAAAGGAATGGTAGCTGGTTTTATAGCTACTAAATGTAAACCTCAGAAGTGACCGTGATCATTTTCATAAATGTGGTTTGGTCATTGTTGTAGGGCTGCGGTAAAGCATAAGACATTGCTTTGTTTAATGAAATGTTGTTGCCTCCTGGAGGCATACCAATTTTTGAATTGCCGTGCCTATCATGGATATTATCCATGTATGCAACCTTATGGCGCAGGGATGGCGATGATTCAACCATCGACCGGCAAGTTTTTCAAGCAGGTCAGCTCTGCCCTGTGGTGTCTGCAGGCGCTACCGCGGTTCCCGCCGATACACGATCCATCAGCGGGGTGGTTCGTGGTGGATGGTACATTGATATGACATATTTGTCGAGCTGACAAACGGTCGGAAACAAGAGTACCGAACCGCAAATACCATGAGATACAAGTGAGCGTTTCAGCTTGTGGTGTCAGCAGGTTCGTTGCGGTACAATTTTTCTGAACAAATATGGTAATGTGGTCATACAACGTGTGTGAAGTTAAAATGCTAATTTATCCTGTTAATGGTCAATAAGTTGTGAAGCTAGTACACAACGGCTACAAATTTGTTTTGCCTTGAAGGAAATCTCATTGATTGCTTTTAACAACAAGCAAAAGAGAAGTGGTAAGAGTGGCTCGAGGCATTTTGACACAAAACCTTTTAACTTGACGGATTTGGGCATGTTGGTTTGGTTTGTCGATAACTTCAACTCGGAACCGCACTTGATGTCCATGGCCATTCTTTGTAAGTCACAACCGCAAGATGTCGTATCCTCGCTTTGAGTGCCTAACGCGGAAGGGACCCGACCACCACCGCCTCTGATTGTAACGGACATTAGCCAGACCTGAAGTTTATGAGCTGAACATTGCAGCTTAAAGATGGGTGCAATTACCCCAGAATTACACGAGTCTGCATTGCAAGCTCAAGTCACAAATTGGGACACGCTTTAAGGCAAAATTTTTTACTACTCATGCACTAATTCTGCACCTATGCCCGCGAGAGTCATGGATCGCGTAGGAGGTAGTGGCTGCTGCACGGGGCAGGTGACTTGGGAAAGTGAGTATGATTGGTGCAAAATATGTGTTGAATAAGTTGATGTTCTGAGTAAGGGCCCAGCTTGCTGTCTCCTCGAGGTTTCTGGTTGTTGGCATATGTTTATCGTGGAGTCACGCCCATCTTGTTGGATCGGTTTGTTCACGCCAGCCATGGTACACTAATGATGTTTGCAATGGCTATAATGTTTCAGGTTTTATATGTTGCCTGAATCGGTTTTAGATGATATGGTCGATCTGAATCTGCTGTCGCATACCATGGTTGGCAGTGGCAATAAGCACGATGATGTTGAATCGCCGTGGCTGTGCAGTTGAAGTCCATTGGTGCTTTCTGCAAGAAAGCGATTTCACCTCGGTCACTCAATACTGTCTCAAGCTTACATGTAACTCGTCCCAGAGATTACATTTTCAGACGCTCAATCTATGTTGTTATGACTTTGTTCTCGCTTCATTACCTCCTTCAAAGTTGAATTCACCAGAAGACCCAAATGCGTCTCTGACAAAGTCCCCTCCCCACCAAAATGATATCGCCGCTTTGAGCGATTGATTAGTGTCAGAATAGCAAAGACGGAGATGCAAAAGAGCTAATTGTCAGCGAAATGTTCAACGACCAGAATGGTTCTACATCGAGATGCTTATGGCTGTCCTTGTCGGACGTGAGCTGCAGAATGCAAAAGAAAGGCGAGCGGAAATGGTCGGTGCAGGCCTCCACGCAGACTATACCCATCTCTTTGTTCTCTACTATATAAGGTTGGCAATGGCAAAAGGTAATGGAACCGCCAGTGGTCGCTAACTTTGCAAAACCTCAAGCCAGCTCAGCTTGTTCAACTATCATCTTCCTCAGGCTTCCGCCTCAATATGCCGACACGTAGGATTTCGACACCGCCTTAACCTGCTAATCCATTCGCGGATTCCTCCGCATACTAATCAAATGATGTTACCCAGAAATGAAACACTGGTAAAGGTATATGAACAATGCTACCAAACGCTGTTGAGAGTTTTATGTACTTAACCGTGCCTGTTTCTCTCAAAGCCACACCGCTTCGCTGTTCACATGGACAACTCCCAAATGTCCCTTTTCAACTGGTCTGATCAAAGGTAAGCAGTTGAGTAAAGAAACAAAAACACTCTAAAAGGCATGGAACGTAAATTGAAGAGCCGGCTGCACACATCGCTGTGGGCGTAAGGTTAGTATGCTAAGTTGCCAACCGGTTGAACATTTTCAAAGTCATGGTAATTTTACGCGACCTCCTCGTCCCAAGGCTATTATCACAAAATGTTGTTTATTAGTTTTATCGATTGTAATTTGCTAATGGCACAAAAGGTAGTAACTTTTATCGGTCTATGATTCTTGCATCGGTGAGATCGTGGCTGAACTCCAACATGTGGACAATGTCGTGAGCTTAATCAAATTTTTTAAGGTCCGTAGCTATAGGGTTTACAAGGCAAAGATTGCTCAACCCTAAATTTTATGCTTTCATCATTTCCATTTTGGCCCATTCATAAAATTTGTTGCATTGATTTGCGGCAACAAACAATGGAGTGGAATGACTCACCTCACACATTTGCCTGTGTGGTTGACTCTCATTTTTCATCCCCGACATACGCAGAGAGGTGTGCAATTTTGTTATAAAGCTGATTTCTATTGCTTCGCTTCATGTTCCTTAACCTCACCTGACCGCTACTCATGCAAATAAACTCTATTGCTAATGATTGGTCGGTCAGATGCCGCTGAAAGATCTCACGAAGTCTATCACCTGAGCTGGATAAGTTCAGGTTTTAGAAACAATGAATTTGATGAAAAACTATATAGTATGGTTTTAATTATCCAACAATGCCTCCTCCAAAAATGTAATAGCTTTGTTACCCCTGCGTGTTATCAACCGTTATGCCGCTTATTAACTTGTCGCTCGTGACGGCTCATCCATTTGCTACTGCCATTTGGTTTCTTCCGCTGCTGCCCGTGTGTTAGTTTCATGTACTGGTTTGAAGACAATTGTTTTATGTACAGTTTGTGTTTGTCAAACTGCGGTAGAGACGAAACTATGTTAAGATATGTGCTGCTTTTGACGACGTACTCATCATGTCCAATAGTGGATACAAATCATGTCTCAATAGTTGATACAAGTGTTCGCCAAAGATTTGCATCCATCATATGCCATAGAAAGGTCTCAGATTATGTAGTATTAGGTTTTCAATATTGCCCCGCTCCTCGATTAAACTTGTAAATTCTTCTATATGGATCCGCTATACGCCTTTTTTAACTTCGTAACACCGCCTTGGCCTACCATTTTTACATCATCAAGGCTGGATTGATGGAATATAAGTATTGGAATGGTCGTTACTTCTTCCAACTTACACATTCCAAATGAATTGTACATTTGGTAATGTCTGTTAACTTCTTCCTACTTATACTTAATATATTAACTACTTTAGCTGTCCAAATATCATACTAAGTGCTATGTTTTTATATACCCACATCGAATCACTCATCCCTGCTTCAGATTCGCTTTACCAAAGACCTAGTGCTTGCCAACAACTTGAGTGCGTCGAGATGTTATATACCGACTATCTAACGGAGGCATCGTTTGGAGGACCTGTGTATGCAAAGAAAGTCGAGTAATACCATAGTTGGAAACCATTGTCCAACAAGCGTGTTTACGCTTGGAGATCATTTGTTGTCGCTATTAAACCTCAAGGTTCATGCACATCACTTAACGAATGACATGACTAGCCAAGCCGGGTATTAACACCTGCTCATCGACATGCAGATCTGTTCCTATGAACTACCGATGCGAGCACTGGTTCCTTTTTGTCATTGATCTAACCGAGCATAAAGTACTCATCTATGATAGCTTGCCTGACGAGAATCAAAACGTAGGTGGAAGCTATTACAGATTTGGTGGTAAGTTCCTTGATGATTTGTGAAGAATTGTCGACATTTGATTATGCCATATTACAACTTAAGTCTGTGCTTTCAAACCCGGATATGACATACTTGTAAATAGCTGAAAGTAGAATGTGAGAGGGGTGGTACATCCTCAAATTACCGGAGAAACATATGTTTTAAGGCAAATGGCGTATCACTTCAAATGATTAGCATCCCTTATTCCAATGTACAATGATATATTATGTGATGAAGGTCAAGAATCTTACGAGGCACTATTGTTGTGGTCCAGCTTACAAGCATGATATTTGTCAAATTGAAAGGCCACCGTGGTGTCCCATTCAACCAACACGCTAAGTAGCTATGCTCGCTTTGTTAACAATGCACACTATACACCAAGGCTAACACATAATGGTATACATTCAGTTCTGACCGTGGGCTCTATATGAAGTTCACGGAGCATGTTCGAGCTTCGCGCATCACTTTTGAGGTCCGTTTGTCCATGATTTGTGTCAGCACAGATTTCTGTGGACTTGCATGCATAATTTTTTCTTTTTCACCTCCAAACGCTATATGTCCAGCCAAGAAAGGCTAAAGATTGTCACAACTTGTTCCTCCTCAATGCAACCGTAGTAATGAGAGGGTGGTTCTTCATGGTTCCTGTGTTTGATCATCTACTACATGCATGTCTGAGCCAGACTATGAATTCGCAAAGATTGTTTTGGTTTAAGCTCTCCTTTCATGGTTTGGTTTTGTTGTAAGTTGTTGTCAAGGGAAAACTTGAAACCCATTGCTTGTATGTTTTTCAGGTTGCGGTGAACTACTAATTGGCCAGCCTGTAAGATATATTTTGTACTACACGCCTCAGATATAGCTGGTTCCTTTCGCTAGGGCTGTTGGATGGCACAAAGTGGTACACCCTACTCTTTCCCTTGTACCATCTTCACCGTCACCTTTGGTTCCTACAACAAATGACCTGAATGCAGGCTATGCATATAAATGATAAGTAAGTTAGAATTTGCAAAGCTTTTCAGACTACTTCGCTTACTGGAAGAACTAAGAGTAAGTCCGCCTTTAGCCTTTGCCTGCTTGCCTGATGACTACTGCAAACGGGAATTCATGCGGAAGAATGAATATACTACACCATATTAAATGCTACCGAATGTAGAATAAGCAGTGCCCTCAAAGGCAATGCATTGATGAGCCTGGAAATAAATTAACGGTAATATGAGTTGAAGGACGGATTCTTATTTTGCCCTCGAAGATTGAATGCAACTACTAAGTTATTTTCATTTTCTTGTGCAGAGATGGTACGGTATAAATTTTTTAAATACAAGCTTAAAACCTAAAACCACGTCCCCAATTTATTGGCACAGCATTGGTATAATTACACTCTAAAAAATATCCCATCGTGGATAAGTTTACAAAATAGATTTACTCAGGCTTCTCATAATATCACTTAGTTCCCATTAAGTTTTGAAAATTTGTCTTACCTCCCTTCTCAACTTAGCAAAACAAAATATTCATATCAAATTAACAACATTACCCGTGATCTTGATCATTAAATAACTAAAAAAAGTGCACTACAAATACAATGTAAGGCCAAAGTAGTGTATGTTAAAAAAATTTTATGATCTAATAATAGTCCATATTTTTTATGTCCGCTTGACCTTGGACGCTTGACGCGACGCCTTCGACGAAACTTATGTATCGGCCGTCCGATCGATTCCATCAGAATTTTCTGAGACTACCGCCGCGGTCTGGACGCAGGTAGCTGGACGTAGCTTTATTCATCGCCCGTCCGATAAGACTAAACTTGCCTATCGGACGCCAGCATCTGACGAGCAGAGTGTCTGACGTCCGATAGCTCCAAGGGCTAGTTGACCTTTCACTTCTACCATCCACCGAACCTTTGGTATTGTAAATGTAATGAGTTTACCTTATGGTTCAACGGACGCTGATTTTGGCATGGATGTAGGATTGATAGAAAAGTAGTACTGGATCTTGTCATTTTCTTGAAAGTGACTAGTCTCTTGGTTTAGCAAGAAACAAATGGTATATGGTTGTCAACAACCGCTGAATACGTTGTCGCATAATGCATGTTATGCACAAGTAATTTGATGAAACATACATTAAATGCTTTGGTTTGACATATGAAAACATGCCCATTTTTGTGATAATACTAGTGCAATTAATTTGACAACAAATCCTATTCAACATTGTAGAACAAAACATATAGACATTAAGCATCATTTCGCTCGTGAGTTTGTTCAAAAGGTGAAACTGTGTAAACTATGTTCCGCCGATGATCAAATTGCTGATATTTTCACAAATGCACAACCCCTACAACAATTTAGACATCTTCGTTCGAAATTGGGTATTGTAGAAAAGATCCCTTAAGCCCTTTCACTTATCTGGACGCCCGATCTCAGGAACTGACGTCCGACAAGAAATTTTGGTCATTTTCCAAAGAATGTTGGACGCATGGGTCGGACGCCCAGATCGTTTCGACGTCCGACACATGAAACCGGACCAATCAAAGTTATTTCACGCCATTTCCATCACCACCTACATTTAATTCGGACGCATCTTCCCAACAAATTTCAATTCTAAAACTCCAAATTCCAGCCAAAACTTCACCATTTGTGAAAATTGAAAGTTTAGATTTCACCTTCCACCTATTATGGTCCAACCTTCACCAAGTATCCGACTACAAATCACTCCTCTTCTCATTCCCTAAATCAACTAAACCCTAAGCTCTCCTTCTCTCCTTCTCGCTCAAAATTGATATATCTTCGCGAATTTAAAAGTGTGTCACTGATACGCCAGAAACACATCCTCATCACTGAATCACACAACACAAGCAACATGGTACGACTGGAGCTCACATCTACCGGACGCAGAAGATGCCAAGAGATGAAGATACTTCCTCCCATGGTAAACGCAGCTCCAAAAGAACAAGACGGCTCAAGCTACAAAACAACCACCAGACTACCTCCTTCCTCGATTGTCGTTATAATAGAACCCGCCTCCCTTACCTAAATTCATAGATTCCATGTCAGTCTAAGTTTCTTATTTCTCTCAAAAGGTTTTACATTATTCAAATGATCCATTATTCCTCTCGAAGTTCAAGAAAATCATCTAGAGTCTCCTAAGTTGTTTGAATTTAAATGGTCTCACATCATTGTTATGCCTAATGTCTATTACCTCCATGATGTATCGCTTTGCCAATCTTAGAAGGGTAATTCCCGTGATGAGCTTAAATCCCGTGTGAATGGTATTGACTTGCTATTTGATTCTGATGTTGTCAATGAAATTTTAAAAACCACCATTGAGTTTGGGTGCAAAAGTAAAATTGCAAACTTCTTTTCCTATGAGGAAACTCCAACAAGTTTGAATCATTTCAATGCTGAAAAACTAATGGCCTATTTTCAATCTCCGCTTCAAACCTCGTTGATGCCAAGTTGAAGATTTAAGTCCCAAAAAATCTGATCATCTTTCAATCATCTCAAATTTTTTGTTCCAACTGATGGTCATCGAATGTGATGCAAACAAAATGGAGTTATATCTGTTTTATTGCTTTGTTGAAAGAATCCAATAGATTTTGGCTTTGTCACGTGTAAGTTTCATGAAACTCTCCACCGATACAAGAAGAAAATTGTCTTATGGAAAGTTTTAACTCCCATCTTTGAACACTTCAAGATTCCTTTAAGTGGTGTCCTAAGGACTTAAGCTACTGTTTTCAAAACAAGATTTTGAAAGAAAGAATTTAAAATTTTGATGGAAATTTGCACCAAGGAAGCTGTCTCAAACTCGCTCAAAGAAAGGACATGATGCTCTCTCCTAGTTTTGTAGAACTCTTAGATTTACCCCGACCATCAATTCATCCTAGAAGTCCGCCTCACGATCAATCATGTCATGGATTTGTTGAACGAGCTCAAAAGTCATGTTTCTACTTGAACATGGTCTTATGTTGACCATGACATCCACCAGTAAATCAAACTCTTCTTTGACAAAAGAAACTCTTGTTTCCTCCTCCCAGGATGAAATCATCTCCCAAGCCAAAGAGCCTACTTAACCGATCCCTCATGGATGACCAAGACATGATCAGCACAAAATCCACAAATGATCCCACATCATCTACCAAGGGAAAGAACCAAGGTTGGAAGATGAAGGAAACGTAAGACGTAATGGGATGAAACCGCAAGTAAGATGATTCAACGATCGGCTTGTCGGCTGCACTGAACTCGATCAACATTCACCCTTTAGGCACTCTAGGATGCACTTACACTTCACATTAGAATGCAGAAGTCTGTTTTTGTTCCCTTTGCTGATGTCAAAGTGTATCAATCTATTTTACTGCCTTTATCTAAGAATTTTGTAGAACCAAAGACTTCAAGATTTTAATTTTTTCGCTTGACGATGGTGGCCTTGCCATTCCTTCCTTGATTTTGCACTATGTTGGTGGATGATGTTATCTGATGAAATCTGATACTGGAGTTATGTGATGATGTTATCTGATGAAATCTGAGTTTGGAAATTTCACTGCTTGTTTACATTACTACACTATGCTGATTGTGCTTCTACAGTGGGGTTGAATCTTTTTGTGATGCCCAAAAGGGGGAGTAAAAACATAAAGAAAATTGGGTTGTTCGAGTAAGGGGGAGTTATTCAAGTACGGGGGAGTTGTTTTGCTACAAACTCATTTTGCTCTATTTATATTCATTTGTTTTGTCATCATCAAAAAGGGGGAGAATGTTAATTGTCATCCCGTTTTTTGATTAGTACAAAACAATTGAGGAAAATTGGTCTAATGTTTTCTAGTGAGATTCTTGTCATGACGTGATATCGAGGCAGGAAACCTGTTGAAGAAACTGTTGCCTGTCGGACGGACGATACCTTGTGTCGGACGTCCGATAAAACTCAAACCCGCCATCGGACGCCAACTCGACAGATCGGACGCCCCGATAGACAGGGGATCTATCGGACACCTCTTTCGGACGCATAACATCTACATCGGACGTCCGAATATATCCAACAAATTTGAAAAGCTTACTGGACGCTTTCGGACGCTTGTGTCGGACGCAAACACATGTATCGGCCGTCCGATCGATTCCATGAACATTTCCTGAGCCTACTGGCCACTGTCGGACGCAAAGCTATGAGACGCACCATTATTCATCGTCCGTCCGATAAGACTCGAAACTTGCCTATCGGACGCTAGCATCGGACGAGCAATAGAGTGTCGGACGTCCGATAGCTCCAACGGCTGGTTGACCTTTCAGCTTGTACTATCCGTTGACCTCGTTTTCTAGGCACTTTCGGGTCTCCTGAAGATACAAGAACTGTCCAAATATCAAAGAACTACTGTACACTTCGATAACAACTTCGTAAGAGTGATTTTAGCTACAAAATACTCACAAGTTCAAATTTTTGTATATATTTTGTCTACATTACAAAATGAATTATTGTAAATGATGTCCCAGACGCAATAAAAGCCTATGCTTTCGTATAAAAGAAATAAATTGGTGTATTTTAAAATGTTTAGGGATTTCAAATTAGTTTGTTATGACAGTTAAGGAAATAAATTAAAAGGGCAATTTTTGGAATGGAATAATCTACACTCGAAAACTAGTTTTTTGTATTATATTTTCAATGGAGTTGATAAGCATACAAAATGTGATAATAGGCAGGTAAGTGCTATTTTTAAAACTTTAGAAGCTATGACATGATATTATTAAATATGTCAAGGGAGGTTTCAAATTATCCCTTAACTCTAATCACAATGGTGTTGGGAAAACAAATGCTTTACTGTATGTAAGTAAGGTTTTCTCAAAGTATCCCTATCGCAAACAAATATAGGTAATTAACTATGTAGATTGAACCAACATAGATTTTGGTTCTTACTATATTAAGTAAAATAGTTTCATTTTTTGTACATTCATTTAAGTGTCTACATTCATTCATCGACCATTTTTTGTTTAACTTTACTTTGTTGATCTTGACTAACCAGATTACAAGAATTTAATGTCATTGGCGGTTTCAGATCGCATCAAAGTCCTGAGGCGTGAGTGAAATTGCTTTTCTCTCATGGCTCAAATTATCCCTTTTGGTGACTTCTTACTAATTTAGTATTTGTTCATGTTTATTTTATCGACAAAGATTGCCTATCACGTGCATTCTACCGCTGCTTACTTCCCCAATTAGGCTCTTTTCTATTGGAAACCCTTTAAATTGCTCCCCAAATACAGCCTAAGCATCAACCTATGGTATCCCTGTAATTGATAACTCACCGCTTCGGTCACTGCTACACTCGTGGTACTATATAAGCACATCTTTCACATCGCAGCAACCTGTGCCGCAGGTTCGCTATATGCAAAGAACCTCAAGGTCTGCTTGTTTGTAGTCACCGCCATCTTTAATTTGTACTTCCAGAGATTAATTGCAGACTCAACGCCCTTTCATCCCAGGCAAACCAAGCTAATTTTTCAAAGCGGGTCGATGCCGACATGCTAAAAGAGGCGTAGATGTTGCTCGACTAGTCATGAGAGAATAAATTCGCTAAAGGAAACCACCGCTTTGAGGCAACCAAACCGACATTTTATACCAATTTACTTAGGCAGAGGTGATGAGTTGGAGAGGGAAATGAAAGGCCGACGCCGCTCCCGGATGAAACAAAGGGAAACTTGAGGTTTTGAATAACAAATTCAGATTGTACAAAAGTGGATAATCTTAGGCGACAGCATGTGACATTAGCTGTGTGGTTAACGCAGACGAAATAGTCGTAATTTCCCATTGCCACAAAAAGATGAAGTTCTTAATGCCATAGAATGTGTATATGATGCAGATGTTTGACTAAATGGTCGTGGCAAGTGATGGTGGCTACCAAGTTTATTCGCATAGGTATAGCTTTATATTTGTCAGCTAACGCACCAATGCACTTTTGCCCAAATTTTGTAGCCCTTTTGGACATTGGGAGCCTTGGATTGTTATTCTGTTAATCTATTGTGCTATTTTGTTACTCCACCACAGTTCTCCATGTTCACTATCTACCGCATCCACCTTCAGGTTTTGGCTTTGTAAATCCACAAGGTCTGAATATGTAAAGCATGTGAAAACACGTATATACTGCAATTTTCTTTTGGCCCGTGCAAGGCACAGGCAATGGCCACAAATTAGTGTGAAGATTGTGTGAGGGTGTTTTCATTTGTCTGCTTGTTAGATGGAGGAAAGTACACATTTTTATGTGACAAGTCATTTGTGTTAAGTCAAAGTTTATAATATTTGATTCTAGTGTGTTGTTGAAAATTGTTATACATCCATGCGCGGGAAGACTATTTCGAGCGAGATCGAATGAAATGAAGTGCTTATATTCTATGTTATAGATGGTAATTACACATTATGGATAACTGGTGCTAGGATGAGTAAATCTAACAGCCATGGTTTCCTTTCAAACGATAAGTCCTTATAGGGAGATGCACTGTTGTAAGAATTAAATTAACGATGCATAATTTATCTGCATACATAGTATTTGTGTGCATCCATCAGGTAACTAGTACGAAGGTATTGATTACCATTGCAGGTATTGGCTCAGTAAAACCTTGAACCGAACAAGTTTTCAGTTTTGATTACTTTGGTAGATAAGAAGTACACAAATTCGATACCTCAACCAACACAATTCGTTATAACCTACTGAAGATTTGTACATTGATTCACTTACTATGACAACCAAATCACACAATGACCAACAACAAAAAAAAAACAGCAAAAAAACTTTGACACGAACACATATGGACCTTATATCCAACCACTACGACACAAGTGATCCAAAACCAGTGCTTTGCGTCCCCAGTTGTCCGGTTACAACTGGACATCCATTTTACAGTCCAAACCATCCCTGCTTACCAACAACACCAATAAGTAGAAGCCCCTTTTTCCAGCTGCCCATGTTCCAAACGTACACCAGCTATACTGCTTATACTTACAGAACGGCATACCAAAATAACTTACTTCACCACTCGACAATGTCACACGACCTGTCGGTAAACCCCAAATTCGCTGCCCTTTTTGACTGATCCACCTGCCAATACCAGCAAATACACAGTTATTTGTCCAGCGGCACACACACATCACCAAATAGTACGTGCAAACTCTAGGCACCCAACATGATTTTTTTGGGTGGTCTGAACTGCTCTCAGCGGCTCCAAGCTATCTTCTGAAACTGTCCAACAAATCCAACAACACTATTGGGGATGGCCTAAAATACCCGATGAAGTAATGTCACTGGTGCGACTATTTTGACACGCGATGACTTAATCAATTACAACTTTCTTCATCGCAGTAGCAAAGGCAAAACAAAGATGATGTCAACGTATTATGTGCAAACATAGAGAGTTGCATTTATGTTAAAACGTACCGCCAACTTACTAGTAAGGACCTGTATGCCATTTCAATTCAGTACTTATAAGGCAACAACACAAGATGCAAAAGTCGACCTCTTTACATGAATCAAGTTTAACCATTATTATGTATTCGTATCTATGGCTCGTGCAATGGTGAGAAATTAGATGCCTAGTTTAAGCCTTCAAATGGATACCAAGACCGCCGCTTCCTACCAAGTAGCACTAAATGAAGATCATACCCAATGACCAACAGATGGGTGATGTCTTGCCTTTGACTCCTCAAAGAAAGTGCTCGCTTTCCATCTTCCCAAACCTCGATCCATTCAAACAAGGCACATCAACATAAACATTCACTTAAAAAAAACATGAATACCTGTGGAACGGGTTAGGCCGACTACAAATAAGATTTTCTATGTAAATAGTATATTCTAACCCGAGCTCGATACCCGCCTACTCTTCCAATAACGTAAGTCGGATCCGCTTGGTATACTAGCATGGCGTGTTGATGGGCTCGATCAGTTCTTTTGCAGAGGCATGACAGTCCATAATCTCCAACCCTTATCTCCGCGCTATGGTATTGGGAGTTTCGCCTTGGTCGACCACGGCCTTTCCTCCTGCTTTAAGTGTCCAAGTAGTGCTCATATATTAACACACAACAATGAAGAATTATACCTCATGAACATGTGATATGTTAGAGTGCGCATAATACCACTAAGTGTAATACCTCATGCAATGTCCACCTTGCCTAACTTTCCCTCGACCCCCCATGGTGTTCTTATGTTTGGGTCCATAACCACCTCTAGCTTGTCTCAGATCCAAGATTGTCTCCACTTCCGTGATGGGAGCTTTCTCTTCTTCATTGGACATCCCTTACCCGACACTCATGGAAGAATTCCAATAGCTTCCCAAACTCTTGTGTACTCTTACATGCATAGGCACATAATCCATTAGAAGTCGACACAAGTGTCGAATATCCGCCATCTCCGCCAGGTGGATTGTTATGCATCACATCACTGCTCACAATCCCTTCTTTTGCCCCGCCGAGTCCACCTCTTCAAAATGCAAGTATCTGCATCCTCTTAAGTTCCTCAAATAGCATAGTCTCAAACATATGAGAACAAGGAAAGCCTTGTTTCTAGTTTCGTGCATGAGCATTTCATATGTCCAGAGACCTATTATGTTTCACCATATATTGCGAAAATCGCACGGGTGCCCTCATGAAGCGTAACCGAAGTTCATACCATCATCTCAGGTGCTGGTCCCAATGAACAACCCCCGCTTCTTCATTTCCTCACCAACAACTAGAAAGGTCGGTCATGGAATACATCGATGCATGTTTTTCTAATGCATGCAATTGTGTCGCAGTCAAAAGAGAAGTGTGGTCTGTCACGCATGTATTCCGGCTCTCCTCATGCTCCTCGGCCACGCCTAAATCATATGCCTCAAGGCACTCATAGAACTTCGGGCTTGTGGCACCAAATGTAGCTTTAGAACATGATGCATTTTCTCACACCGCTGGGTACTTCAGATTCTCAGAAGTTTCCTCTTAGGAATGCCATAGCCCACAGATGCTTTTTCCTATACATTTTGTTTACCCAATCGTTATCAGTGAGGCCAAAGCGTGTAACAACCTCTGCCCAGCGCACTTCAAACCTCTCGGGTGAGCAGTTCATAAACATGCACGCCTTGAACGACTCCAAGAACTCCTTATCTCTCACATTTGTTGTTGCATTCATCTCTAAGTGGAAGCTACAGAGTCTATGCCTAGTACCTGAAAGAATTTTTTATGGCCTTCCGATAGACTTGTCCCCGCTTCACTACAGATATTGGTTTCTTGCCTTCCATAGCTTCAAGAAATGTACTGAGTACCCAATCATAGGCCTCATCTCCTTCTCGAACAATAAGAGCACATGCAAACATACAAGTGCAATAGTGATGGTTCACCCCACATAATACCACTAGTGGAAACTTGTAATGATTGCTGTTATACGTGCTATCGAACACCAATACATCCCCAAAACACCTATAGTCATCCCTAGCCATTGAAGTTCCGCCAAAGCAAGCGAGTGAGCCGCCCTCATCGCCAACTCCAAATTTATAAAATAGATTTGATCGCCTTTGTTTTCCGGACAAGTAAGTAATTGTCGATTCAAGATCCCCTCACCAATTGATATTTGCCTCCGATTAAGCTCCCCACATATCTGTGTTGAAAGTGCAATTACAAGAGGCTCCTCCTGCAGTGCCAGCACCCTCATTATATGACTTACTCTTATGCCTGCATGTTTCATAAGCTGAGCCTGTTGCATCTCCCCATCGGAAACCTTTCTATGTGACCTCATGAACTTCACAACTTCTGAGCTGCATAAGGGATGACTGTGATTAGTAACAAACTGAAACAACATATTTGCCCTTCCCCGTTATCATATTTAATCTTAAAACAAGCTTGGCAATTCTCTCTTGTTACAGCTTTAGGTTCCCTAATTCGATCCAACCTATTCATGTGCTTCTCCACTTTTGCCCTTCCTTGTTACACAAACCATGATGCCCTGACTAATGAAACCACTCTTGTTCTTCCTCTTGTAACCTTTATCGCGACACCAAATCCACTTGTTCTAGCGTACAAAGTGTAAAATGTTTCAGCTTCTTTAGTGCTTTCAAACTCCATTTTGTACACATCTGTATCTCCAGAACCATCTAAGCATGCATTAACATGTATCAGATTTCAGATTTTGGCTACTGGAACACCATCACTCATTATTTGTATTTATTTCGAACAATTACTACCCCGCTCCACAAATTCACTTTAGCTACCATCATTGTACACATCATTCAGGTTAATATAACCGCTACTCCTTCTTCAACCATCTCCATAGCTTTGCACAAGCCTCTACATCACTTTAACATCACATTCCACCCCTGCCCAGAACACATTATTTTGTAACCTTTGAGAAATCCTAAATGTATCAAACCATCCAACCCTTTGACCACTCTCTTTATTTTGCACCTCTGCTTTCACCACTTAAATTATCATATTCTGACAAAGTAATGCAGGCGTTGTAAACCACTTCACTCAGGCACCTCGACCCACAGAATGGGTTGATGACATGTAACACCTGGTCAGTACTTACTACCTTCAATTTCTGTAGTAGATATTAAATAATCGTATGGCATGGTAATGTGCGCTATACATCGGCCGTCGAATGTCGGCCGTTATAAATTAAGTTACCAAGTTAGGATTTGCGTGAACTTTACTGTATCACAAATCAGATTACTTTGTAGCTTCAGTCGCTTCTTTCACTCTCCTCCTACACAGGCCCAACTCTGCTGTCAGCTTCCACCTGCCATTCATCCTTCATCTTCAAACTTAACGTTTTGCATTTGCCTTTCCAACCAATGACGCCCAGCCAATGCCTCCATCTTCCCCGCAGAATGAGGTATCTCCCCTGCATTTTACACAACAACTCTTCCCCGTATATATATCTGACTAGCACAATTTTCCAATTTCAGTCCCAATTTCTACATGTTTAGTAATGCACTGTGGATTTTGTGCATCTGCAAATGCGATTGTTTTACCTCCCCTGCCAAGTGTCCGGTTTCAAATGTTATTTACTATTCTGTGTTTTATCATGGACCCCTTGAGCTGGTTTTGTTCCCTCCTTCCCTCTCAGATTGTTTCCTCCATTCATCAAGGTTGGTGTTTCCTCCAACCACCGTGGACATGAGTTTGAAGACCACTATTTTTTGTCTCTACCAAATATTATACATTGTACCCAATTTCCTTATATTGCAATCGGTTTACTAAGAAACTATTAAGTATATCTTAAGCCACTACATTTTATGCAGAAGATGGAACTTGACGATTTATTAAGTAAGCGTAGTTACTTGTTAATTTCATTGACCTTTTTAAATTAAATTAGCAAATGACGCCGACAAGCTTAATGCACCTATTAATTTCATAAACCTCCTTGAGGTTTCACAATTTCACCTCACCTCCAGACTTTACAAAATTACGCACACCTCCTCAAAGTTAAGATGTTGTAATGAAGTTAGTCCAAGTAAAAGTCTTACTAAAAAAATATTTTCGAAGAGACATGAAATTTTATTCCATAAATACCCATGTTATGCGTCCGTACAATGTTATGTCTCAGAGGTGCCTTGTTTGTTTCTCAACGTCGTTTGACGTCCGACGGTTTAAGGCGTCCGACACAGCCGTCCGATAGGTTGCTTCGTTTTATCTGACGGTCGATGCATATTTCAAGGTCCGATAGCTTTATGCGTCCGACAAAAGAGCTTTGACTTCTTATCTTTAATTCTATCTGACGTCCACGACAATGAAGTTGTCCGATAGAAGTGTCCCATGAGCGAGCATCTTGTCAATTCATCTTGAATTGATTTCTTTTCTTTCCCAATGAATCAAGGACTGCTCTAACAAAATTCTCACATAAAAAACATTAGTCCAAATCATCATTCTATTTTGTTATCATCAAACCCTGGAACAAGGCCAACACTAAACTTATAGAAAAGGCAGCTTGCTCTTTATTTTTGTTCATTACTATTTCGATTCACCTTCGCTATGATTTTATTAATTCATTCATTTACTTATACAAATTCTACACGAAAGCATGAGGCCATTTATGTAAACAAGGAAGCATCTCTCCACAAAAAAATTATTTTTTAATGTTATTATTCGATTTCACTAATTTTATTACAAAATCTTGGAGCCGCTTGCCGAGGTTTGTGTATTTGTGTAAAGTTCAGGGGAGGTGAGTCAAATTGTTAGAAACCCCAACGGAGGTTTTTGCAATTATCCCTGACAACAACCAAGTATCAAGGCAGCGCTAATTATGGTGTGCATTGGGTATATATTCCGCACTTTGGTTATGTAAATTCGATTTTTTTGGTTAATTACTATATGGAAATGTAAACCGATTCCAATTCCGAATTCATGCGGTTCTCGAATCAATTTTGAATTCTATTATAAACACATTGAGTCGATTAACCTAACTAATTTAAGTTTTGCATTCATTTTCCGAATTTATGTTACATGTGTACTGTAATTTAGGACCTTACAATATTTTAAAGAACAAAACTGTTGATTTGTCTTTTATTTCTCATAAGATAAGAGATTTCAGATAACATAATAAGTAATCTCTATTTACATGGCGATAAGTGTATACCGCATTACACTTTGGAAAGCTAGAAAATGACCATAAAATTGAATATGCCCCACACCTCTTGGAAATTCAAAATATGTTTACGTGTTTGAAAATTTAATTCAAAATTGAAAACAAATTGAAGTTCATTAAACGACGCAGTAGTTTTGTTAAATGCACGGTATTATGTGGGTGTGCAAATGCTAAATTTCCGATTAATCGATTTAAATGAGTTTGGAATTTCGAAATCGGTTAAATCGGAATTCCAAATCAGATTCGATTTTGAATCTCGATTTCAGCGGAATTGGTTCAATTTGTTACGCCTTTTCAAATCTCAATTTTCGACTGATTCCATATTTCAAATCAAATACCTAAGTTCAATTTTAGTTTCAAATTGTTATATATGATAATAATAATGTATTATTTATATTAACATATAAATAATACATGTCACTA
Organism: Gardenia jasminoides; assembly: GCA_013103745.1. NCBI lineage: Eukaryota > Viridiplantae > Streptophyta > Magnoliopsida > Gentianales > Rubiaceae > Gardenia > Gardenia jasminoides. The sequence continues at coordinate 54,543,172 of CM023103.1, forward strand.
ATACTCTACAATAAGATTAACAAGCATTAAGTTGGTTATAGATAAGTAGCAGATGTAATTTTTAAATTTTTTTGCCTTAGCGAATTTAGCATACGTATTTTGCCGGCCTTTCTGAAAATTATCCCATCAAATTTCAGTATATTGTTTACTAAACACCAGCATTTTCTAGTATTTGCACCTTCCATCCCCAGCTGACAAGCTGTCAACCAATCGTGGTCCACTTTAAGCCTACGCGCCCCCTTCCTTCATGCACATGTGCGCGTGCGTCGTCGTTGCCTCGTTTGCCAGGAAGTCAGCTGCTTTTCTTAGCTCCACCACGTGTCAGCATTTGGCTGGGGAGCCTATAGTAGGAACGTTCAACGCGTTCCTACTATAAAGGTATCCGGTCAATCTCCACCTGAATCAAAGATAATGAGAATTTACTGTTAATGCTATTCATTACTGTTGGCCCACAATTCAGAGATTCTGTTGGCTCAAATATTACCGCCAAGGCGCCACTGTTGGTCCATAAGCTACTGTTTGAGTTGTAATGATGTAGAAGAATTTTTCTTTGTTACAACCTTCCATCCACGTTCGAACCTCCTGCATTTTTCCCTTTAAAAAAAAAAAACTCTTGCATTTTGCTTATTTGAATTATTTAGAAGATATTGAAATTTATAGTTAATTATTTTAATATTTAAATGTATTTAAATAATTAGTAAATTAGATCCAAGTACCTCTCAAGAAATCCAAAACTAAAGAGATTTGAAATAATTTTAGATTGTTTAACAAATTCTTCAATGAAAATGTAGAGAGAGAGGGACTCCTAATTAAAAAGAAAAAATTAAAAATCTGCAACTTGTTTCCATTTGAATGTAGGTGTTTCACAGTTTTCCAATTTGTACATTTTCTTAGCTCCATTTTTTGTTACACTAGTTTTTTGGTTCCAATTGTCTATCCCAATCGCTATCTAATTATGGGATAATTTCAGAAACCTCCCTTGAGATTTCTAACTATTTCATTGGCCTCCCTTCAGATTTTAAAAATTATATTAACCCCACTTGAAGTTTATTATTTAGTAACATCTAGATCCAACCAGCAATTAAAAAGTGGTAATAGGAGAGAGAAAATAACATGATTTCATTATTACCCCTCATTTATTATATTATTTATTTAATGTACCCACATATTAAAAAGAAACACTAGAATTTGCTAATTTATAATCAGGAATCAAACTATATATAATATCCAAAAATAATATATAATTCTACATATTTCATTTAATATAAGATCCAAATTACTCTATTCAGTTACACGCTTATTGTCAGACATGATCAACTACGAATAATTAAAAAAAATATGCAACCAAACATTACAAAGAGCGAAATTTAATCCCATAAAATCTCAACAATTAACGTTAATACGTTGACAAGGATACTTATGACATTAGATTCACTCTCTGTAATGTTTCGGTTGCAATTTTTTTATTATTTATTGTTGATCATGTCTAACAAATGGGTTTTTTTTTCATTCTTTTATAAATTACAGGTGTCCGCGTTCGTTTTACGATTTGTGATTAATCATGTTCAAACCGTATCGGACCCCTTTGTGAGGGAATGCTCTCCCAAATGGGTATGTAACTAGAAAAAAGTAATTTAAATATTGTATTAAGTGAAATTTATAGGATGGTATAGTAATTTTTGGTGCTCTGATTTGATCCCCAATGATAAATAGTAAATTTTAGAGTTTTTATTTAATATGTTGATTGGTATTAAATTAACTAAGTAATATAGTAGATGAGGAACAATGCTGGAATCATACTATCTTCTATTTCCTAATATCAATTTTTAATTGACGGATAGACCTAAATGTTACAATATAATAAACCTCAATAAAGGTCAGTGTAATTTTTGAAAACTAAAATAGAGCCCAGAGAAATAGTTAGAAACCTCAAGGAAGATTTCTGAAATTATCCGTTTAATTATTTATTGGTCAACATAAGCAAACCTTAATTTATACTTTTAAAATTAATGACGGTGTATATACTAATGGAGTTGGCTACATAATAATAATAATGTGTGTGTATATATATACACACACATAAAATTTAGATTTTAAATTCAATTAAAATTATTGGTGTGTATGTAAATTTGACAGTGTATACACTTAATACTATTTATTGGTTTTGGTTCATCAATCATCAGTTTTGATGATTAATAAACTAAAATGATGATTTAGACTAATGATTTTATGTGAGAAATGTGTTAGAACATATTGTTAGTCCATTAGAAAAAGAAATGAAGCAAAACAAGAAGAAATGAGAGTTGATGTTATGTATCGGATGCTCAAACCTTTCTATCAACGTCCGATAAATTCAAGAAAAATGGCTCAATCTCTTCGTGTCGGACGTACAAGTCATCCTCATCGGTCATCTGACACACTCTGCAAAGGAAACTATTTCAAACTATTGGATGCAAATTTTCAATATCGGATGTCCGATACTCCCAACGGCTAGTTTTCTAACAACTCTATTTTTTACCATTGGAGAAACTTTTGGAGTCAATTTTCTTCACCTACAAATACATCCAAGCATGATAAGATAGAAGACTTTTATCTACACAAAATACAAGCTTCAATAGTATTTATTGGATAGAAAAATACTTTGATTGTTGTATACATGTTGAAAAGTTGAGTTTGCGAGATTATTCAAGAGGATGAATAAAGCCTTTATGAAGGTTGCCTCATTTGTATGTGATAGTAGCTCTTAATTGATTGATGAACTTTCAATTGTAGCATAGTGAGAGTTAACTTGAATGAAGTTGTAAAATTTCTTGACTCAATTAAAGCTTTTAAGGTGAGGAATGAGTGAGCCTTCTTATGTATAAGTTGGTTAATGTAATCATCAATTGAAGAAGCTATTTGGATTGATTCAACTCCAAATTTGGGAGAAATCTGGAATTTTGTTTGATTTGCATTCTCTTTTTCACTTTTTATTTCATTTTTTAATATTTGTTTAAGTGGATTTAATTGTTCTATCTTTCTTAATTTTATTGTTATTTTTCTTGCTTAAATGCACAATCACTTAGGTAATTTGATTAGTTAAAATTGAGGTGGAAAACTTGCTATTTTGAATTGCTTTGCAACCTAACACTATTAGTGTATCAAAAATTAATACATACTTTTAACAAAATCAAACCCTAACTTAAGTGCAGCCACTGTACGTTTAGTCAACTCACAAAAACACCATGATCATGGAAATAACAAATTACAATAACATCTTTTAATCGGTTTATCATTCTGGATGTTTTTCTAGTTATATTTTGTACTCGAAACAACAAAATATATGTTATAACTTATAGGTTATTTATTAATAATTTCACGTGACGCAATTAGTGTAATCAATTCAATATTTTTGCACACTAATTTAGACTTCGTTTGGACTGAGAGATTTAACGAAAGATTTTGAAATTTTTTCAAATCAATCTAATTGTTTAGATTATTTAAAAAAATATTTGAATTTGTGAATTACAAGTCATTATAGTATTTAAAATATATTTTAATAATTAATGAATTATAAATTCAAATATCTATTAAATAATCTAAACAACTAAAGCAATTCGGGTGAATTCCAAATCTTTTATCAAATTTCTCGATCCAAACTAGAGCTATTTTGGTAATCGGGTAACTTGTGAGCGTGACTCGAGCCGACTCGTTAAGACTCGAGCTCGAAGAATACCCGTATGATTAACGGGTCGGGTCAAGCTCGGCTCGATAGCTACTCGATGGGCTCGACTTTGAGGGGCAAATTTGTCATTTTAGTCTTTAAGTGTAAAAAAGAGAATATGACCACGATTTCTTCAACTGTCAATATAAAGTCAAGTTGATATTAGTGAATCCTTTTTCATCTAGTGGGATATAATTGATTCCATTTGTTTTCGAAACATATCACGAAGTTGGAATAGCCTGTATCCAATGATCAACTGCATATATTGTTTATTCCAAATTGTGAATTTCATCTAACATCAGTTTCAAGTCATTAATAATTGAACATTCTTGGGTTCCGTTTGTTGTCAAGTAAACAATTATACAGTTACAAGTTGTTAAACATTAATGTGACTGAGAATTGGTTAAAGCCTTATGGACTAATGAAGAATATATGAATCATTGGCTAACTTAATACATGGAAGATAGTGCTATAGCAACTAAATTTAATTGAAGAATTATTATGGAGTTCATTTAACTGAAGAATTGTTATAGAGTTTAAATCGAGCCGAGCTCTAGTTTAACGAGCTCGACTCGATTCTGTTAATCGAGTCGAGTTTGAGTTTGACAGTGTTTTAATCGAGTCGATCTCAGACTCAATTTTCAACTCGATAATGTTATTGAATGAGTTCAAGCCAACTCGAACCATATGCAAGTCGAGTTCAAACTTCTGGTGCTCGGGTTCGGCTTGGCTCGAACAACAGCACTAATCCAAACACAGCCTAAAGCAATTTGACCCGATTGACAAACCAGTGAAGACCCACGAACCCGTTTAGAATGATAGACAACAAACTAGTCCGTGTATTAATTTCTTTTTCGTTTTTGTTTCCCAACTTTTAATAAGAATTCCTTTTATTTTGGGTGATATTAAAAAACAGAAGAGGAAAAAGGTTTCCATTCTTCATTTTCCTGTCTAAAATCTTTTGTTCTTCCTTCGCCCTCCTTGTTGTGATTGGGTCAGCTGAGTTGAATTCTGATCCAGAGAATTCCAAATTCAATTGGAGAAAACCGAGCAAGATGGGCGGCGCAGCACACGCTCTGAAGAGAATCCCACGAATCAAATTCCCCCAAAGGCATCCTAAACCCTCCGGGAGTATGTTCATTCCTTTCTTGACTTCCGTAACTTTCTTTCATAATGGAAAAAAATTTTACCATGTAAAGTTGATTGCTTTGTGTCCTTTCTTTTTAGAAAATATTGTTTTTGTTGCTGCATTAGCAATAATGGTTTATCTGTTTCGAATATCTGCTCCGGAATCGGAAATTGTGACACCGGGGATGCAATTATTGTAGATATTAGCATGTATTGTAGCCTTATTTTGTTTCAAGGGAAGAATTCCATTTTTGGACGTGCTTTCTGGGTTTTTGGAGTAGTATCTGATTTTTGTAGCTGTTTGGTAATTGGGTATTTTGGGCACTGTGGGAATTCTTAACTTTATGATGTATTAGAGCATAATTTGGCCAAAATGAAGAAAGATGTACCACAAAGAAAGTTCTGGATGTAGAAACTGAACATTTAGAAGACTAGGTTTTGGTAGAAATGCTAGTTGGGATCATATTGAAGTTTCTAACTTGTTCAATCTGTATACCTTATGCTGTAAGTGCTACTTTTATTGAGATGCAATGTGCTTCAAATGTGGTTTAAACACTAGTAGAAGGGTGGTAGAACTGAACAAACTCCGGTTGTCAGGGGAAGCGCCTGTTTGAGAATTTTACCTCAGTTGTACTTCTGTTCTGCTATCCAAATTGCAATAATGTTCTACTTTGTCTTTAGGAAACCGTAGATATCTTATTAAAATGTAGCGTATATACCTGTGAAGGTTTAGAATCTGAAGGGTTGTATATATTGCCATGTTATATCCTGTCTCATGAGGATCCAAACTGCATGAGCATTTTCCGCCAGATAATATCATTGAACTAATGCTGTCTAGGTCCATAGTGGAGATGACTTTTCTATTTGCTGATTCCTACCTGACTACCTCACTTTTTGTCTACGTGCTCCCAGTGCGTTGAATCATTAGTTAACTGCTTGTTCTGTTCTATTTCTATCAATGAGTTTCATTATGTATTCTGTTTCTCTGATCCCTCAGTCTCTACTGGACCTTTTGAATATCCTGTTTAATATCTTGCATTCCTTGTAAAATGAGGAAGAAAATAGAAGCCCATCTTGGGTCCTATTATTTCTGGAGTGAAGTTTATTCTGCAGTGAGCGTCTAGTTTCAACTCGAATCATTTTTATTTGACGGATTCTGAAGTAAACAACAAGATTACTGTTCTGCAGCTACCTCGTCCCAGGGTCAAACAACATCTGCATTGGGAGATGCTCCTCGACCATTTTTTACAAGGCCTCCTAGCATGACCCCTGGGGGAAAGGCCTCTGACCAGCCCAAAAGGACTCCAGTGTCACAAGATGAGATTGAGGCTATCTTGGTATGAAATATTCCCTATAGATCTAATTGGGAAAATTTAATGGTGTCATGTTAGATTTATTCCTTCAATTCCCTACCTGCTTAAATCACTTTCTGCTTTTACTGAATCCTTGGACTAATTCACTGCCAATCTGTGTCTCATGCATCCCCTAGCTCCTTCTTGACTGTAGCTATCAAGATTTTGGTTCTTAGATTTTGAGGATTGGACATGAGTTTTTCATGGTGAAAGCAAATTTTAATGTGGCAAGACTCTTAGAAAAGAAAATATTGGCAGATTATTTGAAATTCTATGAGATAATTAGCAAATGAGAATCAGCTTTAGATAAATCGGATTAGTTTGTGAATGCTTAGATGTTTGCTGAAGCTGCATACTTTATTTGGGAGAATGTTGATGATGTTTAGGATATGAATATTCGGCTTTTATCTTAAAATCAGATGTCCGTTGCAACTATTTTGCAATATTAGCTGTTGGTCGTTGGACCAAGAGTGGTGTCCACCATTTGAGCTCCTTCAGTTGTCCTTCCTTCGCATTGGATACTTCTGTATCTGAGAATATTTGTTGATGGATCTAAATTCAACTTTGAGAAGTGTATTTTCCTCGTTGTGCTCTGTGAACTCTTGACAAATGAAGGCTTTTCCAGTAATGAACCAATCATGCAGTATCTAGGTAAAGAGGCTTAATACTTTAGCCAACTTTGATTATCTGCATATACTCCATTGGCTGAGTGCTGTCCAGATGGACGGCATTCATGACTTTCTAAAACGAGACTGTGTTTGCCCTCCATTGTACTAACAGTGTAGCTTGTCTTCTAACTGTTATTTCATAATCTTTAGATTGTCATATTCTTGTTGGCAGTTGGGTGGCACTCTGTGAAGTAACACTCTGTTCGAGAGCATAGTTCAAGAACATTTTGGCTTTCTCAGACATGTACCCATGTGTGTTCAGGGCAATTGGACACAAGTTTTTGGTTCAACAGAAGTAACATAATACTTTCTGAAGATTACTGACGATGATCTACTTACTTTTGCTTTACTCTGTATACTTTTTGAAGATTTGAGAATATAGTCTTGTTATTGTCGTTTTGGGTGTCATGGAGGTTTTCATCATGTTGTCCTTTCTAGTCCTTATTTTATGCCCTGATGGCGCTGCTAGAGGCTTCAAGTAGCTGTTTCAAGAGTTCAATCTGAATTAGATGTTTAGAGCTAAAATAAGTGAATTCGCGCATCCAAGAATGAGAGCAGCTGCGGCTATGAAAACTCGCCTTACTTTCCTACCTGAATACGGGCAAAATAAGTTAACGAGTTACATTACATGTGATGAATGGGCACAGCTACGTAGTGACAAAATCCACACGCCAAAAACTAGTACAAAACGGCTCCAATGCTAATCCATATGTAGAAGAAGATATGCAGCAGACAATCGAGTCATTCATTCTTGTCTCGCATGGTCTCAAGGATGGCAGACCTAGGATTAACCATTGGTGCTCCCTTCTCACGGCGTTCAAGTTCTTCAAGCCTGAAAGTTATCAATCTATCCCAGATCCCACCTTCGAACAGAACACCAGCTTTGCCATCAGTGATCCTCTGGACAATTCCACAGTACATGTGATATGGATTGTTAGGGTTCTTGACAATGACAACCATTCCTGGCAATAAAATCGGCAGCCGTGGCGGTTTTGGCTTCTTGACAAGGCTTTCATTAAATGCTGATGCTTCGGCCTGTGACTTTTTGGGAGGTGGATTTTGCTCAATGAACTTTTGGAGACCCATTTCCCCTCCCGGAAATCCACCAGTCAAGCCTTGTAACTCCTTTTCAAATCCACCTTCTGGAATACCTTCTTCCACTGCTGAGACTTGTGGATTTTCTTCAGTGTCGGTGGTTTTCGATGGTTCCGGAGAGACGGTCTTGTTTAGCTCTTCTTGGAGGCCTGCTTCTCCATTGCAAAGACCCCTGCCTCCCAAGATCTCAAAAAGATTGAATTTGGCATTGGTACTAAACTGAATGGTTGATGCTTGCTTTGGGACAGGAATAGAGCAGGTCTTATGAATGAAACTGGTGTGACCAAGAAAACTAGATTTGTGAAGCAGCGGGGACTGAAGGAATGAAGAAGCCATTGCCTCCATCAAATTGGACTGAGGAATAAGAGGATAGATGAAAATCAACAAGAAGGTTGCAGTTGTTTTATCCCTGTTATTCTGGCCACATATTTCTTTACAATGGAGTACCAACTACCAACGTGTCATGCTGTGCTAGGAGTTGGGGCTTCGATGGCTAACGTGCACCATCCTGGATATCTGAGTGTGTGGTCTGGATTCTGGAATTTGGGCCACGAGTGAACTTCGGTTGTTTATTTAAGGCCCAGTGACGTTGAATGTTCCGAGAGTGTGGTTTCAAAGGGACAACTCTCCTCTGCATGGTCCGGTCTATTCTGACCAGAAATACGAGTACGCCGACAGTCTGGGAGTATCTCATACTTGGACTACTACAGAAATTGGAAACTAAACAAGCGTGAGATGGCTATGCTTGGTGCAAATTTGCTACTAAAATGAGCCCAATTGTTATAGTATCGCCAAGTTTTTCACATATTTAGTCTAAAGGATAGTGCAACTATTCACTAATTAAAATCTAAAACTAAAGACATTTCATCCTTCAACCGCAAAGTTGAAAGTATGGAGGAGGAAGAGTAAAAAACTTGAAGGTACGAAGAGTCTTGCTTCCATGGAGATTTCCTAATCTTGTGCACATTGTAGATTTATGGTATGAACTATCAACTTGCTGGAGCATCGATCTTGCTTGGGCCGCCTAGTCCTAAGATGCTGTTAACAGAGATCCATCGCATAAATGCTTCATTGCCACTAGTACTTTTCACACATCCTATGTGTATGTTTATTTTAAAAATACATAATTAATTGTTCTTTTTTTACAATAAGTTCTTGTATGCAGAATTATGTTAGATATTTTTTTTTTCTAGAAATCTATGAATGCTACTCTTCTCTATTTAGGAAGTTATTATATTTAATTTTATGACAGAGAAAAAGAGGGCGTTGTAAACTTGTAGCTAAGAGTTAAATCATGGTAGAACAAAAGAGGAAGTCCGAGTAGCACCAAAAGAGAGTCCATTCTATCATATGAGTTAATTTTATATACATTGATAGCGTATACAATATTGTAGCTGGATATATGATATCTACAAAATATGAACTTTAAATTCAGATTCAATAATGTATATACTGTCAATATATAGAAAATTAATTCATAGATATTTAGTTAACTAACATTATTAACACACATATTTGTGACAAAATTAAGCTCTAAGGTGAGTCAGATAACCTACAAATCTTATGGTGCTTAGACTTGTATTAAGATCGTGTAAAAACCATCTCTAAACTTTCACTAAACGGTCATGCTTAAAGTTTGGCCTTGCAGTCGTCAGATAATTTCTACCCTAAGTTGGCACAAAAATAGGCTAAACTGTTTCTGGATTGCACCACCATGTCATAATCTCCTTCCATGCCCTAGACTAAACAAAGAAACGAGAAAGTTTAAAGTCGATGGCACAATAACGGAGCCTAAATTACTCAATATGGGGATGAAAAGTGGTGTACTAATTAAAATGATTTGTCCATTAATCAAAAAAAAAAAGTCAAAGAATAGTTTACTTGAAATATTATTTAAAATAATTACTGCAGTACATTTTTACGATATGATGTATTTAAAATAAAAAGATTGTTGAAAAGATAAAAAATTAGTTAAAAATTATAATTGTGATGTAAGTAAAATATTTGGAGAAATAATGGCTATCCAAATAAGCCCATTTATTTTTGTTTAGCTTTTAAACTATTCCATTCCAATTATATTTTTAATAATGCAGAAAAATCTATGTACCACAATTATACACAAATAAACTTTTGTGGGATAAATTAGGGTTGCTAATACCTACAAAAAAACCCCTCTCCGTAATTACTAGGCCACGATAAGGTCACCAACGTCTTTTCAAAGCAATTATCCCCAATACCCCAGCAGTCCAATACGAATCACATTTTAATTTCGCAGTAATCGTCAAACCTTCGCCTCCGATCTCTCTCTTTTTCTCTCGAATAGTTTCCAAATTTCTCCACATTTTCGCTCTACTTTCTCTCTCTATGCGTGTATCCAGTGTAACCCTCTCTCTCTAAATAAATATTCGTGGAGATTCATTTTTGCCCTAATAGAGCGATCTGATTTGTTGAAGTCAGCGGAAGTTCAACCTTTAGGTTTCAGACCACCGGAATTGTAAGATTCCGTTCGATTTTTGACTGTCGGCAACTTATTTTGAAGAAATCGATGTGGATTGAGTTTTAACAGTGGAACTGAAAAAAATTAGGTTCTGGAGTTTGGAATTAGGGTTTGGTGGTGTGGGAGGGGAGTTTGAACTGAAATAACAGTTATGCCGCGAAGTTCGAGGCACAAATCGCATAAGCAGAGTAAACACAGCTCGAAAGAGGCGAAGGATTATTATTCGGACTCGGACGAGGATGTGAAGACGAAGGATAGGAATAGTGGTAAAGAGGAAGGAGGTGGGTCTGTTAGGGTTTCGAAAGATTCGAGCCATTCGGCTTCTGGGGAGAAGCGGAAACTGTCTTCCTCTTCCCTATTCAAAGAGGGTAAGGATGGAAAAGATCTGAGCGGCAATGGGAATGCGGACGTTGCAGAGGATTATGTTTCCTCAAAAAGGCGGAAAGATAAGGCTGAGGCTGGAAGTGGTGGTGCTGGAGATAGGTGGCATGGAGGAGGAGATGAAAAGGATGATGGAGGTATAGAGAAGGAATTTAAAGGGGAAAGTTTAAAAATTGATTTGGAGAAGGGTGCAAAAGTCAAGGACTCTAAGGGGTTGGTGGAATCAAAAAGTAAAAGTAGTAAGAGACATGAGAGCGGTGGTGAAAAGGAGGAGAGAAATGTTGGTTCGCTGGTGGAGAAGGAGGAGAGTAGGAGCAGTAGTAGGAGTGAGTCAAAGAGGAGGTCTGACAAGGAGTCTGGAAGGAAAGAGGGTAAGGATTCAAAGGAAATGAAGGACAAGGATCGGGGGCCTGATAGGGAGAAGAAGGGTCAGGAGAGTAGACGGGACTCTGAGATGCGTCAAGCAGATGGGGTTTTAGCAAAGAAGCACGGATCACAGTGGGAGGATGGGGGCGAAGATAGACAGAGCAAGAGAGGTAGAGATTATACTGGTAAGGTAACTTATTCTTGTGGTAGGTATAATAAATAATTTTTTGTTGGGTCTTCTTATCCTCGTTCTGAGTAATCTAGCTAGTCGTTGGTGTGTTCAATTAAATTCTGATGTTGTTGTTCACGGTTAGATTTTCCTTTAAATTGGAATCTTTGTTGTGGCTACATTTAGATGTAACTTTTATGGCTATATTAATAGAACTAGGAAAATGGTCTTGTGGAAATTCTCTCTACAACTAGTAAGTTAGGGATCCTCAAATTTTCAGTTTGTTCTTCATGCTAAGAAAGGGAAGATGAAATCAATTTAACTATTAGGGTATTTTTTTGCCTTTTTTACTCCTGCATTAACTGCAGCACTGAAGTCTGGATACGTGCTTGTATCAAATTCTTCCATGGCATTGTGTTTGCTTAGGTGAGGATAATAGCCTGGAGATTTGTTGGAAGGAGGTGCTGTTCTATGATGTTTGGGATAGAAAGGTATAACACTTGGTTGATTCAATGACTTTCTGTGTCCAGTACTCCTCAGCTATCAGAAAGGAAGATGGGCTGAGAGAGAAAGGGGCACGGAGAGTGAGGAAGAGAGGTTACTTTACTTTTCTATGATAGCTTGATGATATTTCATGAATCCTTTTTTTTCAAAACGGAAAAAGATAAATTTTTGAATAGTTCTTTTGTACTTTTGCACCAGTCTTATCACTGGCATAGATTTTTTATGTTGCTTTTTGCTAAGTATGTGGTTATCTCTCACTGCTATCAACAGCGGCTTTAGGCCCTTTCTTTTTTCCTTTTTTCTGTTTGGGGCTATGCTCGTGTCTCTGTTATGAGTGTGTTTCTGAAATTGAGTCCAGAGGCAGGATGTTTGATTATTTTACTGAAAAAAGTTCAGCCAATTATAAGAGTATAATGGTGTGCTTGTCAGATTTCAAAACATGAGATGTCATATTTCCAAATGCATCTAGCTAGTTGAGGATATGTCTTTTTATTTACTTGTTGCCCTTGTGTGCAGGTTGGGAAGATTGTGTGGTGCTGGTGTTGAGTACTATTTACCTATTAGATAAATAAATAAGTAAAGATGTTCAAGTGATTAATAGTATTACTATTGGTCATTGGGAACACCTTTTCTGGTTTTTAGTTATTGATAGAGGGTAATGAAACATTTCTCTATCACATCTTCATTACCAAGCTCATGGATTTTGCTTTGTTTTAATCGTTTTCTCGGTTCTCTGGAACAAGCTGATCTTTGTTTTCCTAGTATATGATTTACGAGAATGTGTTATAAGTTAAATGTCATCCAAACAAGGATTGAATACTTGGTTATTCGCTAGAACTGTTTTTTTAATAGTCACAACAATGAGCTAAATTAATCTTCTCCTGCCCTTCATTGCTTTTCTGCTCTACAATTAATTCCTGCCCTCTGTGCACATGATTTTTTTTTTTTTGGTGGTTATTTCATGGAGATATGGTGCTAATAATGCTTATTTCCTAGCTTGCTTCCTCTATGATTTTGCATTTCTGGAATTTGTGAATTGAGTTAGAATAGTTGTCTTCTCATTGTTGCATTGTTGCATTTCCCTGCTGGTGGGAATTGCTGATTGACCATTTTCATTAGTAATGATGGTGAATTATCTTTGTTGTTTTTTCTAATAATTTCTTTGATATTTAAAAATGCAGAATTCGCTATACAGGATGAATTTCGAAATTCAGAGTCAGAAAAGGAGCTTGAAAAGAGAATTCGGAGGAGAAGAGATGGTTCTGGTGATGGAGAAAGAAGTCAAGATGCAAGAGAAAGTGATGAGAGACATATTTCCTCAAGGGGTGACCGTGCTAAGGATGGAAAATACAAGGATGAAAGGTACAAGGATGGAAGTTCTGGAGATAAGAACCAGGATGATGTGGAGAAAGATGATAGGCACCGAGATGTAAAGTACCGGGCAGATGCTGACAAGGACGTTAAGTATCGGGATGATGGTGAGAGAGATGGTAGGTATCGGGATGATAAGTACCGTGAGGATGGTGAGAAAGATAATAGAAGGAGAGAGGATAAGTATCATGAGGATGCTGATAGAGATACTCGACGCAAGGATGACAAGTATCGAGATGATGGTGAGAGGGATGGTCGGCGTAGGGATGACAAATATCGAGAAGATGGTGAGAGAGAGAATAAACGCAGAGATGACAAGTATCGTGAAGATGGTGACAAGGACAGTAGATATAATGAGGATGTTGAAAGAGATGATAGATACAAGGATGACAAGTACAGAGAAGATAATGATAGATACAAGGCAGAGAAACGTCGGGAGGATTATGAAAGGGATGGCAGGCGCAAGGATGGAAAGCAAGGAGATGATGCTGATAGAGAGAAGAGACTGAGAGATGCTAAGTACAAGGATGAGCGTGCATCAAGAGACCACCCTGGGGATAAGTCTGATATTAAGCAATCAAGGGATGAGATTCATATTGCAGACCTTCATTCAAGGAAATCAAGCGTGCGTGATATTAGTCCTAATTATGATGATCGAGCCAGGTTTAAAGATGATCAGGGTAGAAAAAGAAGCTCTGATAAAGATGATCAGATGGATGTTAAATCACGAAGTACCAAAGATCAACGGTACGATGGTGAAAAAAGATTGACAAGCAGTGGGAGGGTTGACTTAACTAGTGAAAGAGGAAGGTCTGCCTCAAGGAATGCTGATCTGGAACTTACTCCAAGCCGCAGTAGGCATCAAGGTTCCCCTAGTTCAAGTTCTTATGTTACAAGAGAGCATTATAGGTACTTGTTCCCCCTTGATTGTTAACGTATTTAAACTGAGGCCTCACCTAGTGTTTATCTGTTTAGGTCACCTTATGCATACCTTTTTTCTGATTTTATTTAAAGAATGCAAGTTGGCCTTTCTACCAAGTAATTGGTTAGTCTTGAAATAATTGGTTGCGTGAGAGGAATGTTCTTCTTTAATGGATAATTGGATGCCAATTTTACCAAACCTCAAAATGTTAGAAATGAACGTTTCAAGATGCTTAGCATTGCATCGCTACTGTTGATAATCTTTCTCCTTGCCTTTTCACTAGATTTTTTTTCCTAGTTAATTTTGCTACAGATAGTGGTTTGGATGTATGTGTTTCTTTTCCTGCAGAAGCATTACTATTACTCCTTTGGCCATACGATATTTGGTGCTTTTGCAAGGAAGCTTGTGCATGAACTTGAAATAGAATGAACCAAAAAAAGGACAAGCAAAAGAAGGGGGAAGAGGCTCTGGGTGGGGGAAGGATGTAGGTGCTGTTTCTGGCTTAGATATTTTGACCTAATGGCTTAAAAAACATGAATTTTGCAATAAAGGAGCATATTATATTCAATTGTAACAAGTATTTGTATATGCTATTTGTTAGAAGGTATAGGGACAACATCTCTTAAACATGTTATTGTGATCAATTATATCATATATAATGTAGCTTGGTACATGCAACCCAATCTTAACTGCTAGGTTGATGAAACTGATGGGCATTGAATGTCTATTTGCTTCCTTCTTCTAGGCTTTCAAAGCAAGATGAGTCCAAGTATAGGGAGTACTCTTATGAAGAAAGATCTAGAGCAAGAGAATATTCCAGTGCTGCTGGTGTAACTGATAAAATCTCAGCATCTCGAGTAAGTGACAAAGTTGTTCAGAAGGATGACAGCCATTTGGTAGAGTTTTCAGCTGAAAGGCATCTCAGAACCGATGCTTGGACCTCTCCCAGACAACTGATTGACAAGTCCCCTTCATCGACAAGTGCAGACCGCAGACATGGGAGCAGATCTGATCTTAGACGGAGTATTGATGTTGAAGAATCTGGGCAGAGGAGTGGCAGTTCCCGGGATGCAAAGGACTATCCTGGAAAGGAGGGCAGGGGAGTTCGTGATTCAACTGTGGAGATGCTTCCAGGAGATGACCTTTCTCAAGCTGATGGAGACAATCTGTCTGTTTCTTCACCTTTTGCTAGAACTGGTAATTTATCTGTCAGTTCCAAGTCTCTTCTACCTCCTCCATTCAGAACAGGGATTGACAGCCCTTTAAATTTTGGATCTTCTGAAGATGACAGTAGAGTGAAATTTAACACTCGCCATAGAAGAATTAGTGACCCTAATATGGGAAGAGTGCAAGGAAGCCCTTGGAAAGCTGTTCCTAACTGGCCTTCTCCAATGGCAAATGGTTTCATTCCTTTCCAACATGGTCCACCTCCTGTTGGTTTCCCCCCAGTGATGCAGCAGTTTCCCGCTCCACCAATATTTGGTGTCAGACCTTCAATGGAGTTGAACCATCCCGGTGTCCCTTATCATATACCTGATGCTGAGAGATTCCCTGGCCATGGGCGTCCCATGGGTTGGAGAAATCCAGTGGATGATTCATGCCCTCCTCCATTACATGGTTGGGATGCTAATAATGCTCCTTTTGGTGAAGAGTCTCACATTTATGGTAGGCCAGATTGGGATCATAGTAGGACCCTCTCAGGGGGTCGAGGTTGGGAGACGGGTGGAGAGATGTGGAAGGGCCCAAAAAGTGATGCTAGCATGGATTTGCCTTCTATTTCTGAGAAGGATAGTCGATTTACTGATGTCCCAGCAGATGTATCTTTGGCTGCCCAAGAAGGTCAACAAGCTCAAGATGAACAAGTTCAACCTGATATTCTGCCTGAAAGCATTGAAACTAGCAAGTTGAGTGATGCCTTGCTTAAGAAAACTTCCGAAAATTCAAAGGTTATGACAGAGGAGGCCCTTGATGTCCCCAAAAAGTCAGAGAAGGATGATCGCCATCTTTGCCATGTATACCTTTCCAAGCTTGACATTTCTGTGGATCTTGCTGACCCTGAGTTGTATAGCAAGTGCACAGGCTTATCGGATGTGGATGAGAAAATAGTTTCTGTTCCAGAAGATGTCAAGATTTTGTATGTGCAGGTAAAGGTAATATTTTTATATGCTGTTGTCCTTCTGAAGCTCGTATAATAGTCTTCTTATGTCTATTTGGTTCCCCCTTGGATCTAACAGGATGCCTCAGTAGCAAAAGCTCAAGTTCAAACTCCAAACAAAAAGGCTTTACTTTTGGCCACCGTAAATGACTCTGTTTTCCAGGTATTTGAGTTGCTAAAGCACTTGTTTTAAATTGTATTCTCATTGTAGTTCTACTTCGGTCTTATTGGACTATAACTTTGGTGTTTGTTTTGATAAATATTGTCTTCAACTTGGTGGCAACAGTACTTCAGCTGCAGAGATTATTTGTGCTTTTTTTTTTGTTAATGAATATTATGACAAGCAATCTTCAATTTTTCCAAGGTGGGCTGCCTATTGGGCTCATGGTTGATACTTCTATAGATGAAGTGCTATCCTAAATTGGTTACCTAATAAAAGAGGACCAATTAGAGGGTAGACTGGGGGAGTTGGATATTTCTGATTTTCTGTCATTTTCCTTTTGAAGTTACAGATTACTGGTTTTTATAGTATATGAAACTTTTTCCTGTGGTTTTAGTGTGTCCTCTCTAAGTTTCGAATGGATATGAATTCTGCCGTATAGTAAAATTTTCTTTCTAAACTGTGTGCTCGTCTTAATCTGCAGAAAGCCATGACACTGTACAAGAAACGCAGAGAGGAATTTGAGGTCATAAGTGGAGAGAACACCACATTAGCCAAGTTGTGCAATAAGAGTATTATCAAGTGTGATCAGGAGATGCACCTTTCTGAAAATAACGAAGCTGAGCAACTCTTATCTGGTGATGACAAGCTGGGGCCACAGGATTCCTATCCAAATCATGAGCAGGAAGTTAAGCAGCAAGTCTGTATACCTAAGTTGGAAGAAGTTTCTCCAGAGGAGTATGAGAAGTTAGATGAACCAGGTGTTGCTGATGTCATGGAGAAATCAGACAAGACAATAATGAATGCAAAGATAAAGGAGGAGTCAGTCGATGATATGGATTTTCAGGAGCAAGTTCTTGTCAATTCTGCCTCCGTTAAAGATGTAGAATCATCTACTTGCCTTGAAGAGGTGGTCATACCCAGCGATTCCATGGCCAATGATTTGGCCAGTAACATTGAGGAGCAAATAATGCCCGAGTCTAAATGTGGTTCCTTGCTTTTAGCTGATGTGTCCTCTAAGGCATGTGAGGTAGCGATACCAGAATCAATTGAATCTGGATCAGTAAATTTAAGCCGGATACATCATTCTCCTGAAAATACACATTGAGACATTTTATTCTTGTTGAGTTTTTGAAATGCGGTGGTAGCTTTTATTTGCGTCTCTTATATATGCTGCTTATCTTCGTTATGCAATAAACATTGAGTTTTGTCTACATTTGATCTGGGTGTCATTTTGGAGATAGAGAATATGTTCCCCATTTCCTGCACTAGGGATCTGACTCGTCGGACTCCTGTTGCTTCGTGCTCACTATCCCCGACTGATTTTCGCCGATGCAGGCTGTGTTCCACCAGGTTTGTCATTTAGGTGAGGTACTCTTTCTGAAACAGTTGCTCTGCTTGCCGCCTGCTGCAGAGCTGTTAGATTATGTTACTTTTTGCTTAAAAAAACAGCCATTAACACAATTGATTACAGCACTGCATTGTTTTGTGTGCTTAGGGAAACAGAAAACAGACCGCTTTAATAAAACAAGGGAAGTGAGACTGGTCCTGGATTTCTCCCGGGAAGTTAATGAATACGATATTCGGACCTGCCTTTGTTCCACTTCGAGTATCTAAACAGTAAATGATAAACTGAATACCACAGGCATTAGGATTTGGACGTTATCATGCTTACTATCATTATGCTAATTTTATTTTTTTATGTAGGTGAACGTGTTAAATGGTAATAGAGCTATTTATTAAATTTTTGAGCAAATATATAATTTGACAAGGAGATAAGTTGAATATTCATCTACTCTCAGCACCCCCAAAAAAAAAAAAAATCTACTATATTTTAACGAAGATTATAGCCTTGCTCTCAGAGTTGTTTTGTATAATAGCAGTTACTGTATCATGAAAATGATACTTGGTTTTTGGTCGAAGATTAATAATTGATTTACGTTACTTCTCATTTGCTGACTAGTTCATGGATGGAGATCAATAATCGTACTCTTAAGATGCACCCTTGACGTGAAAAAAGTTGTATTTTCGTTAGTCTTATAATTCCGTTAGGAAAATCATATATAAAATCATAATCCTATATGAAAAGATATTACGACTAAGTGATAGAGACAAATTAAAAGATGTTTTATCTTTTTAATTTTAGGAAGTGTTATGTTTTTTGTCTATCCTTGATTTTAGGAATTATCATGTTTTTGTCTTATCATTTAGTAAGGTGATGTCCAATAATGTCGTGATTTAAAGTTGTTATCTGTGGAAAATCTCTTTCCATGGTACCCATGATAGTTGGCTGTCCTCTCTTATGTACCTAAGCATGTTGTTATGTTCTTTAACTTTAAAAGAGCTGAAAACACACACCGAAATGCTTGCAATTTCGAGTTTAAACAACCAAAGCAAGTTTTTAGTTCCTTCTTTCGACTTTCTCAGCGACATTGAGCAAGGGAGATGAGAGGCCTGAACTACATTTAGGCCTGTAGGAGATTCCATAGCATAGAGTATGCAACTATCCATATTAATACGATATTATGCAGGAAATTAACAATTTGATATCTTAAAGTAGAATATTCTTCTAATATACTTTCAAGCAGCTAAAAAAATAATTCTAGCATAGTAATTTGCATTATGCATTTATTATTATTATTATTTTTACAATGAAGCTTCAATCAGTGGGTAAGATAGTCCAATTGTAACGGAAAAATCAACAGATTCAAGTTTTCAATAATGTCGGAAGGAAACCACTATGATTACTGAAAGAAAAACCGTACAGACACAGAGCTGTTAATTGAGTCGAATCGAGTCGAGTTTTTGGATTATTGAACTTGACTCGAATTTCTATCGATTCAAGTTGGAACTCGCTCGTTTCGAATTTGTTCGTTTAAGTGAACAAATCTTAAAATTTGGTCGAGATCAATTCGATAAAGGGGATATGTGACTTGAGTTCATGCTCAAGCTTGACTCGTTAATCACAAACGAGCCAAGCTTTCATGAGTTCAAGCTCGAGATTGAAAGATTATATTGTATGAAATGACAAAATTAATTAATTTAACCCCTAATTTTATTTATTGTATAATGTGAAATAACAAATATAGCCTCATTAACGCGTCTAATTAAGCTATTCGACTAAAACATGACTTGAGTTTTAACTCAACTCATTTATTTATCGAGCATTTTCTAAACTCGAATCAGCTTATTTATTGAAATGAACAAATCGAGCTCGAACTTTGACGAATCAAGTCCATTCGAAGTTTCAAGTAGATCATTTTGATTAACAGCACTAAGTTCTAACAAAAACATTTTGATTAAGCTTGTGGATGTACGAAGTAAACCCTATGACTAAGGATTAATGACTCATAAACATTTTCTTAACTTTAATCTTTGGTGTAAGCAGTCTGCATCTTAATGGGCAAAGTTTTTAAAAATTAGTTTAGAAGCCAAACTCAGGTAATGCTTGTTGTTAAATAAAGGAATTATGAGTGGTCCAACTGGATCGGGATAAGACAAACTTTTTTTGGTGCGTGGTCCGATCAACCACTCATCCAAGATGCCAATTTCCAGCTAATCTCCCTCCGTTAAATGAATGAATTAGTAAACAACGGGGTAGGATTGCCATTTTCCCATTAACCACTTCCAACTAAACCCCGGATACCTACTAGAGCTGTCCCTCGTCCAATCATAGTAGTAGTTTTGTCCTACGTCAACTACCGTCTTTCCCATACCAAAAAGCAGCTTTTCTTCATCCCCCATCTCTCTTGGTCTCTTCTCGACCTATCATCATCGTCGTCGTCGTCGTCATCATCATCGATCGTAATTTACAGGTTCGAACTACAAGCATCTCGTGTTTTAATCTGCCCGATTACTAGTATGGTTCTTATTTTGTCGGAGTAGTGTTTCATTTACTGTGAATTATGTTTTCAATTATGATTCGCTAGTTATGTTTGTAAGGGTAATAGTTCAAATCAGTGCGATAGATGGAAGTTTTGCAAGCCTAAATCCGGGAACTATAATTCTGTGCTGAACCATTTTTTGTTGAGATCAAGTGAAATTCGGCTCATGTGGTGATTCGCATTTTAGTTGAGGCGTGTCTTTGGTCTGGTTAGCTTCTAATTTCTACTTAATTTGTTTTAGTTGAAGATGACGGGGTTGTTATGTACGCCGCAGCAGGAAGATAGGCTACTTAATCTTGGATTCAACCTATATTTGATCTGCTCGTATGATCCCTGAACGAATTTGGCGCATGTCTTGCTAATTACTATTGAATTTTGGGTTAAATTCATAATCTACGTGTACACATGTTCTCTTGCATTTTTCCATTAAGGGTCTGTTTGTTTCAAAGGAAAATAATTTCCTAATTTTCCAGTGTTTGGTTCCATTTAATCCAGAGCTTGCAAAATGTTTTACTTCAGCTGATGTAAAGTAACTTCAGTCGTGAACCTGCTGAAGTTAATTTTTTCACCTACACTTCTTGCCTCTTTGCCCTTTTGGTCTTTGTTTGTGGCATCTTTCTGTCTCTTCAAAAAAGTAGTACTCCATCTCCATAATGTATTCATAAGCCTCCAGGAAATTGCTCTGACGTACTTCGCCAGCAACGTTGCCAGCATCTTTCCCTTTGGCCACTCTGTTAATTTCATATTCTTCTTTCCCTACATACCAAATCAAATGCTCACCTATCGCACATCCTCCCAGCATTCTCATGGGAAGCCTGCAAAAAGAATTAGATGAATGGAAATGGGGAGGATCTGGATAGGAAAAGATGGGGATTGGCGAGAGAAGACAACTCAAAAAGAGTTTGAAGGAAGAGAGACGATGTTAGAGAGGAAGGGACAAGCAATTTCACTGGTCACTATCAATTTTCCAGATTTTGATTTTGCAATTTGTGTCGTAATGATTGATAAGATCTTTTGGATCTTCAAACAGATTTTGGAGTGGACTGTCTTGTGAAATTTGCTTATATTTTATTGGCATCTTTCATTCAATATTGATTGTGATTACTTTGGACAGTTCTTGTGACTGTTACTTTAATTTTTGCTTGGTCTGAGGGGGCGGTTTAGAGGTGATCAAGGTGGGTTGTCTGTGGTGGTTGTGGTGTAATGTTGGCGGCATCAGAGACAGGAGAGAAGAGTTACAGATATGTCTATTGGATATATTATTGATGGAGATACATTTTCAAAAAATTAACCAAGCACGTGAAAATTTTGGATAAAGCAAATAATTTCCTGGAAAATGTCTTCCATTGAGATTATTTTCCCAAAGAAAATCATTCACATTGAAACAAGTGGGCCCTAAATGTTCATCACATGATCAGCTTATATTGATAATTTGTGATCGAACTAATTATTCATTGTTGAATGAATGAGATGATTGAGTAATGTGATGATGTAGCTGAGATTGGCCTTTTGACTCGCTGTTGAACTATGAGTTATGCATAAAATGGCTTTCCTGGATTCCTTTAGAGCTTGTACACTAGTGTGTTTAACACCTTTTTGATTTAGGTAGTGGTGATCTGCAAGTCTTCAATGCAGAAACCAGTTTATCTTCTTACTGAAATTGAATCCTGATTTTCCATCTAGGCATTCTGTCGGTCATACTTGAGTATCACATCGCAGACCCCCACCCCAAATCCATCTTCCTTATCAGTGAACTGGAACATAGTGCATAGGTGCTCTTCAATGCAGCGCCTACATGTCAGTTTTAGAGAAAGCCCTATTGGAGTAAGGCGAAAGGCTACTCCTTCACTCTTCCTTGTTTACGCGCTATGCAAACAACTACTTTTTGCTACGGATTTCCCTCCTCAAGTAGGAGCGCATGTCCAGACTCATCATTTTATTTATGTTTGGGAAGCTAACCGTAAAGCGCCTGCTCTTGGTTAGCTACTAGCAGATCGAAAGTCGAACTCAACATTTTGTTAGTAGGTTTTGCCTTGCGCCTTTCTATCTTATTAGTAAAGGGCTAACACCCTTTCTATAGTAAGAGGCCTTTTCAATAAGGCTCACATAGGGGCGCTCACCTTTTTTGGCTCCCTTCACTCCACTAGCCTTGATTGGCTGATGGAAGTACCAATGTGCCTCATTCTGTCTTGACATCACGAGGATAGTAGGAATTAGTTCTCCTTCCATTTTGACCTCAGAATTCAGATCTATGACATTGTATGAGGTGTAATTACTCCACGCCTATCTTTGTCTTGTTCTTCTTTTCCTTTTTGGTCGTTTCTTGGAGTAATTTCATTCATTGTGAGGGGAAATTCAGAATGACACTGCATTTTGATGTGTGTATAAAGAACCTGTTGGACCTGGATATTTTAAGATTTAGCAAGTCCTGTTTAAAGAGACTGGCTGTTACTGTAGTCTCTGATATAGACCATGTACATCTGATCCTATGCTAATGAAATAAGCTTATCATTGGCCCCCTTTAGGCATACCACAAGGTGCAGTCTTTAATTTTATTTTTTTGGAACATTATAATTTGTGTGTTATTGAATACAATAGAAAATATTTGGTTTTTTGTTTTGGAAATTTTACTGCCTTCCTTGTTAGCTTACCTCTTTCACTCAGTAATTTTCACAAGATTAACCCAATGTTTCTACCTGAAGTGGCTTCTCTTTAATTAGCTTTTCTTATTGTGCTTTGAAAGTGTAAATGAAATTGTTGATGATTTCATCAACTTTAGTAGGTGGTGTTGTAGTAGGAAAGATCTATATCATGCCATATGAAACAATAGAGAGGTAACTGTAATTTTCAGTAATTTAGGAGAGTTTCCTGTCATGATGGGGAACCACATGGATTTTTGGTCAGTTTGTTGTAAATTAAATTTACATAACTCATATCTTTTCTGCCCAGAAGTAAGCTCCATGGGAGATGGCCCTCGAGGAATAGAGGTTTTTGCTGATCATTTTCAAGCTTCAACATCTGGTTCAGATCATCCCCAAAATCAAACTTCCTCTACAGATTCAAGAACTAATAGTTATTTGAGGTATATCTCTTTGAATGATACCATGTAAATAGTTGCTCTTTTGGAATTAATTTCATCTTCTCTGTTTTAGGATAGGTCCCACAGCAGTTTGTGGGCTCGGAGACACTTGAAGAGTGCTGTTTCAATGCTGAACTTGTTTAGTTTACGGGGGTTACCTTGGATATCTGGAGCAGATGGCCAGGAAAAGGTTGATTACACATTATCTTGAACTTCATGAATTAGTAATTCCATGTATGGTGCATTGTGGATAATTATAGTGAACACATTTTACAGGTTGTGCTAAGTGCCACAGAAGTTGCATCTCTTCGATCAGAGATAACTGACTTAGAAGAGAGGGAAGCCCACCTGAAAGCCCAGTATGGCAGTTTTCATGCTATATTTTATCTTTTGATTACCTATAGATTTAGTTTTTGCAAGTACATGTTTCCTCTTCCTTAGCTCTCGCAATTATGCTAAAATAAAGCTCATTTAAGTTCTGACATAGAACTACAGTGAATACGTTTGAATTTAATTTTTTTGCTAATGCAAAGCTGTCTCAATTCATATGCTTATACTATAGTAAGGGTATTCATTGTTCAAGATATAACCACGAAAGCCTTTTGTGCATCAATTGTTTTGGAGTCAATAAATATATTGTTCAGCATCTCTCTCTCTCTCACACCCATTCACTCTCTCTCTCTCTCTCTCCCTCACCCCCCCTCTCTCTCTGCGATGTCTTGTTTTGAATGAATCGACTGAAATAAAAAGTCATGGATAACTTGGCAATTCCAATTTTGATCGAGCAATCCTGTCTATTTTCCACATTCATAGGAGAGAGTGTGTGTGTGCGCTCCTGTATTGCGTGTGGAATAGTTAATGTAGATACCATGGAGCATATTTAAAAGTATGTTGCCTGAAAATATTTCCTGTCTTATGCAGGTTAGAACATCTTGATGAAATATTGCGATCTGCTCGTCTATCAGGCTACTTATACATGAGACCGGTTGGGACTCTGTAAATTCTTTCAATTCTAACTTAAGGGATAATTTCAGAAACCTCCCCTGAGGTTTCTGACAGTTTCACCTGGCTCTCTCAAACTTTTAAAAATCTCACTTGCCTCCCTTACTTTATGTTTTTGGTATCATTTATAATCCATTTGAAAATATAATATTAAAAAATTCATTTTGGGAAACTAAATGCAATCTCATTCCAAAATTACCCTTTGTTGTCTTACTTTTTGTTGTCTAAATATATTAATAACAAAATAAATGAGAGTTCATGTCGATTGAAAAAAATATAATGCATTTTTATATAGCAAACGTTAATATTTAAATTTTGCAAGTGAAGCTCATTTCAAAATATAATGTTAAAAAACTTATTTTGGGTAAGAGAATATAGTTCTATTTCAAGTTTGCCTTTTTTTTTTTATGATTTCTTAATTATTATAATACACCGAACGTATCTTTTTAATTTTTGTAAATGGATGGACGTAGTTTGTTAATGAATATGTAGGATTTGGTAACAATATTAAAAAAACTCTTTAGTAGTTTTTATGTCATTGGTTTGGACAAGAAATGTTAAATTACTCAAAATTATGAATAATTTATAATACTCTTAGAAATAACTTCTAATAATTTATAACCATGATGATACCTTTTTGCACTGATTTAAAAATAATACAAACAAATTTATATATAATTTTTGGCATGTTATATCTTGTTAGTCTGCAAACAATCAATTTGGACAAAAAGTAGAAAATTTAAAAATATGTAAATAATTTGTAAAACTTCTTAAGTTAACTCAAAACACTCTGCAACAAAGAACATATTATCTTTGTAACTTGCAGAATTCAAATATTAACGTGTGCTATATAAAAACATACTATACTTTTTTCAATCGACATGAACCTTCATTTATTTTGTTATTAATATATTTAGACAATGAAAAGTAAGACAACAGAGGATACTTTTGGAATGAGATTGCATTTACTTTCCCAAAATGAATTTTTTAATATTATATTTTAAAATGGGTTATAAATGATACCAAAAACATAAAGTAAGAGAAGCAAGTGAGATTTTTAAAAGTTTGAGGGTGCCAGATGAAATTGTCAGAAACCTCAGGGGAGGTTTTGGAAATTATCCCCTAACTTAATGCTTGTAGTAAGACCTGTATCCTTTGTGCACTTCACATACCTCATTACAATATATCTCATTTCTTTGGCAGAGATGGGCAACATTACCAGGAGAACCTCCACCTCTTGATGATGCTGAGGTTGACGACTGGCTTCCACGCTTTGTTGTCCTCCAAGGATCGTGTATGTTTTTGTATTTGGCATCGACTGGTAAGCAATCAGAGTTTAACTTCTTAATTTTCAGCGGTGACTTTTTTCTTCAAAATATGCATGTTCATGCACACAAAAGTTGTTGGAGACTTCTGTATTTAAAGTGCTCATATATTCTTGATATTCTTAGATGGTAGAGAGTACACGTAATCTTCTGTCTGGTTTAGTTCGTTTTTCTCTATGTCACAGTGTGTTCCGTTGTTAAATGAGCCTTTAAAAATAAATGGTGTTTGGTGACTTATTACATATATTTATTATCCTTTTTGTACATTGATGGCTTACCCCAAAACAATACCACGTCAAGGTCACAAGTTTGTCCTCCATTATTTTAATCTCACATATTGATGCTTGTCATTGTCAGAATGAAAAATGGAATGGCTTGGCTGCATCCCACTTGTAATTTTGAAAAATGTGGGATTCCATTCCAACTGTTTCTTGCAGCTTGTAAAATATTAGTATCTTACTTTGAATGCTCTGTGTCAATGAGCTTATATGGGACAATTTACAGATTTGAGTCCTCAGGACTCCACACCACTTTCTGACGTGGTTGAAGTTGGACGTCTTCCAAACCTTACACGAGAAGATGAGGAAATCCGATATTGCTTTTACATCTTAACCCGTCATGGCCTGCGCTATGAGTGCTCAAGTGCTTCTAAAGTACAGGTAGCTGTTCTTCTTGACCTCAATAGTGGATAATGAGTAAAAGCCAACTCTAGATCTCCTAGAACCTGTTATTGTGTGTATGACTTTCTTGTTAAGAATTTAACCATGATCTTACAAGTCAGAAATTAGTCAATGGTTTTAGAATTAAGGGAAAAACACTAATCCAAAGATTGTTCACTGTATATTCGCCTCCTAAGTCGATAGAAATTGGATGAGCATGTGGATCCAGGTCTCGCTAATTTCTTTTTTCACTTTAGGTGGATGTTTGGTTGGAAGCATTACAAATCGATTGCAAATTGGGGTCTGAGTCTAAAGCTGTTGATGATCCAAGGGAAACTTGACCGGGTTACACGTTCAAACTTGAACTGTAAATATCGCCGAATGTGTTGCAAGTGGTAGTGTCTGATTCCCGACTCCTGACCGCAGCAACGGGGAATTATTTTGCGTGATTTGTACATATCCTATTCCAGCTAGAACCATAATCAATGGTGCTTTTTAGACTTTTACTAGTTTTTGTGAATAAGTTTTCAAGTCCAAGTGTCACGATTGTCTATCTTTTTTATTTGGGTTAATCACAAAAACTCCTCCTATGGTATAATCAATTTTGTACTTTACCTTCTACCCAATAGTGGCAATGTCAAAAAGACATTTATAACTACACTAAATCCTCTTAACAGATATATTTTTTTTTTCTGCGCTTGATCCTCTAACGTCATTTTTCTCAATTTGTTTATTTGTGATTAAAGTTGCTAGTGAACTCTAATATTTGATAACACTCAAGACAAAAATGTTTAAAAAATTAATATTTCATACACGATGAGAAAAAAAAATAATTTGACATAATGATGAGAAAAATTGTTATTGAAAAATGAGAATGTGAAATATATTTGAAAGTGTAAAAATGATCGGAATATTGTCAGTTTCTCTTTGCGAATGTGCATATGGATAAGTGCTTTAGTTAATTGCTCGATATTTCTTTGTCCAGGAGCATACAAATTTTTTTTATTAGTAATACAAAAAAAGAGAGAAATATAGTTGATTTGATTTTCAAGATTTCCAAGATTTTTCTTTTAATATACCATACTTAGATGCTATTAAAATTTATTTGGATTATTACACCTTTTTTTAAAACTTTTTGTTGCATCATAAACACGTTTCTCATTCATCTCTTTATTTGTTTTAACTATCTTTTTATCTTATAAACATCAAATTGCAAAAAGTGCTATTATTCTCAGAAAAGTTTTTAGATAATCTTCAATCAAACAAACCCAATCTATAGAAATTTAATAATATTTTCATAGTTTAATTTTGCATTAATAATATTTTCCCTTTATCAAATGAAATAAGCTGGTCATTTTCCTCAATCTAAAAAACCTATAATTCTAAGGATAAATTTTATCAAGACCTATATCCATGAATATATATAAAATAATAATTATTATTATGTTAGGTATATTAATTTTTTAAACATCAATTGTTTTGAATGGTATAAAAAAATTGGAGTTGGCTAATGGTTTTAAGAACAGATAGACAAATTAAGAAAAAAAATATTATAGGATAAAGTGTAAAACGTGGTATATCTTACAGATATCAATGTCTTTTTGATATTTCCATTATGCAACATTAGAGCTAACTGAGGGTACGTTTGATAAAACTGAAATTTAAAAACGTAAATCTCAATCTATTAAGTAATTAAATTATTAAATACTAAATCTAATATATTTGAATGTATATCATATTAAGTGATAAGTGAATAATTTATGACTTAATTTTGGGAGCAAGTTTAGGAAGTAGGGGGAATGATGAGTTTAGTGGTACAGGAAGGAATGTAAATGAGAGAGCTCAGGTTCGAGACCCTCCACTTTAAAAAAAAAAAAGTATTTAAGGTACAAAGTAAGAAAAAAAATAATGTTAAAAGATAAAGTGAAAAACTAACTAAACCTTATCCTATTTATTTCTCCAGGCCGTACTAGATAGTTCACAAGCTGTCAAGTGTAGTGGTTATGGTGATAATCACCGAAGTTTGCACCCGCCGGAGCTTGCTTTGACTGTAGTCGACTGTCAAAGCACATTAGACTGTGCATTTTTGGTTTGGCAGCAACACAATTACTATTCGGTTTTGTCTTCGTCTTTGGAGCATTAGACTACACTCACGTTTGCAAGCACTATAAAAGTGCAAAATTTTGGAGAACTAAATTTTACATAAAAGTGGGAAGGAAGATGATGATCTTAAGGTGTGTGAAAACATTGTCCTTAAGTGTTATTTGTCCGCACTTCACCAAGTATTTACTATAGGATTATGACAAATTACCTCTAGAATACAATAAGATTTAGAAAAAAGTTCAATAGCAAATGTTAAGTTTCCTCACAAGAACGATCAATGGTTAAAGTTAGTCTGTTGGATTAGGAACTTGTCACTTATACAAGGAAGACACATCCAAAAGACACCAAAATTAAAGAGTCACAATTTCCTCACTTTAATAAACATCAAGAGTTTGCATCAGTTTCCTTTAAAATGCTAAAACTGTTTCATCATTATAATGGTCATCAAGAGGTTTTTTAGACTCCTTTAGGGTTCATTTGGTCTATAGGATGAGATATGATTGGATGATTTATCTTGTGTCATCCAATGTTTGGTTGCATTTTTATAATTGGATTAGATATCCATGTTAACTAAATTAATTATCTGTAGAGGGGATAAATGTTGGATCCTTAATCCAACGTTGGACTTGTATGTAAATAATTATGTATTGCAGGCTGTCAAATAAAGTTAGCCCATATAAAGTGATTTATTATGGCTTGGGTTTTAATGTATCTAATAGGGTGTGGGCCTTTAATGTGTAGAGATTTAAGGGGATTTCCTATTTCAATGATGGGCTGAAATAGGGTTTCCAACAGGTAACAGGAAAGTTATCTATAAATAGGGTCATGGTCCCCAGGTCACACGTAACCCTAGCCGTCATATTTTCTAGACATCCCATCCTCTAGAAATAATACCTAGAGAGAGACTAAAGGCTCCCTCAAGAGGAAGAGCGAGTACGTGTAGATCTGGAAGGCCACCCCAGGATCTAAGGATTCGTCAAGTCCTCAGTCAAGATGAATTCAGATACGCTTCCGCAATAGTACTTATTGTAACTGTATTCAAATATCTGATATTGGGATCCTGGATTAAGTTCCAACAAGTGGTATCAGAGCACCCAATATCAGGTTTTGAATCGTTAAAGTTTTGAATCTGAGTTTTAGTTGGGAAATTCATGATTATTTTATGAACCTAGCTTTGATTGATCGGATGAAATAAGGCATGAATCATATGTTTTAATTTCGGACTTGCGGTTTCTTATTTGATTCATATGTACGGCTTTTCTTATGATTTTGTTGATTCATATGGTAATTGCTTTGCCTTTAGTTGCCATGCATGTTCGTTTCTTGTGATGGGACCCGCATGGCTTCGTCGTTTCTCAAGTCATTGAATGTTCTGTTCATGACTAATATTATATAGAATTTCGTGGACATCTGTTTGCATGGTTTCATAGTCTCATGCACAGCATCTTGCTTATTGGATTTTTTGTCTTCGGTTTTCCTCTTTGCTTTCGCTATTACAGTTTGTTTCATGAAGTTAAATCTTATGAAACTTAGTATGTTTATGTTAAGAAATTAGGGTTTCCTAATTTGATTGAACCCTAATAAAGATATATATAAAGTTAGGGTTTCCTAATTTAAATTATTTGAGCCTTATAAAGTCCAAAAAGTTGGCCCACCAAACATATGGTCTTATAAAGCATTTATGGACTTTAATAAGTATTTGGGTTTAAATAATCAACTATTTGGCTAAAGTTATGGATATGGATCTTTGATCCAATAAGTTTGACCCAATTGTTAGATTTGACCAGTTGACTGGTTTGACCAGTGTTGACCAGTTTGACTGGTTGACTAGATTTGACTGTTGATTGTTTGACCAGAGTTGACCAAAGTCGACTTTGTTCAAAAATTCAGTATAATTTTAAATTTGAATATTGGTAAAGTTGTATATATATTTTGGGATGAATTAATTGAAACAACATGTCATCAAAGTGAGCTCTCTTGTGGAAATTAATTTGTCTTAAAATATAATTAGTTGTGTATTTATAATTTTGTGAATATTAACCGCCCCAAAGGGAGATTAATATTTGACGGAATTATACGTGCAGTGGTAGTAATAAACACGTGATGATTATTTGGATTTTACATGTAAATTATAAATTGGTCCAAAGGAAAATTTATTTTTTGACATGTTCTTATTGTCAGTGTTTGTTACTACACAAGATATCACTAAGAAATTAATATTTTCGTCCAAAGACAAAATATTAATGGAATATCGATATCTTGAGATGGGATTACCTTATTTGAATTTATAATTATTTTTTTTGGATTATGTGAGTTTGTTTTAATTATATGTGTTGTTTTCTGTTTAGTTGTGAATGATCCTGCAAATATCATGACCAGCATCAGCAATATTCCTTTATTAAATGGCACTAACTTCAAGTCCTGGAAGGAGAATCTCCTGATAGTTCTTGGAGTCATGGATCTAGATCTTGCGTTAAGGGTTGATACTCCCCCACCACTTACAGATGCCAGTACCTCTGATGCAAAGAGAAATTTGGAAATGTGGGAGAGATCAAATCGCATGTGTCTAATGATCATGAAAAAGGCCATTCCAGAAGCATTTAGAGGGACTATGTTTGATAAGACACATTCAGCTAAAGCTTTCCTTCAGGACATTGAAAAGAGATTTGTCAATAATGAAAAGGCTGAAATAAGTACATTCTTAACACGCCTAATTTCAATGAGATATAGTGGTAAAGGCAATATCAGGGAGTACATCATGGAGATGTCTCATCTTGCTTCTAAATTGGGTGCACTAAACCTTACAATTTCTGAGGAATTGTTAGTGCATCTGATTTTGATATCTCTTCCTACATAGTTTAGTCAATTTAAGGTGAGCTATAACTGTCAAAAGGAGACTTGGTCTCTAAATGAACTCATCTCACACTGTGTAGAGGAAGAGGAAAGGTTGAAGCAAGATTAGACAGAAAGTGCTCATCTAGTCTCTACCACTAATAATAAAGGGAAGGGACGTAAAAGGAAGATGGATAAAGAAGTTGCAGGAACAGCACCTCCAAAGAAATAACAAAAGAAACCGGTTGAACCAGGAAAGAATGGTTGTTTCTTCTGTGGAGTTGAAGGGCATAGAAAGAAGCATTGCACCAATTATCACGCTTGGCGTGCTAAGAAAGGTATACTTCTTAATTTGGTTTGTTCTGAGGTTAATTTAACTTCAGTACCTGGACACATTTGGTGGATGGATTCTGGTGCAACAACTCATATCAGTGTGTGTATGCAGGGTTGTCCGAGTTGCCAAAAGCCTAATGATAGTGAAAGATATATCTATGTGGGCGACGGCAAAATAGTTCAAGTTGAAGTAATTGGAATTTTTAGATTATTACTAAAGATCGGATTTTATTTGGATCTCAATGAAACTTTTATTGTACCGTCTTTTAGACGGAATTTAATTTCTGTTTCTCTTTTGGACAAATCTGGTTATACTTGTTCATTTGAAAATGGAAAATTTAGATCGTTTCATGATTCAAAATTGGTTGGTTCCGGTACTTTATCATATTGTGATAATCTATATTTAGTTGACACAATTGTTTCATATAATGAATCCCTGCATTTAAGTACCAGAGGTGTAAAGAGAAAATTAACCAACGAGAATTCAGCTACATTATGGCACAAGAGATTGGGTCATATCTCCTAAAGGAAAATAGAAAAACTTGTGTCAAATGAAATTCTCGACCCCTTAAATTTTACAGCTTTTGGTGATTGTATTAACTGTATAAAGGGGAAACAAACCAATAAAAGGAGATTTGAAACCAATAGGGTCTCAGACGTCTTAGAACTTATACATACAGACATTTGTGGACCATTTTCTACGTCTGCTTGGAATGGTCAACAATATTTTATAACGTTCATAGACGATTTCTCGAGATATGGCTACGTATATCTCATTCATGAAAAATCACAGTCCCTGGACGTGTTCAAAAATTTTAAAGCTGAAGTTGAGAATCAACTCAATAAAAGGATTAAAAGCATCATATCTGATCATGGTGGTGAATACTACGGTAGATATAATGGTTCAGGTGAACAACGTTCAGGGCATTTTGCTAAGTACCTAGAGGAATGCGGTATCATCCCACAGTACACTATGCCGGTTTACCCACTATGAATGGTGTTGCTGAAAAATGAAATAGAACGCTTAAGGATATGGTGAGGAGTATGATAAGTCATTCTACCTTACCAGAATCATTTTGGGGCGAAGCACTTAAGACTGCAGCATATATTCTTAACAGAGTTCCAACTAAGGCAACTACCAAAACCCCTTATGAGCTTTGGACTGGTAGAAAGCCTAATTTGAAGCATTTACGTGTTTGGGGTTGTCCAGCTGAGGCAAGGCCTTATAGGCCAAATGAAAAGAAACTGGATTCAAGAACGGTTAGTTGTTACTTTGTTGGATATTCTGAAAGATCCAGGGGTTACAAATTTTATGATCCCACAGTTAAATCAATTTTCGAGACAGGAAATGCTCGATTCTTTGAGGATGTCGAGTTTGGGGGAGAAGATATAGTTAGAGATATTGTCTTTGAAGAGGAATATGTTAATATTCCCACAGGTGTTATTGGCATTATTCGGGATCCTATTCCTAACATTGTTAATGACACGGCACATCAAGACAATGTCAGACAATCTCCTACTCCAGAGGAACAAACTTTACCACCTCGAGAATTAGTGCCATTAAGGAGATTCACAAGAGAAAGGAGAAGTGCAGTACCAGATGATTACATTGTTTTTCTCCAAGAACATGAGGATGACATTGGATTGATGGAAGATGATCCAATCAACTTCCATTAAGCCATGGAAAGTTCAAATTCTCAAAAGTGGATTGATGCCATGAACGAAGAGATGAAATCTATGAAAGACAATGACGTTTGGGATCTTGTCTCATTGCCAGAAGGAGCGAAACCCATTGGTTGTAAATGGATATTTAAAGCCAAAAGGGATTCGAAAGGCAATGTGGAAAGGTACAAAACTCGTCTTGTCGCCAAAGGTTTCACGCAAAAGGAAGGCATCGACTATACAGAGACCTTCTCCCCGATTTTTTCGAAGGACTCTTTTAGAACTATAATGGCATTAGTGGCGTATTTTAATCTTAAGTTACATCAGATGGATGTAAAGACGGCGTTTCTCAATGGAAACATTGATGAGACGATTTATATGGTGCAACCAGAAAATTTTGTATCAGGTGATTCAAAGAATATGGTTTGCAAACTTAAAAAATCCATCTATGGGCTCAAGCAAGCATCTCGACAATGGTATTTTAAATTTCATCAAGTGATCATCTCGTTTGGCTTTGAGATGAATTTGGTTGATGAATGCATATACCATAAATTCTGTGGGAGCAAGTATATTTTCCTGGTATTATATGTTGATGATATTTTGCTTGCCAGCAGCGATATAGAATTATTGCATTTAACCAAGAGATTTCTAATTAAGAATTCTTTTGTGTTAGGCATTCAGATACATCGGGATCGCTCTCGGGGTATTTTTGGACTATCACAAAAGGCCTATATCGAAAAGGTTCTCAAACGATATGGCATGCAAAATTACAAATCAGGTGATACCCCTGTGGCTAAAGGAGACAAATTTAGTCTCGATCAGTGTCCTAAAAATGCTCTTGAGGAAATGAAGATGCATAAGATTCCTTATGCATCTGCAGTAGGGAGTCTAATGTATCTTCAGGTATGTACGCGTTCGGATATTGCGTACATTACCGGAATGCTTGGTAGGTATTTAAGCAATCTAGGATTAGATCATTGGAAAGCAACCAAACGGGTCTTGCGGTACCTACAAGGAACAAAAGACTGCATGCTCACGTATCGAAAATCAGATAAGCTCGAGATTATTGGGTATACTGATTCCGATTATATTGGATGTCAAGACAGTATGAAATCAACAACGGGTTACATCTACTTATTGGCTGAAGATGCCATCTCTTGGAAGAGTGCTAAACAGTCTCTCATAGCCTCTTCTACTATGGCTGCAGAGTTCGTAGCTTGTTATGAGACATCCAACCATGGAATTTGGCTGCGAAATTTTATCACAAGATTACGTGTGGTGGACACTATTGATAGACCACTCAAACTATTTTGTGACAATAAATCAGCAGTTCAATATTCCAATAACAACAGGAGCTCAACGAAGTCAAAACATATAGACATCAAGTTCCTGGTTGTTAAAGAAAGAGTTCAGAGTGGACAGTTGTCTATAGAGCACATTGGTACAAACTCCATGATTGCGGATCCGCTTACTAAAGGATTGCCACCCAAGATATTTCACAAGCAC
The DNA here is from genome assembly GCA_013103745.1 of Gardenia jasminoides. Classification (NCBI taxonomy): domain Eukaryota; kingdom Viridiplantae; phylum Streptophyta; class Magnoliopsida; order Gentianales; family Rubiaceae; genus Gardenia; species Gardenia jasminoides. Next base: position 54,578,028 of record CM023103.1, read on the forward strand.
ACTGCTCATATGGGTGTAATGACATTAGATGATGTACAGTTTTAGTGGGAGTTTGTTATTTTAGATACTCTTGAGACATTGATATTTTTCAGTTGTTTAAGGATATTTCTGTATAAATAAAGTTTCAGTTTATTTTCACTCTGAATTTGGTATGATTTGATCTCACAAAAATTTAAGGTGGACCAGTTGGAAATAGGTATGTTAAGATCACATTACATGAAATTTCCATACTACACATCCACACCATAATTCATGTCATTCAATTATATTAGCATATGTGACCATTGATGGGTCGAGTTACGAAAATTTTAACAAAGGCTGTTTTGATCCTATGTTGGTGTAATTGATGGACGGCATTGGTTAGAGATACATTTGGTTATGACAGCAAATTTTGAGCTCATATGGTTACTTTGTAAAACATAATTATAAAGTTACACATATAGTCCAAGTGGGAGATTGTTGGATCCTTAATCCAACGTTGGACTTGTATGTAAATAATTATGTATTGCAGGCTGTCAAATAAAGTTAACCCATATAAAGTGATCTATTATGGTTTGGGCTTTAATGTATCTAATAGGGTGTGGGCCTTTAATATGTAGAGACTTAAGGGGATTTCCTATTTCAATGATGGGCTGAAATGGGGTTTCCAACAGGTAACAGGAAAGTTATCTATAAATAGGGTCATGGTCCCCAGGTCATACGTAACCCTAGCCGTCATATTTTCTAGACATCCCATCCTCTAGAAATAATACCTAGAGAGAGACTAAAGACTCCCTCAAGAGGAAGAGCGAGTACGTGTAGATCTGGAAGGCCACCCCAGGATCTAAGGATTCGTTAAGTACTCAGTCAAGATGAATTCAGGTACGCTTCCGCAATAGTACTTGTTGTAACTGTATTCAAATATCTGATATTGGGATCCTGGATTAAGTTCCAACAATAAAGTCATCCCATGGGGGGTCTTGGTATTACTTATGCAGGAATAATTGTGAGAGGGGATAATGATTTATTATATTCTTTTACACTTACCAAGAAAGACAAAACCTGCACCTATTTAGTATGAGTAATTCCATGATGATTAAACCGAACACTGGATAACAAAGATGAGTAATCCCATGATGATTAATCTTGGGATTAATTATCCAATGATGAGTCATCTCATTTCATCCCATCAATGAACCAAATGAACCCTTAATGGATAAACCAACAGACGTTTCAAATCCGTGGTCGGATTGACTACATAGTTGACCGAATTAGTGAATTGGATTCTATTCAGATAATTGTTTACATTCTGTCTTGAATCCAAGACACGAACCTAATTCATAACCTTCACAATTCATGACAGGATTTAAATTCTGTCCAGAATCACACATCAATTCATGGATAAATTTTGTATGAGTTTTCAATATATTGAAAACCTTTTTCTTTGTCCGAAACTATGAGTCTTAATAAGTTTTAATTTCATTTCAATTCACAAACTATTCCAACAACCCCCTACTTAATTTGTGAATGAAATAAGCAAACTAACACATAAAAACACCATGCATAAAGATAAATATCGTTAGACTTAAATTTTCTCTTACTGTAATATACCATCAAATCTAACCAAATCAAGGTTGCGTAAATTATTAAACCATGATTTTGAAAAATTAAACTAGATATACTACAAATATGATATTTTAGATATTGATCCATTCACAAAACACTTTAGCGCTTTTACCAGCCATGTGCTCCATTATAGTTTCATGACCATTTACATAGTAAAAAACTTTGCTAGAAGCGGCACGACTCCTATGGTCTTTTAGGTAAAATCACTCTTAAATTTTATGTAACAAAATATCAAGAGAATTCACAATTTCATTAAGAATGCATCTCAACATACATTCGACCACCCATTTAGAACACTAGTGGGATAAGTTCTAGTGTTCACAATCACATCACAATTTGTTATTGCTCTTTAAACCTTTTCATCTAGTGGTAATACTAGAACCAAAGTAGGGTTCCTATTGCTTTGTATTTTAGTTAAAATGGTTTCCAACCTCATACAATGACGTTACATACACCAAATCTCTAAAGAAATTAGTCAACGGATATTATTAATAGTTGTATATTATTACTTATACAACACACACACAACGTCGTACTTATCACACTTTGTCTATGGCACTTAAGTCTTAAACTAGCATGTCTAGATTTACCAATAATCACATTAGTTAAGTCTCTAGACATAAAAACTACACTCTGGTCAAAATAAAAAAGTTGAAGACATAGGTTGTGGCCACAATTCGTTAATTTTTACCAAGTAATATCCCCTAAATCACTTCACTTCTTTATACATATAGTAGCTAAACATATATGTTCAATTTTTATGGTGAAATAAGCAATCACACTTGTTTGTTAGAAGCACGTGGACTGCACTGTCACTCAAGTAGATAAATCACACTAGTTAAACAACTAGTATAAGAGTAAATAAATACTTTTCCAATAGATTTACATCAGGACATGAAACACTTAAATCTGCACAAAATAAAATAAACATCAACCATCCAATTACAATCTAATATGCAATTGAGCAATTGAACTACTCAAATTTCATAAAATTTTAGGTTAGAATTACAGGAAGTACTCATTTCTTTGATCCTTTAGATATTAAAACTCATTCAATATCTTATCAATATAATGAGACTTACACAAGTCACAACCCCTACTATTTTCTTAACTTGATACTAAAAAATGGTATTTATCTCTCTAAGATCAACCAATTGATCTTCAAAGAAAAATACACTTTAGTATCTACAACGCATTTGTTTACATCAATAGTTAGCAAATTATTAATATGAGAAAATGATCTCAACATACTCTTGATAGAATTTAGAATACATGTACTTTTTAACATATGTTGCACTATAAATTCACTTAAGAGTAACCAAAGATACAAATTTCTCATGATATTGAATAACAACAATTAGAAACTTATGATCACAAGATACTGTTGAAGAATTTAGAATAAATGCACCTAACCATATTTATCATATCTAAATTTATTTAGGGTAACATAGATACATAGTTTCTCATGCCATTGTTCAAGTATCTTCCTTAGATACACATGCACACACAGTGACTAACCATTTTTTCAAAAGATACATATGCACATATATCAAACAAGCACGAATCAGGATAATGTAACTTCAATTGTCACATATGAATGCGTGTTACTATACATGAGTGTATATCACAAACTTCCTTTCTCTCTTAGACTAAGTTTTGACAAATAATATAATTACCTATGTTCACATGTCACAAACTACTGAGTCACAACAAATAAGAAGATTCAATCAAATAAGTAGAAATCACACAGTTATTGATACCTATGTTTAACTAAGTAATTAGAGTTAACACACTTATTAATAACCAAGTTAAACATATTATGTAACCTTGTACAACAAATACACCATTCTCAAATAATTCTAATTACTCAATGTTCTAGAACTAGTATTTAGTTTAATCATCATAGGATCAACACCCACTTCTCTTGTTGAAGAATTCAAGCATCTTATTTTCCATAAAGATGCCTTAAACATGATCCACCATGATTTTCTTTTGTAGGCATTTCAATTTGGAAGTAATTTTAAATTACCTCCATTATGAAACAACACAAAATCTCCACTTTATGATCTTCAAGTTTAATTACCAACACTTATAGATCATCCATTAAGCCAAGGAGAGTTGTACTACAATGAGTACAAAATTCAAAATTATTTAATAAGAAATTTGCCCACACCTTATATGACCAATGCAGTCCAAATTCCTCTACATGTTTAATGGCAATGAACAAGCTATGAACACCTCACATCACTTCATCTTGACTGCAACCATCACTTACTTTCAATGCCTTGCTACCATTGGAGGCCATATTGGATCATCATCATTAACTTGTAGTCTTGAACGCAATTCTTTTAGTATATCCTTACACATATTAAGTAATACCCAAACTAACACGAAATAACACCTTAAGAATATTGGTGCTGGGGGTTTGCAAGCACTACAAAAGTGCAGAAATTTAGAGAACCAAATTTGCCCCCACTTCACAAAGTATGTACTATAAGGTTATGGTAAATTACCTCTAAGATACAATAAGATTTAGAGGAAAACTCAATAGTAAATGCTAAGTTTCCTCGTAATAATGATTAATGGTTAAAGTTAGTCTGTTACATTAGGAGCTTGCCACTTATATAGGAAGAGACATCCAAAAGACACCAAAACTAAAGTGGTACAATTTCCTCACTTCAATGAGCATCAATAGGTTGCACTAGTTTCCTTTAAAATGCTAAAACCGTTTTATTATTGTAATGATCATCAAGAGATCCTTTAATCTTTTTAATAAACAAACAAATAGACGCTTCAAATCTGTGGTCGGATTGACTATATAGTCGACTGAATTAGTGGTTCGGATTCAATTCAGATAGTTGTTTACATTCTGCTTTAAATCCAAGGTACAAATCTGATTCGCAGCCTTTAAAATCCATGGCAAGATTCAAATTCGGTCCAGAATCACACATCAATCCATAGATGGATTTTATATTGGGTCCGTTTGGATTAGTTCTTTTTGGGGTTGTTTTTTAAAAACAGCACTATAGCATTTGAGATGTAAAAAACTACTATAACTGTCTTTCAAAAACTTTTTGAGGGTATTTTTGGAATAATTTTTTCTAGTATTTTTAAAAGTAAAAAATTATTTGAGTCAATTTTTGGGGGCATTTTTAAAATTAAAAATTTATTTGAGATAATTTTTTGGGGTATTTTTAAAATTAAAAATTAATTTTAGGTATTTTTGGGGGATTTTTAAAATTAAAAATTTATTTGGGATAATTTTTTGGGGTATTTTTAAAATTAAAATTTATTTGATGGGTGGTGGTGCAGGTAGGTTAATTTAAAAAATAAGCCAAATAAATTTTTAATTTTAAAGATGCCCCAAAAAATTACCCCAAATAAATTTTTAATTTTAAAAATGTCCCAAAAAATACCTCAAATAAATTTTGAATTTTAAAAATGCCCCAAAAATTGCACCAAATAAATTTTTAATTTTTAAAATGCCCCAAAAATTGCCCCTAATAAATTTTGAATTTTAAAAATATCACAAAAAATTACCCCAAATAAATTTTAAATTTTAAAAATGCCCTAAAAATTACACCAAATAAATTTTTAATTTTAAAAATGCCCTAAAAAATTACCCCAAATAAATTTTTAATTTTGAAAATGCCCCAAAAATTACTGTAAATAAAATTTTATTTTAAAAATACCCAAAAAATACCCCAAATAAATTTTTAATTTTAAAAATGCCTGAAAAATACCCCAAATAAATTTTTAATTTTCAAAATGCCCCAAAAATACCCCAAATAATTTTTTATTTGAAAAAATACCACAAAAAATTATCATAAATAAATTTTTGAATTTTAAAAAACCCCAAAAATACCCCAAATAAATATTTAATTTTCAAAATGCCCAAAAAATACCCCAAATAAATTTTTAATTTTAAAAATGCCCCAAAAATACCTCAAGTGAATTTTTAATTTTAAAAATACCCCAAAAAATTATTCCAAGTAAATTTTTAATTTTACAAATGCCTCAAAAAATACCCTAAAAATTTACCTTAAATAAATTTTAAATTTTAAAAATGCTCCAAAAATACCCTAAATAAATTTTTAATTTGGATGGAAGGGGGAGGGGGGCTACAGGGAGGGGAGGGGGAGGGGGAGAAAAGGAGAATGGGAGAAAGAGAGAGGGAGAGGGCGAGAGAGAGGGAAGGTGGAGAGGGGAGGGAGAGAGGGGAGAGGAGGTGGTGGTGGGTAGTGGTGGATGGTGGTGGGGTTGGGGTGGAAGAAGAAGGGATAATTTTTTAATTTTTATATGTATAAGTTGTTTTTGAAATATTTGTTTGAATTGGTATTTTTGGGATTGTTTTTTGTTGGTGTATTACTGTAGCATTTGGGATGTGAAAAATAGTTTTTCAAAAACAGCTCAAAAAACAGAGAATCGAAACAGACCCATTGATTTTCAATATATTGAAAACCGTTTCTTTGTCCAAAATTATGAGTCTTAACAAATTTTAATTTCATTTCAATTCACAAACTATTCCAACACACTTTAAATCGAGTGCTGGACAAAACTAAGGTAGTGTACCATTTGAGTATTTTGAATGATGGAACTTCTAATACTCTTCAGTCTTGACTTCTATTTTCAGGGAACATTATTGCCAGTTTCTTATCGAGCCCTTTGTGTTGATGCAGAAAAGAGATAACAATGTATTAAGAAACGAATAACAAGATGAATACTATAGCTCTTGAGGCGTGGTATGTTCACATTCCTTATGGTTTGAATAATCCCCACGACACTAACTATTTGCTACAAGGTATAAGCTATTTACCCCTAGGATACAACAAGAGTAGAGAAAAAAGAGAGCACATTTCTTGTTTCTCTCGAAAGAAATGATCAAGAATGAATTAGTTTGATTCCATTGAGAGTTGTTAATATATGGCACATGGACTTTTCTCATATTTCATAATGTTTGGATATATTCTTTAATGTTTCAAGCATCAAAAGGTTGCAAATGAAGTGATACCAACTAGAAAAAATGCCACGTAACAGTTTCAAAAAAATAACCGTTACAAGGAAACGCAAGGTGGGGGTCACGTTTTTACCTCACGTTTTCAACTTGAGAAAGTATGCTCAAGGACTAGAAGAAAATCGGTGAGATGTCTGGTCTAAAGACCGGTGCAGGAAATGATCCGTGACTAGAAACGCGAGGTACACCTCGTATTTCTGCCTCGCATTTCCTTAGGTTTCTTTAGTTCTCACTTTCCACTTTATTTTACGAAATAAATCTAACATTTTGTTCAGGTTTATTGACACCTGAAAGCACTGTACATAGAGTTCCAATAAGTCATTTATAAAAATTATTCCAATACCGGCAATTGGCATTATATATCTTTCCATTTTATTGCGTTGGACAAAAACAAGGTTAGATAATATGGGAAATAGGATTATGTGCAAATCATATGTTCAGTCACATGATCTTTCGCAATTACTCATCCAAGTCTCCATTTAAAAATATTGTTTTAGCATCAATTCGATGTATAAACAAATAATACAACGAAACTAAAGACATTAGTACTCTAATGGATATTATTCTAACTACTGGTATATATGTATAAAAATAGTCTATTGGCTATTAACATTAGTTTAAAGGTTAGTAAGGATCTATTAGTGGCATATTTCCTTCTAAATACTGACCTACAACCTATTTGTTTTGAACCTTGAGGTAAATCAAGAGAACTTGACTATTGATAAAATACAGCATCTCTTGATGACATAATTCACTAAATGTCTTTGGATCATCCTCTACATTCAATAAGATAATGTTGGCCTTGTTCCTAGGTTTTGATGATAACAAGATAAAATGATGATTTGGACTAATGTTTTTATGTGAGAATTTTGTTAGAACAGGTTCTTGATTCATTGGAAAAGAAAAGAAATCAATTCAAGATGAATTGAGAAGATGCTAACTTATCGGACACTTCTATCGGACGCACATCATTATCATCGGACGTCCGATAGAATTAAAGATGAAATCAAAGCTCTCTGGTCGCTGTCGGACGCAAAGCTATCGGACGCAGAATTATGCATCGGCCGTCCGATAAAGAACGAAGCAACCTATCGGACGCTTGTGTCGGACGCACAAAACCCATCGGACGTCCGACAGACGTTGAGAAGAACCTGTCGGACACTCCTATCGGACGCATAACATTGTATCGGACGTCCGATAGGTCCAACGGCTATTTTTCAACAGCCATATTTTTAACCGTTGGAGAGGTTCTTGAGGCCATTTCTCACACTCTATAAATACCCACAAGTTCAAGAAGATTATAGACTTTTGCCTACATGAAATACAAGCTTACAAGTGAATATTTGGGTAGAAATCTTCTTTGTTTGTTGTATAGGTGTGGGGAAAGTTGGGTTTGTGAGGTTGCTCAAGTGAAGGTTACTCTATAGGAGGCATAAAACCTTGGTGAAGGTGAGCCTATCACTTGGAGTGGTAAAACCTTGGTGAAGGTTACCTCACTTGTAAAATAGTTCTTAGTTGGTTGGTGAACTTTCAATTGTAACTAGTTGAGGGTTTATTTGGAGAGTAGTAAAACTCCTTTGCTCAACCAAAGGGTGTTTGGGGTAAGGAAGGAGTGATCCTTCACTTGTACAAGTTGATTAGTGTCATCATCAATTGAAGAAGCTATTTAGTGAATTCAACTCCAAGTTTGGAAGAAGCTTGGGAGTTTGATTGGTTTGAATTCTTTTTACTTTTTTGTTACTTTATTCTTTGTGGTTCAAGATTGTTTATATTTATCATTATTGTGGTTGTTTGAGTATTTGTTTGCTTGAACAATTTGAGTTGAATTTTTGGGTTGCATTTCGGGACCAACAATTGGTATCAGAGCTTGGTCTCCTTGAAATTAAGCTCAATCGGTTTAGGAGTAAAGATGGCAACCAATAATGTATTGTTTTTAGAAGGGCAATCCATCGTTAGACCTCCCATGTTCAATGGTATAAATTATATTTGTTGGAGGGATAGAATGGAAATATTTTTGCAATCTATAGATATAGAATTGTGGTTTATTGTTAGTGAAGGACCTTATGAGGCTACAATTATAGATGAAACAACCGGTAGAAATAGAATTAAAACTAAAAGTGAATTAAGTGCTCAAGATAAATTTAATCTCTCTTTGAATGCCAAGGCCATGAATGTATTGTACAATGCCCTAGATGCAAATGAATCTACTAGAGTAAAAGGGTGCAAATCGGCCAAGGAAGTATGGGATAAGTTGAGGAATATGTATGAAGGGAGTGACAATGTTAGAGAACAAAGGAAATCTATGCTTGTTGCTCAATATGAATCTTTTAAAATGCATCCTCATGAAAATGTTGATAAAATGTTTTGTAGATTCAATGATATTATTAAAGATCTTGAATTGCTTGAAAAGGTATACACTTTGGGTGAGAAAAATAGAAAAATTTTGAATGCATTGCCAAAAGAATGGGAAAATAAAGTCACCGCTATAGAAGAGGCAAAAGACTTAAATTCTATGTCTATTGAATCTCTTGTAAATTCGCTAACCTCTTATGAGTTGAATTCACTAAATAGCTTCTTCAATTGATGATGACACTAATCAACTTGTACAAGTGAAGGATCACTCCTTCCTTACCCCAAACACCCTTTGGTTGAGCAAAGGAGTTTTACTACTCTCCAAATAAACCCTCAACTAGTTACAATTGAAAGTTCACCAACCAACTAAGAACTATTTTACAAGTGAGGTAACCTTCACCAAGGTTTTACCACTCCAAGTGATAGGCTCACCTTCACCAAGGTTTTATGCCTCCTATAGAGTAACCTTCACTTGAGCAACCTCACAAACCCAACTTTCCCCACACCTATACAACAAACAAAGAAGATTTCTACCCAAATATTCACTTGTAAGCTTGTATTTCATGTAGGCAAAAGTCTATAATCTTCTTGAACTTGTGGGTATTTATAGAGTGTGAGAAATGGCCTCAAGAACCTCTCCAACGGTTAAAAATATGGCTGTTGAAAAATAGCCGTTGGACCTATCGGACGTCCGATACAATGTTATGCGTCCGATAGGAGTGTCCGACAGGTTCTTCTCAACGTCTGTCGGACGTCCGATGGGTTTTGTGCGTCCGACACAAGCGTCCGATAGGTTGCTTCGTTCTTTATCGGACGGCCGATGCATAATTCTGCGTCCGATAGCTTTGCGTCCGACAGCGACCAGAGAGCTTTGATTTCATCTTTAATTCTATCGGACGTCCGATGATAATGATGTGCGTCCGATAGAAGTGTCCGATAAGTTAGCATCTTCTCAATTCATCTTGAATTGATTTCTTTTCTTTTCCAATGAATCAAGAACCTGTTCTAACAAAATTCTCACATAAAAACATTAGTCCAAATCATCATTTTATCTTGTTATCATCAAAACCTAGGAACAAGGCCAACAATCTCCCCCTTTTTGATGATGACAAACCAAATGATGATTTTGCAAGGGAATAGAAAGAAACTCCCCCTCAATATGAGTTAAAATGATTTAGAAAAAATCATAATCATCTAACAATTTAGAAAATCATCCAACAGAGTGTGAATTTGTTATTTTGCTGACATGCATTCGTTACTCTTGTTTACAGTTTTTAACCGCTACGAGAGTGCCTTTGTTTCTTCTTCCTCTGTTAGCTCGTTTTAAGCCTTTCTACTTGGTTCGGTGTGCATCCTTGAGCTCTTCATTTGTTGGTTAGATATTACATGTTCATTTTTTTTTGTTTTTTGTTATATTCTGCTTTTTACAGGTGATTTTCTATGTGGTTTGTTAATGGTTCGGCTTGATGCATTCATTATATTATTACGGATATTTTTCAGAATGGTGGTTGTTTGGTTCGGTGTGCTATGAGAGTGCCTTTGTTACAGTTTTTGTGCATGACCTGTTAGCCTTCTTTGACTTTTTGTTTTGTTTTGTTTTTTTTTTTTTGGCTTTTTCTTCGTTCTCTATTTATCATGCTTTCTTCTATTTGTCCACAAGTTATATACCTTCTTTGCATTGTGTTTAGGTGTTAGCTTTTTTCATGTGTTGCTTGTCGGCTCTTCTTTTGTCAGTCTTTGTATTGCTTGTTATTTTGTGCCTACCATACCCCAGGCTTCTGGAATTTGTACTGTAGAACCTGTGCTGAGTCATGATGCTGTGCACTTTCTTGTACATGCTAATAGCTCTGCTGTTCATTGGAGCTACAGACTATATGTCTTTACACCTGCTTTCACAGTATTTTCGAAACAGTTAAGTGTATCTCCTGCTGAGGTCGTTTCTTGATTTGTCTATGGCTATGTTATAATGACTGAATATGTAGCTGAATCACCTGGGGGTGCTGGAGAGATAAAATTTGATATTCACAGATGGAGAAAAATCATGTGTTCTGTGCGTACTTAAGCTGGTACACAAATCAGCAAATTCCAGTAGCTATCAAACCTACATAGCCTATGGAACTATAGAAGATTATGTAGGCCTGCAACTAAGGCATCCAGATGGAAATAAGATGTCCTAGGGTGTTTTGTTTGTTCTGGCTTCGAGACTTAATTCTATGTGCATTCTTATAGGTTAGCATGATGAGGATATCCTTAGCAGGAAGTACAGAAAAAGGTCGGTGTCTATCATTTGACAGTTCATGATGGAAAGGATTAGTTCTTAGTGTCATACATCCTAGGAAAAACATTTCAGTTTGAAACTCCATTCCTGTTATTTTTCCTGGGTTCTCCCCTCTGCTTGATATTATTTGTTGTGGGCCCATTTTTCCTTTTAGTTCTTGGTTCTTGCATTATTTTATTAGCCTTATTTAATGATTCCTTTTTGTGGTCTTTATGGTTGTTGTGCAGCTATATTCACATCATCACCATCCATTTTTATCTTTCCACAGGTCCTGCTCTTGTCCTACTGCCTTTTTAAGTATTCTTTGCTTCCTTTTTACATGTCTGTGTGTGCTTGGCCATTGTTCATTTATTACGCATCATCCTCTTTCTCTGGAAACTTTTGCTATTTCTTTTTTCCTCAGTAATTTCTGTGAACTGCTTAGATGGTTACATTGTTATGGCTGCTTCATGATTGCGTTGAAGAAATACTTCTTCGGTCGATAGTTTCTGTGCTTAGTTCAGTGAGCTTTACTATGTGGATAGCTTGGTGGCTGCTCTGTAGTTTTCTCTTGCTAAGGATTTTGTGTTAGGAAGGCCTGGCCACCTTTGCATAGCCATTGCAAGCTTGATGGATAGAAATGCGAGGCGCCGCAAGCGCTATGCAGAAATGCCCTAGGACAAGAAAGGAAAAAAAAAAATCTTCCTAGCCCTGCTGGTTCTTCGATTGGAACTTGCACACCTCGGCAAAAACACAGGGTGTATACATGCAAGACGCCTTTAGGCCACGTCGAAACAGGTGTATTTGTTCCTGGTTGTTCCAGTCAACCATCTTCTCAGGGTGCCACCTTGCCCACTAATCAGCACTTGGGCAGTAACCATTCTTGTTTCCGTGAACATCAACCTGTTGCAGTCAGCGGTGATGAATTAGCGGCTATGCTTGATTCTGTTTGCAGTTCATTGGGGTCTCCTTAAGTGTGTGCTTCAGCTCTTAATGGTATAATCTCTCTTCCTATTCTTCCTTCTTTCTAGATCAGAGTTTTTTAGCCCTACAACCCTGTCCTTCTCCATTGGGTTTACTACTTGTGACTTTATTGGTTTCTTTCTTGCACATTACTTTTTCTATAAGCATTTAGTTTCAGAGCTCGGTTCATCTGTTATCCTGTTCTTCATAAGTACCTTTGCTATATTGGCTCACAGATAGTTCTCCCAAAAACTGGCGTCAAGCCAAAATGCATCCTGCATGAATTTTTTTGTATTTATATCTTGCAACCAAGAACTCATTGCCAATGAACTACATTGGCTCAATGATGTCATCGCTTAAGACTACATTCACTCAATGAACTAGATGGAAAGAGCAGCAATGCTGCTGTATTTATATTAAGACTACATTGGTCACAAAGTTTTTGTTTGTCCATACTCACTACCCTTACTGTTGCTTTTGGTACATTTCTGGAGTAACAGAACCTCCTTTGTTTACAAGAAAAAATGAATCTCCCTCAAAGCTAATACAAGCCGCTAAGAATGGTGCTTTGATGCGTCGTAGCTTCTGTCCATTCTTTAACCATTGCAGCACACAAAAAAAAAAAAGTGTCAACGCTAGATAACTCATGCACAGGACAGCCTCCTTAACAAACTTCCCCTAATAAGCTTCGCAGTAAATAGCCTTCCACGCCTATTCCACCAAGACTTCCAAAACCAAGGCCCTCTAGTACATTCTCTACTATTTTCCAAATAAATAGCCTATCAAGACATAGTTGTATCTTGATAATATATTACACCAAGAGCCATTTTCTAACACGGTTTAAAACATTAACTAAATAATAGCAATGTTTATAGTTTAACACTGGGCATGCTTATAATTACCATCGTGCGCAAGCACGGTAATCGTCTCCTAGTAGGAAGTAAACTGTAGATCCACCACTCCTTTGCCAAGCAGATTGGTAGTATCATGGTTGCCTATTATGACCACATGTCCTTCAAGAGTCATTGCATAGATCTTAAGCAAAGTATTGTCATTACAAATATGAGCTATAGCATCGAAGTCATACCATCAATCACTCGGATTAATCGTAATTAAGGCTACATTCAATTATGAGATTATGGAAATCCTCTATTCGAACACCATTGTTCTCTACTGAGCAAGTCTAAGCATTATTCTTCTTTTACTTCTTATTTTGAGTGCATTTCTTCTTGTAGTGCCTCTTTTCACCACAGTTATAGCAAGTCCAATTCTCCTTCTTGTCTTTGGCGTTTGCATTATCTTGAACACCAATTCTTCTTCTTGTCTTTGGCATTTGCATTATCTTGAATAGAAGCCTTCTACTTTCTAGATCATTCACCGTGATGGCCATTACACAACATAATTTGCTCTTGCACTAGTTTCTCTTTCTCTCTTTTATATGATTTTAGTATTTTCTTCAATATAGACATGCTTTAGAATTTGATCCAAAGAGAAAGATTAGGTAGTGTGTAGAAGTTTCTTTTGGTAGTCGTTCCAACTAGGAGGTAATTTGGTTATAATCGCCCCCACTTACAACGAATCAGAAATTTCCACATCAAGATCCTTGAGTTTTAACACTAGCACTTGCAAATCATGCATTTGATCAAGGAGGGAGTAGATTCATTAATAGTAAATTCAAAATATTTCTTAATTAGAAACTTGTCTGCACCTTATTTTTGTGTGTTGTATTTGTACTCTATGGCATCCCAGATTTCCTTCGTCATTTTCATTGATTTGTACACATTATATGAGCGATCAGTCAATGTATCCAGAATATAGACTTGGCAAAGAATTTCATCCTTCTCTCTCTTCCAGCATGGTTTCTTGATTGCATCTAAATTATCTTCCTTAGCTTCCAGAATAGGGGGAAGCAGCGGATCAAGTATGTAGACAACATTGATAACAGTGAGGAAGAGTATCATTTTGTCCTTCTACCTACTAAAATTTGTTCCGGTACCATCAAACTTATCAAGTTTTATCACTCGATGGTTGATTGTTTGAAGTGAATTATCACTTGATGATGCCATTGGCAGCAAATTCAATTATTCAAACCTTATGATTATTGATGCAAAAAAGAGATAACAATGTATTAAGAAACAAATAACAAGATGAACACTATAACTCTTGAGGCACGATATGTTTACTTTCCTTAAGGCTTGAATAATCCCCACTACACTAAGTATTTGCTTTATGTTATTTATGCCTAGAATACAACAAGAGTAGAGAAAAAATACAATAAAATTTATTGTCTCTCTCAAAAGAAATGATCAAGAATGAATTAGTTAGTTTGATTCCATCGAGAGTTGTTAATATATAGCACATAGACCTTTCTCTTGTTTCACAATGTTCAGGTATATTCTCGAACGTTCCAGACATCAAAAGGTTGCAAATGAAGTTATACCAACCGAAAAAAAAAAGTTCACAAAACGATATAGAAAAATCTGACCATTACAGGAAAATGCGAGGTGGAAACGTGAAGTGAGGGTCGCGTTTCTATCTCGCGTTTCCAACCTCAAGGACTAGGAGAAGATCGGTGAGATGTCCGGTCTAAAGACTGTCATAATATGTGATCCGCGGCTAGAAACGCGAGGGCTCCCATTTCCTCGGGTTTCTTCGGTTCTCGCTTTCCACCTTATTTTACAAACTAAATCTAACACTTTGTCCAAGTTTGTTGACACCCGAAACACTGTACAAGGAGTTCCAATAAAGCATTTATAAGAACTATTCCAATATTGGCAATTATATATCTTTCCATTTTATTGCGTCGTACAAAAGCACGGTCAGATACATATTGGGAATAGGGTTACGTGCAAATCATTGTTCATTCACGTGATCTTTCCCGATTCGTAAATGTAAGCATTACTTGAGTAACAGTTACAAGAATCTCATTTCTGATAATAAAGTAGCATTCCAAAATGCTTTGTTGAAAATGGAGAATATGACTCAATTGACATAAATAAATTAAAAAGACGGCTAGCCTCCTTGATTTAAGGGATTTCATAATGCATATTTGTGTCATCATTTAGAAATGTCATGATGTTAAGTGATTTTTTTTTCTTCTTTTTTTTTTTTTTGTAAATGGACTGGTTCAGAAAACACAATCACATGTTTCTTTTGACTGTAGGCAAAACACATCTACGCTTGACCAGAAAGAAGATTTGTTTTTGCTCAAAGACAAAAAGGAAAACTTTTTTCCTCATTTAAATAAATTAAATCCGAGATTCCAATATTGCATTATGGGCTCTCATTACACGTGATTCACTCGGACAATAGCTAACTTACCCAACCAGAAAAGGAATAAAAAAAAAGGGAAAAAAATAACGTCGACGTCGTGAGCAGATGCCGGCAGACCATTTCTCTGAATCCAAAGATTCGGGTAGGTTTTGACTGAGGAGTTAACGGAGCCAATGAGCAGCCCGAGCCCCTAACCTTGAGAAATGTGACAACTGCCAGTTGTCAACGTTGGAATCGACGTACTACAGCTGATGCGCTAAATGCAAAATGTACAACTCCATGGTGCACTTTTGTGCAGTGTACTCTGCTCTACCGAATCAAATCCACTCATCACTAATCGCCCCTGATATCATTTGTAAGCTCATCTCTCTCTCCCCGACCTTTCCACCTCAAGCCTTGAAGCAGCCAACACAAAACAGGAGCAGCTCCAGGTTTTTCATAGTTTTCGATTCTATAAAATCAGAGCAAGGAAAGGAAGAGCACAAAAATGAGGTCCGAGATTTGCAGATCTGCTGCCCGAGCTGCGAGGACTCTTCTCTCTGCTTCCACCAGGCAGAGCTCTCGTGCCTTTTCCGGTAAATTACTCACGTCGCTGCCGCTGCTGCTGCTGTTGCGTCTTGAATTCCTGCTATGATTATTTCTTCATATGCTTCGATGACTTTATTCTCTGACTCAGTAAAAATTTTGCCTGCCGCGTACTATTTATCAGTTGGCCTATTGCACTGTTGATTGTCAATTCGCATGCAAGTTGACAAGTATTCTTCTTTTTGTTTGATTAATTAAAAAAAAAAAGAGGTCAAAACTGAATCTTTTTATTGGCGTATTTGTGTTGTGAGTTTTTTTTTTTTCAAGATCGTTTTGTTTTAAGATTTAAGCCAGAGGAGTGGCGGTGGAGGATTTGGTAAGCCTAGGATTAGTCCTGTTTTTCTGGAATTAATGAAAAATGGTCGTTTCCGAATTGAATTGATACAATCACATTCAGATTTCTGATCCCTCTGGGCATCTGCGGATACTTGTTCCTTCTCGCTGATTATTTTTCAGCTTGTGTCTTGTGTCTTGTGTGTCTAGACAATCAATCATAGCGGATATGTTAATCTGTTATTTTTCCACATTGGGAAACAAATCTCACCATTCGCTGTTATATATATATATATATATATATATATGTATGTATGTATGTATATAGTGTAGTATGTGTTAGTAGCTTTTCAGCGAACTTGTGTTAATGCTTACCTGGAGCAATATAAATAGTGAGTATATATCTCCGGTTGCAGAAGGGCGAGCAGCAGCAGTTGCAGCAGCAGTTTCATTGAGAGGAAGGGCAACTTCCCTTGCCGCGCATAGCAGGGTAGATCCAGGAAATGCTTCTAAAAGTTGGATTTCAGGGCTCCTTGCCCTCCCTGCAGCAGGTTACAGTTACCAAATTTATCTGTCAAATTCCTTGCTTTGTTCCACCCGCTTTCTTTGTGGATATGGTTAAGATAATTAGAGGTTGGAGGAAGGTTGCTGGATCTTTTAGTTTGTCCATCTGTTCCTATATGTGTCGACCTCTGTCATTAAGAGCACTTTTCATTAATAAGCGGCCGGAACAGTATGGCCGTGGCACTCTCTGCAAATAAGTTTTGAACCAGCCAATATGTGGGCAAGGTTCTCTTGTAGGTTTAGAGTCGAAATACAATACGTCATAGGTTCAAGTGAATAGAAGAGGAGCCTTGTCCCTTGCTTAATATTAGCATTGTGGCATCCGGGACCTCTTCTACAGTAATTATTCCATTCTTATTTCTTATGCATGGAAGGGGGTGAATTAATTTGTTCAGGTTGTCTGCAAGCATGAGTTACTGCCTTGTTTTTCTCCCCCAACAGAACTTGATTATTGCGTATAACGCTTAAAAATTGAGTCTCCAGTAGCTCCATGAGGTTCAAAACTGTAGATTGTGATCTCTTTCTCTCTCTCACACACACATATGGGCCAAATTTGGTTTGTCCTGGAAGTTGAACATTCAGAACACTGTGCAATTTGTCTTATGGAATCATGATCTGGTAGTTCTCTTTCACTTCATTGTGTGTAGGATCAATCATTTTGATTGCTTTTCTCCTTTTAGAGCTCCAAACCAGATACTTCAAGTTGCTCTAGATTGTGCATTACAATTGCTATTTTGGACAACCAGTACTCATTATTCTTTCAATTTTCTTTGATTCTGCAGCTTACATGCTCACAGAGCAAGAAGCACATGCTGCAGAGGTACATCATTTGCTCTCCTTTGCCTCTACTGCTCCTCACATACACACGTGCATGCATAATTTTGCCAGCAGTACTTGTGACTGATTCTGCTCCTTTTCCTCTCTATGTAGTTGGAACGCACTTTTATTGCCATCAAGCCTGATGGGGTGCAGAGAGGACTGGTATGATACAGTCAAATTATTTCTGTTGTCCTACAGTGACACGTTGCTCGTTTTGATTTTGCGATTGATTACCAACCATTCAATATGGCACTTGACTAGAGACTTCCCTCTTGGATATATGTTATACACTTGTCTGTTCCTCTTACTGATATTCTGTTTTGGTGTCCCCTCGAGAGAATGGGCCTGGAGTGTGCTCTTTAATTCAGTTTATCATCTAGAAATGGATTATCTTTGATGTTCTCAGTATCTCATTGTGCTCTGATCTAAAAGATGTCTTCTTGAATTTCAGATTGCAGAAATCCTATCCCGCTTTGAACGCAAAGGTTTTAAGCTTGTGGCAATCAAAATTATAGTTCCTTCAAAGGAATTTGCACAAAAGCACTACCATGATCTCAAGGAAAGACCATTCTTTAATGGCCTCTGTGACTTCCTAAGCTCTGGTCCTGTTGTTGCAATGGTAAGATGAACCAAACTCTGGTATGCTTTGCTTTCCTACTTTTGCATAAAAACTTGAGCGCATTTTTGCTTGTCTAGGTTTGGGAAGGTGAGGGAGTTATAAAATACGGCCGGAAACTTATTGGAGCTACGGATCCACAGAAATCTGAACCTGGAACCATCAGAGGTGATTTAGCTGTTGTGGTTGGAAGGTAAAGTTTTATTACATGTCAAGGGTTTTGTTTCTCTAAAAACCATTTGGTCTTAAGGACTGCGTGTTCAGTATATTTTGAGCTGACTGACTTTGCATTGGCTTTTATGCCTTCAGAAATATTATTCACGGAAGCGATGGCCCTGAGACTGCCAAGGATGAAATCAGCCTTTGGTTCAAGCCAGATGAGTTGGTCAGCTACACAAGCAATGCAGAGAATTGGATCTATGGCGCCAACTAATACAATTTTTTTCTTCAATTTACCGTTTCTTCTGCAACTTCAGCCCACGTTAAGGAGTGGATAAACATAAAGTTATCAAAATAAGGTGCATGTCTTTGGGTGAGGAACAACACTATTTCGGAGCAAACTCAGTGAAAATCACTGCAATAATTTATTTCCTCAAATTAATTAGCCAGTGACTCCGGTGTCCGGTCAATGCAATTTTATCTCGACAGTCTCTCTACTAGTTAATATGCCATTTTCCTGAAACTTATAGGGCCTTCTTAAAGTTTTATATTAAATTTGTTCATCCCTATAATATTCTGTTGGATTTTTTTTTATTTATCGGAAGGTCAAAAATATGAAAATAACAAGGAATGCAGTAGTTAGATTGCATGCTTCGGTTTTAAAAAAACAAAAAAAAAAAAGGACCACGCGGTTCGTTTAGAAAGCCTTGATTCCTATTACGCATTCAAAGTGTCTAAATACATCAATCAAGCTCGTAAAAACTTACTGCACGTCAATAAAGCTTCTTGTTTGGCTTGAAGTTTTCTACCAAAAAACTTTTAGGTTTTCTTTAGTCACATTTTCTGAACATATTTTTACCTTATATTTATATTTTTCAAATCTACCAAAAAACTTTTAGGTTTTCTTTAGTCACATTTTCTGAACATATTTTTACCTTATATTTATATTTTTCAAATCTGACCTGATTTGGTAGTCGAATCAATCAACCCGATAAATCGATTATAAGATTGAACTAGATCTTTAATTAGATCATTAAGCACCAGACCTGTTGATTGGTGAATAAACCGGCAGTTCACTTGGTGAGCGGGTAAGAAAACCTCGTTGAAACGCTAACTTAATATTTTTATTATTATTTTTATTTAAAATATAATATAATATTGTATAATATGACTAATAATTGAATTGTGGTTCAACTGCTTAACCAGCGGTTGAACCGCCAACCCAGTGAACCAGTCACTTCTTCGGGTCGAACTCTGAGCCGGTTCTAATAACTATGGGTTAGTACTTGGTAATTCACGCGATACAAGGGGTAGCGGTACCATGACCAGTCCACCGACCAACCTACGCGCTATACAGCCGGACTCGAGCTGGAAATTAAGCTGACGGTAAATCCTGGATATTAAAATCCGCCAATCATTAGAAGCCCCTATAAATACTTTTTACCTCAGCCTAAATTGGTTAGTTAGTCCTTTTCTTTCTTTTCGCCGTTACTTTTCTCACGTGCTTGTGCCTTCCCTCGTCTTCTCCACAACAAACCCTAACAAAAACCGCTTTCCAATTCTTACTTCAAATTTGTTTCGGTCGTAGTTTCAACTTCTTAACAGGTATGTTTTCTCCTCGAATTTGAATTTTTGCTAGATTTTGATTTTTCCCCCCTTTTTGTAATTTATTTTGTTACTTATTGATGTGGCTGTTTTTTTACATTCTTTATTCATACTTGTTTTGGTAATATAATTGTGTGTGTTATGCGGTTGAAGTTTGAGTGTTTGATTTATGTAGCACTGGAAACTGTTTCTTGATTGATTTTGGGTGTGGTCGGAAGTAGTGCTTTATTATTATTATTTTTTAGTTTTGTTTTACGATTTCCTATCTCCTTAACCTTTTTTTTTTTTGCGGAATTTAGGAAAATTTAGGATTAACAAGTTATGGTTTCTGGATTTTTATGGATTCGTGGTGACTATTGTAATCTTTTGTCAAGCAAGTTGTTTGGTTAGGAGATTAGGAAAACGAAGAAAAAACTTTCCTGCTTCTGTGTTAAAATCGTTAAGATCAATTTCTTATGGCACAGGCATCCGAGGTAGTTTAGTCTTATGGTTTGTCATTATCTGTGTATGGCCTTTTTTTCCTAGGTGCTCAATGAGTTACTTATTGTTAAATCGTGAATTAGCTATTCAAACAGATCTCATTCCTTCTGATGATAGAAAGATAAAGGATGTGTACAAGCAGATCTTTGACGCTTGCCCTCACTCTAAAAGACTATAGAGAGTTAAAGAGTCATCAAAATGTTGTAATCCTTTGTTGTTTTATCCTGGATGAAAGAACTTGTTTTGATGCATTCTTGTGGTTTGAGGACAAATCCTCTCTTTGAGATTTGGTAGTTCTTGGTTACTGTTTGGGTTGGAAGGTGAGGATTCCATTTGTTATTGTTTGGTTCTAGGACAAAACAGAATGTATTGATGCTTAGCATATTGGAAATTTTCTTGAGTTTGGTATGGCTGGATAATGTGTTCTGATGATTTCTTGGTAATGACGTACTCAATTCTTCAGCTTTTGTTTAGTTTTTTCCTGACCCCCTTTTTTTTTTTCTTCCCTCACAATTTAGGAATGTGGAATTTTCTGAAATCATCTCTCATGATTCATCATTTGGCTTTTATTTGAGTAAGCTATTCTATGATTTTCTTTTGTCTTACAATTCTTTTTATCATTCTTTATCATGGCAGATGGCTAGTAAACCACTTACAAGTGAGGCAATTGCCCTGACAGAGAAGAAAATGGATATGACTTTAGGTGCGCATGTTAGAAATCACACATATTGCTTCAATCTAATTTCTTTTTTTGAATTGATGTAAGAATTCGTGATGGTACTGATGTTGTGGTATATGATTACGCAGATGATATCATCAAAATGTCAAAGAATAACACATCTAAAGGCAGGAAGCAGAGAGTTTCCGTAAGAAATATATTCCTTGAACTTTCAACATTGGATTACTAGGCATTTGGCCATGATTAGTTCTAACAGTTTCTTTTTGAGCTATTCAGAACAGAAATAAGAAATTTGTGAATAATGTAACCCAAGATAAAGGTGCAAAGGTGCAGAGGTTTATGGATTCAAGGTCTACCATGAGACAGGTATGCTGCTAAGTGTGCTGACTTTGGCATTGATAGTTGTCTTCAGTAGAAGGGAAGTGGGTCCGTTATCTGGTTTCCACTGACTTGTGGTGATTATTAAATTCAAATTTTTCCTACTAGGTTGCTCTTGCTCAGAGGAGGTCCAATTTTCAGGGAAACCAGTTCCCTTTGGCAACTGAGGCTGCAAGAAAAGCTGCAGCTGTTCCTATCCGTAACAGACCTTTCAATGGAATCAGGGCAGTGAATGTTAATAAGCCTAGGTACGTTGAATACAAAATGCATGAGCTGTTTCAAATGCAGTGGATGAGAGCCTGTTATGACAATTATGATTGCCATGTTTATTGGTTGTCAAAGGTTATAAATTTGGTGTTTTCAGTCATGCTAATTAATTGTGGTAAACATTTCAAACATTTTGCAGGTAAATCATGTTCCTCATTAGTATTCATGGCTTTTACTTCTGGCTTCTCTTCTTGTATCAGAAAGTGGATGCTGTTGTTGGGACTTTTTGGTTGATGTTAGGACCAAGGCATCTTTTTTAGAACTTTAAGCATGTAGAGTTGGTGCACAAGGTTCAGAAAGTATACTCCCTTGGATATCATGATATACAACATTTGGTTGGGCTAGAAGTTTGAGAGTTTGTGGTTGAAATTGTTTAATTTCTTGAACTGGGTTTATGCTGTTTTGGCTCTTTGGAGCTAGTAAGAATATAAGTTCTTCATTTTAAGGTGAAGCCTAAGCTTTTATGGCGAATATCAGACAGCAAGAGCTATACATGCACATGATTCTGTATCGCATCTAAGTGGTTTGCTGCGCCATTGACCAAGTCTTGTTGATTTTGCTCTATGTTACTGGGGTAAAGTATGAGCTGGTTTGCTACCCTGCATAAACGGTAACTGGTAGATGTTTCTAGAGTCTAGAATTGTAATTTGATTGAAGGGGTACCTCAAAGAAGCTTTTGTGATTCTCCATATGCTGCTGAAGTTTGAACTTTTCTTGAAATGCATGTTATAAGATCCAGTCATGTACTGGTATTGGCAAGGTCACATCTTGTTGCCTTGTAAGGGCCGACAAAAGCAGGATAGTGAATATCTTTCTGTCTTCTGTGTTGTCTTCAGGGGAATGGAGTACCAAGATCTCTTTGCTATTTCGAATTCCCTGGCGCATAAAATATATTAAGTCTCCAAAGATTTTGCAATTCTTGGTGCAGTGTTCTTGATGCTTGCATTGGTTCTTCTATATCAGCCCTGAGTTTATATTTTCCCCAGGTGTTTGCTTAGTATGCATTGGGTGCTGATTCATTTCGGAGGCTGGGTGTGGAATTATCTATATGTTGTATTTTTTCTCATCTTAGGAGGGGTGAAGCTGCATGGATAGTATTATCAACTTATCTTGTAGGTGAATTTTATGGTGTTGCATATTGTACGCTTGGAAAAGCCTGCCAAACTTGCTTCTGCGCTTGTAATGATAGTCCCTGGTGAAGAGATAGTTGAGTTTGTCTTCTGTAATAGGGCAGATTGGATAATATAGTAAATTTCTGCTTCAGTGGAGGTTATTCATGTGTGCCTAATTTATAGTGTTATCAGTTTGAGGCAAGACTGGCTGAAGTCAAAAGATCCAGGAATCATTGTGATTGTAATTTGTTTTGTACTGTTATGGTTTGTCTTACACTGTGTTAGGTGGAAAATACGTTAAACAGTGATGGTAAGTGTCCGTAACATGTGGCTGGTATTGTGGCTGACCTCAAACCTCCAGTCGTGCTTGAAAACTTGGTTCACTTGGTGAGTATTTTCCTTTTGGGCTTTCAATCATGGTTTGTATCTATGTGCAGGGTTGGTGCTCCTATGGTCCAGAGAAGGGCTGTGAATGGGGGTGGCTTTAATATGAAGGTATATATTCTTCTTATTCTTCTTATTTTTCAGGAAATTGTTTGTGGCCCCTTAAATGTGAGCAATCTTGGTAGGTCTTGTTAAGAAGGATGGGTTCTTTTTTCCTCTGTTCAATATTGCATATGTCGAAGCAACCATAATGAATTCAGTTTACTACAGACCTGGTTGCTCTTTAATATGTTTGGGTGGCTTGGTTTACCAGTGTAGAACCATATTGTATTTAATGACTTATTGAGGCCTTTTTGGACTTGCTTAGTTTGCTTTTGGGTTGTATTTGAATGGGTCAAGTGATGTTTGACAAAGCTTCCTTTTCTTGTACAGCAATCTCAGCAGCAAGTCAAGGTGACACCAAAGCAGAGGCCACAGACACTAGATTCATTGTTTGCAGACATGAAAGAGCAAAGGATGAAGGTCTTATCTCAACAGAATAACCCTGTAAAAAGAAATGGTGGTGGCCAACGATTACCACCATGGCAAAGAGCTCGTTTTGGCAAGTGATACTGGTTCATGCTAGAGCATCTAGAGATTCTAGGCTGGTGGAGGAAAGTGTTTGTACTTCACTGAGAAGGTTTTAGAGTTTGGGAAACAGCACACTGTTCTTAGTTTGGATATTACTTTCTATGAAGTTGATTTGCAATCTCCCAGTAACATTCTCGTGTTTTGAACTTCAAATGTTATGTATAGCATTTTTCTTACCAAGTCATTTTTTATTTTAAGTCAATGGTTGGATTCAGGTTTTCCGCTGATTTCCGATTTGCAACGGAACAAGTTCATCTAGTCTTTAGGCCCATCGAGCACAAGGCTTACTTTCGGGTGTACTGCTGGATGATGTGTTACTTGAAATTGGGATTCTGGTGATGGTTGAGTAGATGTTCCTTTTGTAGCTTGGCTGTAGTTGGATTGCAGCATAGTTCCAGAGTTGTTATTGATGCTAACCTTGCATTAGGTGGTGCAGAGTAGATTATTGATGAGTCTTGCATTAGGTGGTGAAAAGCACCTCTACGGGGGAAATATTGGGTCAATGGGCTAGCAGGGGTTTTCGAAAAGCTTCATATTCTTGCCCCATTCCAGGAGCTAACAAAAATGTCCTTCCTTCAAAGGAGGACGACTGGTTGACTGCCGCTAATCAAGGCGGGGTTTTTCACTTTTCTATTGTTGTGGTTTTCTCTAGAAAGTGCTTTGTAGTAAACAGTTGAATATGACTTTATTTGGATTAGCTATTTTTTGAGTTGTTTTTTAAAAATACTATTGTACCATTATGAAATACAATTATGGTAAATGTTTTTGAAGGTGTTTTTTAGAGTATTTTTGAGATTATATTTTGAAGATATTTTTAAAATTAAAAATTTGTTTGGAGTATTTTTTCGAAATTAGACTACCTCTACCACCACTACCAACTGCCACCCCACCACCGTCTTCCCCCCCCCCTCCTCCTTTTACCCCCTCCTCGTTTCCCCCCTCCTTGCGACCAGGTCCGATTGCAATTGGCGATTGGCTAGTCGCCAATCACGATAGGAACTGGTAATGGTCGCGATGGGTTACCCTCCCCCTCCCTCCCTTCCCCCCCTGCTGCCGGGGGGGGGCGTCTAGAAAATGCGGTCGGTGGTGGGTGGGGGGTGGGGGGAAGGGTGGAAGAAGAAGTTTTTTTTTATTTGTTTATTTATTTGTGAGTTGTTTTCAAAGATTTGTTTGTATTTTTGGAGGTATTTTTATTTGGGGTTTTACTATAGCATTTAAAATATGAAATACAAGGTTTTGAAAAACAAGCCAAAAATAGGCAATCCAAATAGAGCCCGAGTATGTAATAGATTTTTACAATATTGGTTCTATTTCACGTCGACATTCTACTCTCAATGTTACTTTGCCTGTGTGTCACTTTCTTGTATCAACTCAAATTTTGTGAGATAGCTTTGCACAAACACACTAGTAGGTTTAATTGCGGTGTTATATTTTTCTGTTCCAACTATCATGATGTGAATTGATTTCAGTCATGGAAGAAAAAAATTTATGCAACAAAATTTGGCATCTTGTTCTGGACGAATTAGAAAATGAAAAGGACATAATATATATGAATTAATTTTTCCTACATTAAAAGTGTATACAGTATCAGCATTAGATGGACGACAACTATATAAAATTTATATTTGAAATGCAACTTTTGCATATGTACCATTCAACGTTAGTAGTGTATATACTGTTGGTGTTAAGGTTGGGCAAAAAAACCCGCCGAACCAAAAACCCGGTCGACCCGAAATTTAGGATACCTGATCCGATTTCTCTCATCGGATCATATTAGGGTCGGGTACTGCAAATATCGGGTACGGATACGGGTCAAAAAATAAAAACCCGCGGGTACCCGACCCGCAGGGTATATTATATAAATATTAGGGATAATATCAGAAACCTCCCCTGAGGTTTCTCTTAATATCACCTGGTACCCCTAAACTTTTGAAAATATCACTTACCTCCCTTACTTTTGTTATTTGTGTAACAAAATTTATAAAAATCCCAAACTACCCTTTTGCTCATTTTGCTAAATAAAAATACTCCTAACCACTTTGTTTGTTAAAAAAAAAATCACCACCTAAAAAATAATTTCTACTCGTACCACTATATCACAAATCTATAATTCATAAAAATAAAAAGTTTAAAAATAAAAAAAAAAGATATTTGTAAAGAAATATACTAGTACCAATTTAATTTATATATTTAAAACTGATTCATTATGAGCCTTTTTTTTTTGGCTTAACATCTTCACAACCTGTGACCCAAGTCTTTAAATTGTACTAATTCATTATAAAAGTCAACTCAAAACAAAGGAAAAAATCTTACATTCATATTCCATATTATCACAATTAAAAAATAAAATTTAATTTATTACAATTTATAAGTAAAAAATTGTACAGTCATACAAAAAAAAAAGAATAAAAAAGAATGTTGGATAAACAGAAAAAAGAAGAAAGTGACTTTTGATTCTTTTTCTTTCATTTTTTGACATCCATTTATTTGATATGTAAATCATGTACCAAGTGAAGGTTAATATAGTCAATTTACAATTACCAAGGGAGGTGAGTGATATTTTTAAAACTATAGGGGTGCCAGGTGATATTACGAGAAACCTCAGGGGAGGTTTCTGATATTATCCCTAAATATTAAAAAAATTAGGGTCAACATATAATTTAATATGTTTTAAGTTTTAGGGATAATTTCAGAAACCTCCCTTGAGCTTTGTAGTAATATCACTTGGTTCCCTTAAACTTTGAAAAATCTCACATGCCTCCCTTATTTTTAACTTTTTGTAACTTTATCACCCCATTTCAGAAAATATCATTTAAAAATTCATTTTGGGTGAGATAAAATATTTCTATTCCCAAAGTACCCTTTTTTTGTGAACCTTTAGTTTTCATAACAAACCAAGTTAAATCCTTAAAAATTACAATACAGTAATTAGGTTGAAAGGTCTTTTATAATTTTTGAATGATTCAAGAAATGGAAAAAAAAAGTTATAATTAGAACATTTTACACTTTGAAAATACCTCAAATAAATTCCTAAATGCATTGTTAATAATTTATCTCTCTCTTTTTCAACTTAAATTGTATTCAAAAGTGTAACGAAACTTTATTTTGTCTATTACATATTGTAATAATTTGTATTGGATACTTGAGAGTTGAGAGACTGGTTTGATTGTTGGATGAAATGTGTGATAGAATATTGATGTGTGGACTTTGAAATGTGTCGATTTTGGATTGTTAAATCTTTG
The DNA here is from genome assembly GCA_013103745.1 of Gardenia jasminoides. Taxonomy (NCBI): domain Eukaryota; kingdom Viridiplantae; phylum Streptophyta; class Magnoliopsida; order Gentianales; family Rubiaceae; genus Gardenia; species Gardenia jasminoides. Next base: position 54,605,285 of record CM023103.1, read on the forward strand.
ACGAAATATGTTGGATCTTGGATTGTTGAAATGGATTGATTTTAGACTGTTAAATCTTTAATAAAATGTGGTCATTTAGAAAAGGGATAATTTCAGAAACCTCCCCTGAGGTTTCTGACAGTTTCACCTAGCGCCCTCAAACTTTTAAAAATCTCACTTACCTCCCTTATTTTAAACTTTTTATATCATTTGAAACCCATTTCAAAATATAATGTTAAAAATTTTATTTTGGGTGAGAGAATATAATTTTATTCCAAGTTTGCCCTTTTCTTATGATTTCTCAATTACTATAATACACCAAACTTATCCGTTAATTTTTATAAATAGATGGACAGAATTTCTTAATAAATATATCGAAGTTGATAATACTATTAAAAAAATTTTAGTAGTTTTTATGTCATTGGTTTGGACAAGAAATGTTAAATTACTCAAAATTATGAATAATTTATAACACTCTTGGAAATAATTCACAATAATTTATAATCATGAAAATACCTTTTTGCCTGATTTAAAACAATACAAACAAATTTATATATAATTTTTAGCATATTATATCTTTTTAGTTTTCAAGCCATCAATTTGGACAAAAAGTAGAAAATTCAAAAATATGTAAATAATTTGTAAAACTTCTTAAATTAACTCAAAACACTTTGGAATAAAGAAAATATTATCTTTATAACTTGTAGAATTCAAATATTAAACCTTGCTATATAAAAACAAACTATATTTTTTTCAATCAAAATAAACTTTCATTTATTTTGTTATGAATATACTTACGCAATAAAAAGTAAGACAACAAAGGGTAATTTTGGAATGAGATTACATTTACTTTTCCAAAATGAATTTTTTAATATTTTATTTTAAATTGGGTTGTAAATGATACCAAAAGCATAAAATAAGGGAGGCAAGTGAGATTTTTAAAAGTTTGAGGGTACCAGGTGAAACCGTCAGAAACCTCAGGGGAGGTTTCTGAAATTATCCCTTTAGAAAATTGAAATTTAGGGGCGTGTACCCTATATCCCAACTCGTTTTTTGCGGGTATCCGAGAGCATGCGGGGAGGGTTAGGGTCGAAAATTTGCTGACCCGATAGATTAGGGTCGGGTCAGCCAAATTCCATTAGGGGGGTACCTGACCCGTGCCCACCTCTAGTTGGTGTATGTATAATCTATTTCATGTGCATTACGTTAACCACTGCATACAAAGCTCAAAATCAAATCGATGGAGATTTCAACAAAAATAAAGAGCTGGGTTGGGGGTGTAGCTCATATGGTAGAGCGCTCGCTTCGCATGCGAGAGGCACGGGGTTCGATTCCCCGCACCTCCATGTTTGTTTTTTTGCCTCAAATTACGATTGTTCAGTGAGTTGATTGGCAAACAACTGAGACTGACCCCATCATTTCCCTCCTGTACTGGCCACCTCTCATTCCTCATCTTCTTCTTCTACCGAAAACGCACCCACACAGAACTGATGGAGAAACAGCATCAATCTTCATTTTAGAGCCCACCCTCTCAACAATTTCCCAATTTCACCACCGCCCCAGCAAAGAAGAAGCGACCGCTTTTCCACCTTCAATTCGTAACGTGGTGTAGAATTATGAGCTTAAACTTGCTATGCTCCTGCCTCCCTCTCCCTTCTTCCCACAAATTCCCCTGCTGCTACTACTCCTCAACAAGCACCTGCTCCGGCACTCTCTTCTGCATCTACTTCCACAATACTACTACTACTAGTGGTAGTGGTAGTGGTAGTAGTGCTAAAAAACAAGCCTTTTCTTCATTTACAACTAAAGGGTCCGCCAATGAGTCAGCCCTTCCTGCAAATGGGAAGGTGTTGTTCTCTGAATTGTTGGATGAGGAGCTCCTTAATTGGGTTTCTGCAGCTGAGGACGCAGCCCAAGTGTTGAACAGAATTGCTGAGAGAACTAATAGGAGCAGTGGGGTTGTGAGCAGTTCAGATTGTTGTTTGATTATCTCTGCGGCTATTGATCGTGGCAATGCTGACTTAGCTCTCTCTGTTTTCTCTGCCATGCGCTCCAGCTTTGATACTTCAGGTTTCTTTTTGCTCCTTCTCCTCCCCAAAAAACACCAATTTCCTACTCTCTCGGTGTACAATCTTCAGAAGAAAAGTATCCGTCTTTTCCTTTACGAGTCAATACTCACAGTTGGCGCTGGTTAGTCACTTGATAACACTCTGTGACGACCAATTTCAGTTGAGGATTTTTCTCAGTCTTATGTATTCCTTGATACTTACTTCTAGATTGTTTATATAGTATCGTTTTTTAACCTTGCGAAGTGGCATTCCCAAAACTTTGATTTGAGGTGCAGGTGTTGGTGAGAAAGGTCCTTCTGTTCAAAAATGGAAGTGGTCGAGGCCAGATGTAAATACTTACACTCTACTCATTCAAGGTCTTGCATCCTCGCTTAGGGTCTCAGATGCCCTCAGAATCATTACCAGTGTTTGCCGTGTTGGAGTATCGCCCAGTGAAGAGGTATAGATTTATGGATCCTGTTACTCCTTTCGCCAAAATGTCATTGCTGTTCTTCAATGTATCCTTATGTATTAGTCAACTACCACGTCAATCAAATGTGGATAGTCTTTATTTTAATGCCACTGAATGATCCGTCTCCTATCTGTTTCTCTTGGAATGGGGGAGTCCTGGGAAATCATGAAATTTAAATTGTAACTCGACATAATTAGTCAGCTACTGTGCCACACTGCTTCTCAGTTGTACTTGAAGCAGTGATACCGGCATCTCAGAGTAGAGTACTCTCCTTTTTTGAGCTAACAAACAGCACGTATGCTTCTAGGTCCCTTTTGGTAAAGTTGTCAGATGTCCAAGTTGTATGGTTGCTGTTGCTGTCGCTCAACCACAACATGGTATTCAGGTACCCCCATTAGAAGTGGATAAGATATTCAATCTTTCTCCCATTTGCCTTCATTGGTGAAAAGAACTTGGATGCTGGCAGTATGTAGCTGGTAGAGACTGATTGTAGGACATTTTATAAAAACAGTAGTTCGTTGGTTAATCACCTGCAGATTATTTGGTAGAATTTTGTGCCAGGAAAAAATAAGAGACCAAATATCTCTTTTATTTTTGGTTTTTGGTTTTACTAAGTTGAATTCTTAGGAAGAAAAGAAAAATGTACCTTGAGTTTCAGACGCAACATAAAGGGTGATAGATTTCAAATTTTTTCCAAGAGTTTGAAATCCTTTTTTTTTTTTTTTTTCAACTGTGCAGGTTGCTTCCTGTTCAAAGTGCCGCTTCCAATACGAGCTTGTTTCAGGCACTATTTGCAGTATAGACTCTGAAGAAATTAGGTTGGTTATGATGTTTTCTTTTTGGTATCCAATGAGCTTTTTTTGTCAGTGAAAAAGACATTTTGGTACATTATTTACTTTCTTGATACCTAGAAAAGAGACTTGATGTCAATCACTTAATGGTTTTCTGATAATGTTGTAGTCTTTGTCATTGGGGACCTCTAGATGCTGACTTTGCAATTATTACCATTGCATGTATATGTTCGACATATATGACATCCTTCATTTTACTTATGCTTTCTGTTTGCTTTGAATGTTGAGTAATGTTGCTTGATGTTGATCTTGGCATATTTACTTTTTCTAAGGATCTCCTACTGCCGAACGCAGCATGGATGTTCCAGCATGGAAGAGGGGGCTAAGATTTTTGCAAATCATGAAGCAGAATATTCCAGCTGCTGTTCATTCCGTTGTGGTACATTTCTTTTGAACTTAATTACATTTAAATTGTAGGACGATTTTATAGTTTTTTATTTTACTGCAAAAACTATTTACAACAAATATTTGAATCCTAGTGAATTTCCAATGACATAAATGTTTTGGATCATCAACATCTCGAGGGCAACATAATATTATTGCTTACCAAACAGAATATTTTGGCCTGGGACTGCATAGCACTCCTTGTCATTTTTAACAATACTCACTGCGTCAAAATCGCATTTTATTCTCTTTGCAGATGGAGACCCCCTCTGGCATGGCACGGACACACAGGTTTGCTACTGAAACTGTTGATCTCCCTGCACAAGAAGGAGAAAGAGTGACCATTGCTGCAGCTGCTCCAACAACTGTCTACAAAGAGATTGGTCCATTGAAGTTAAGTCCAAAACCCCCCAATCTGTTCCCTGGAGAACCTATGAGCCTGACAAACCATATTGATGGTCGAGAATCACTATTATTAAGGGCACCTGCAAAAGAAAAAGGAACAACCTTAATGAATCCCTCTGTTCTCGTTCCTCTTCTTGCTGTGCTTGTGTCTGGAGATGCTGCCTCTGGGATCATAGACCCCAACTTGCCTCAGTTAATTTTGGTTGCTGCAGCTTCCTCACTTGCCCTTGGAGCCACTGTGAACAGCCTGGTTTTTCCTCAGTTAAGCAAGGCAAGTACATGAGTGAGTGCGTGATTGCATGTAATGTCCATTACTTGCTATGTATTGACAGAGGAACTTAGTGACATGGCTATTTCGACTATGGTACACGAAAACACTTAAATATATTAATGTCTTGCCAGTGACCAAGTGGCCTAGTGGTAGAGTGATGGACTCTTGATTCTAGAAACCATGGTTCAGGCCCTAGTCCTGTCATATCAGAAGTATTTATGTTATTGTTAAAATTTGTAGGATTGTATCCATGATAATACCAGTAATTTCTTTGAATATTTGCTTCAATGTCTCTCTCTCAAAAGACCTTCACATCCCCTATAATCATTCCTTTCATGAGTAAGTTCAAGGACTTAGTAGTAATTTCCTTGTAGTATGCTTCTTCTTCTTCTTCTTATTTTCTCCTTTTTGGCCCAACCCATTGTACTATCTGAGAACTCATAATCTAAATCTGATTAATTATCTGTAAGAAAATAAATGATACATTTATTTGTTGTTTAACGCTTCCTGTTTGGCCAGCTTCCTCAAAGATTAGTGGACACAATTGCTATCAAGCAGAAACTGCTATCTCAGTATGATGTGCTCCAATCTCGAATCAAGGAGTTGAAGCAAGCTGCAGAAAACGAGGTATTTTCACTCAATATTCTGCAGTCATGCGAGGGCATTTTTACTTGTTTTTATGTGTAATGCATTTCAAATTCATTCCCATTGCCCTTTCCTTGATGAAGGCAGTAGTGGCTTTACAAACATAAACTACTGTGATTTTACGATTCTAACTTGAAATTTTGAAGAAACTCATACTTTCTGATCATTGTGAGAGGACCAATTAGAACATTCACCAGAGCTCAGTGCGGCTGTCAGAAACTTTTTAAGAACTTTAACGATGATGAGGAAAATTAAACAGAAAAAGTGGATTAGACATAAGAATGTCATTAATATGCTTCCACAAAATTAGATGATCCAAATTATGTGACTGTGCTGATGAGCTAGACATTGATTTCTTACTATCTGCTGCTTTGTTTGATTTGTTTCTTTGTTTGGGATGTTCTATTTATAGGTTTGGATGTTGGCTCGAATGTGCCAATTGGAGAACAAAATTTTTGCTGTTGGGGAACCTTCTTATCGGTAAACTGTAAACATCAGCTGAATCCAGATTGTTCATTCTTTTTTTTTTTTAAATTTTCTCTTAGTTTCCAGGGCACGGAGAAGTAGAGTCAAGAGGGTTCGTGAAGGACTGGAGAGTTCGATTAAGAAAAGGATTGAATTGATTGAGAGCTATGCTAGAGTAGGTTACTTACATAAGAAATCTCATACCATGACATAAAATAGTGACCTCTTTGCTGCAGAGTGAGATAGCATCTAAGTATCATATGACATTATGTGATGGTGTTTTATATTTACAGATCTCATCAATGATAGAGATTGAGGTAGAGATGGATTCTGATGTTCTTGCTGCTGAAGCAGCAACCAATGCGGTATGCGTACTTGAAAGAAGTTTCTCCACCACTTTTAAGTCCAAACACAATGCACGCAAGCTTCATTTCTTTTTGTTCTTGAATCATTTATTTCAGTTGTATTCTAGTATTGCTTACATAAACTTCTGTCTATTGTTGTCTGAGGCTTATTGGGTGTTATTTCTCTTTGCAGGAAAATATTGCTGAACAGATACAGCAAATAATGGAGATCGAAAATCTTGAAGAGGCATGTTTTATTACTATGAAGCATATAATCAGAATGCTGTATATCTTTTAGATATATAGTGATCAAAACTATTCAGTATAACTAAAATGGACAATCTAAGTAGGGATTCCCAGTGAAAAGTTTATACTCATAGTGAAAACACTTGCCATAACTGGCTGATGCTGTATAGTTAAGTTACATAGAATGACATCAAAACAGAAAAATGAGATAGTTTATTTTGTATCACAGTCTAAACTATCTATGCTTGCAGAAATGGAGACTTCAAGCAGAGGCAAACGATGAGGCTGAAAGACTTCTTAGTACTGAACCCACATCTGCAGAACAGGTTGTAGACAGATAATGGCTGACATTTTCTAGCCAGGTACTCTAATTATTATGTAGTTACACATCCACTTCCCCATGCTTGGCGTGCAATAGACTGCTTTAGATGGAATTGGGTATCAGGTCCATTCCCGTTTACGGTGGCTGATGGATTACAAACACTCTGCCATGGCACCAAGTGGAGCATGATCATGTGGAGTGAAAGTGATGGCATCACAAACTAATTGTTTACATTGGCTGAAGGCTGCAGGTTTCATTGCCCAATACAGACTAGTTGTAAGGAATTGCAAAGCAATTGTATCCTCTGTAAATTCAAATAGCATTCTTTTTAGTTCATGTGGACAGGGAGTAGAATCTTGTCATCTTGATACTGCCCTCTTCTCCTACATCTATCTACCTCCTGTTCTCCGAACTATTTCCAGATGGTGTCAAGATTAGGTTGTATAACTAGATTGACTGGTTTTGGCTTCTCTTTCCGTCAAACTTGTTTGTTCAAGTGATGATTTCTTCCATGTGGGCTTTTATTCCTCTACCAAAAGGTATATGCTGTAAAGCACAGGGTGTGAAGGTTAAAACAGGTGGGACGGAATTATCCTGAAGGAATCAAGTATTTGGTGGTCCTCCTCCTTGCTTTTTGATGAACCCTTTCTGATGCTTGCCACGTTATAGCTATGGATGTCAATTTGGCAATGATAACATGAACAGGAAGTGAATTGAGTTGTCAGTTGCCCCAACTAACTAACGTTATAGTTCAGAAAAGGGTCATTCCCAAAGTGGGGTCCTAATTCTTAGACAAGTCGGTTGTAAAACTAACATGGGGCATGTTTTGGGCCACAATAATCGGAAAGAACAGGGATTGAGTGTACAAGAATTGAATAATTGATATTCAACACTGGAATTTAAGGCCTCTGAAATGGAAATTGAGCATATCTGAATTTTTTTTTTTAAATAGTAGCAGCTTACAATAATTCCTGTATGAAATGTTTATCACAGCCTTCATTTTAATTATCTCTACAATGTATGCTACTGTGCCTATAGACCTGCTGGATCATGCTGGAGCTCTGGTCCACTAGCCAAAAGTATTTTGACAAATTGGGGTTCGCCATTTTGACCCTATGACTATTGCGAAATTGTAAATGCACCATAAATAGGACTGATTTACTACATCATCCCCAATATAACTGTGTATTTGACTGACCATATTGGGTTTACCATTTTCAGTTCATCAACATTAATGGTCCTTTTGCAGGCATTTGACTGACAATTGGGTTAACCTTTTTCTACCCATCAAGTTTGTAAATACACCCTAAGATGGGCTAATATGATACTCCCTCCCTTTTTTTTAACTGATTGTTTAAGGTATTTGCTCCAATGTATTTTTATCTGTCGTTTTATCAGTCCCATGCAGCATTAATTTTTTTTTTTTTATAATTTTTCCCTTTTATCTCTCATTTCCAATACAGGGTTCTTAATTGCTTTTGGCCTATTAAAACAGCACTATTTAATACTCTATTGAGAAAAAATATGGGTGAGTTGGACAATTAATGAGGGTACAAAAAGAAAGTAGTGTATAAATTTAAACAATAAAAAAATTTTCTTAATTAGTGTGCAAAACCTTAAACGTCAGTTAAAAAAAAAAAAGTGGGGAGCACTTAAGTAGCAGGGGTCCTCTCGTCCTGCCTTGCGTGAGTCCTAGACAACTGGTTTTCCGCGTCGGTTGAGTGCATTAATGCTTCAATTGGCCTGCGGTATGGGAGGAATATGAAATTTCATACACTGAATTTACCAATGTATTGCTCTCAAAGGCGGAAAAGTGGTCGGTTGAAAAGAATAGTAGTGGTATAAATCTTGTGGACTTTAAAGTCACCTTTCCTCTTCTTTTTTTTTATTCTCCACTTTCATAAATTTATCCAAACCCTCCTTTATTTTGTGCTTCCTTTGATTCGAGTATCAAAACTTTCCACATGTACAAACTCATGCGGAATAGCAAGGAAGGAAATGGAGAAAGTCTCTACCACTTTTTGCAAGTTTCGTGCAAGGGCAAAATCCCGCTGCTAAAATAGGATGGACCATTAATCTTCATTGATATCGTGTCATAAATTGCTGCGCACTTATCGCCCCGGGGCTTTACAGTCAAAGGAAAACTGACTTTACAAGCAAATGAACTAAATTCGATAAAAGCTAGGAGATTGTGATTATGCGTGCAACATTACTTGTTAGCTGTGTAAGGAGCAAATGAATCTAATAAAATCAAATATCTTAATAATCAAGTTTGTTAGATCATAGACTCAGATTTAAACTGGTTCCTATTGAGTCGGCTAATCGAATTAAAATGGAGTCGAATTTAAAAGTTTATCGAACATCAAATATTATTCATGTTTTTAACTTTATAAGTTGGTGTACCAGTTTGACTTTAGATTGGTATATCGACTTACAAAGTTAAAAGCATGAATAATCTATATATCTATCATATGCGTATTGTAGGACAGATTTTTAGATTAGTGTAATCATAAGACTTCTAGCTTCCTTTTTTTTTTATATAGAATTTTGAATTTTTTTATTTATTAAATATTCGTTCATGCCTTTTGAATTTCAAATGTAAGAAGTGATACCATAAATATAGGAGTTTGGATAAGGTTCATTCATAGGAGGGTAAATTAAAATGAAACATCACAAGTCCTATCAAAAGTTAAAAGAGTAAACAACAATATTTTACTGTTTAACTCAGTAATGCTAACTAAAAGGATTAATTACATGAAAAAAAATATTCAATGGTCATAGATTTAAAACAAATCAATAGTAGTACTAATCTTGAAAGTTATGAAATCACTAAATTAACAACAAAGTCCTAATGGCACTTGAAAATGGAAATTATTATTTAAAATCTTTATCTTTGATAAATGATAATAACAGCAGTAGCAACAACAACAACAACATTAGTCCTACCAAAAATGAAAATTTAAGTAACAATATAGTCTAAGAGAAATATATAGTACATTTGTCCATAAACTATATCTACTCAATTGGTATATATCTGATCTAAATTTCACTCTAATTAGGTTTAAATAAGAATGTAAAATCCAACCACTAAGAATAATCTTGAGTATTATTGACTATTTTATATATTTGTGTTATTTTCTTCAATGTAAATATGTAATACTACCATGTCATTTTTAGAAAAATGACTAAATCTTTTTCTTTTTGGCAATTGTTTGAGGTATTATAAGATATTATCAGTTTTTTATTTACATTTTGAGATTCCAATATTACATGTATTGTGATTAATTCTTGCTTTTATATAGTTTCATATTGTGGGAGGTAAAATTAAATATATTCTAAAAAATTATGGGTTTATGGGTTCTTTTTTCCCTTTTTTTTCAAATTATATCTTTCAATTTGGAGGATGGATATGAAATCAACTAAAAATATTTTCAAAAGAAAGTTGTCAACATTCAATCCAAATTTATACTATAAATTGCTATACCTAGCGCTTCTATTTTTAAAATATAAAAATAAGTATATTTTAAAAGTTTAAATCCTATACTGACAGTTATGAAAGTTTTTCCTTTTTCTTTAATTATTAACTTTCTAATTTGAAGGTTGGAGTATAAACACTTTTGAACCCAATTGAATTACATACTCAAACTCATATTTGTTGACAGATCAATCAAAGTAAATAGGTTATCATTAACTTCCATGAAAGTTCAATAAACTTCATTAGTGTTGATTACTTTTTTCAATTAACATCTAAAATTTTTTTAGATTCTTGGTATAGTGAAAAAAAATTCTAAAAGTCATTATAATTACCATTTGGATCATTATAATTATCATTTGGATTCATCTACATAATATTTTATAGTTTTCCTTTTTAGTTGGGGTAATGTGTAATGAGTTAGTTGTCGTAGAGTTGGAGATGTGATTTGCCATATATGTGTCATTAGTTAATGGGGTTTGTTATCATAGTGTTGAAGATGTAGTTTGGCAAATGTGTTATGGGAAATGGATTCATGTAAATTTGAATATAAAAAGAGATAATGGTTATCTAATATATCTAAATTAAAAATAAATGTAAATGATAGGAAAAAAGGGATTAGGATTGTAGAGGTCTACGACCTCCCTTTAATACGTATAGACTAGAATTCTGAATCGTGAAAAAGGATAATACTTATCTAATATATCTAAATTAAAATAAATGTAAATGATAGAAAAAAGGGATTAGGATTTTAGCTATATGCGATGTTTGGATTGGAGTTTTTTTCAGAAAAATTTTTCATTCTTCCATTACCAACTTGAGTTAGTAACGCAGGGTACAATTAGGCAGTCCACGCCGGATGATGGATAAGCACACGCACGCACGTAGACCTGGGAATCACGGAGATGAAGCCAAGGGGCAGGTAATTAAGTCTTCGAGATAGGTCCATCGTCGTCATATCCTCTCTTCTCAGTCATCCCAGGTCTCCCCCGAATTCCCACCCAATCCATTGCCCCCCCAAACCCGCCCCCACACCGAATCACCGCCGGTTCCATCATCACCACACCTAAAAAACGACTCTTTTTTTGATTCCGGATACATCTGGACTCCATAAATGGCCGAATAAACCCTTCCCCACCCCACGTGGCACGTGAACCCCAGCTCTCCCCCTTTTTCTCTCCTACTGCACTCCTACCCCTCGCTTTCTTTCTTCTCTTTTCTCCCAATAATACAAATCTAAAAGTTAAATCATTCATTTTACGTGTCACCTGATTCTTGCACTTAGCCCTCTGATTCGATTCTCCCAATACCCCACCCAAAGCTTTCCAGCCGGCCCACAAGAACTGTAGAAAACCCCCCAAATCTTTTTTTTTTTTTTGTCAAGCAATAGTGAAAATCTTTTGACGTATATACTACATTACTACTGCTACGACTACTACTCGTGCTGGGTATAAATGCGTAGCCGTCCATATTGATTCCCGGGACATTCCTTCTTCCGTTACTGCTATAAAATATTCTGAAGTCTGTCTTCTTTTTTCCCTGCTAGGCTTGGGAGAGAAAGGTGTATAGATAGTTTTGTATAGTGATTTTGGGTGGCGCAAGAAATTGAGTGGAAAAACGATGCCGGAGAAGATGAATATATTGGTGACGGGAGGGGCAGGGTATATAGGAAGCCATACAGTTCTTCAATTGCTGTTGGGAGGGTACAGGACTGTAGTGGTTGATAATTTGGACAATTCTTCCGATGTTGCCCTCATCAGGGTCCGAGAACTCGCTGGTGAACATGGCTCCAACCTCACCTTTCATAAGGTTAGCTCTTTCTTTTCTGTTTTTGGTTTCTATTCTCTTAAGACTAAGAGTTGAATAATACTCTTGTTTGTTTCCGAATTGTACTGGGTTCTGAATTTTCATAAAGTTTCGGGCTTTGTAGGATGCTAGTGGGCATTTATGTGATTTTCGAGCTTTTGGGCTTCTGCTTTCTGGCATAAAGTTTTTATTTTTCGTGGGGAATTTAGTGGAAATGAAAAACTGGGATATTATGAGTTTGGAATGGGCATGTTTAACGTTGCCATACGCTAATATGATGAGGTGATTGCTGCTTTAGGCCGTTAGGTTAGAAAAATGGGGAAAAGTTGGTAGAATTTCAAGTTGGCTTAGGCGTTCAGGATACTGCTGAAGTTAAAAACTGCTATATCAGTTTAGTTCTCTATGTTATATTTTTTGCAAATAAATGCTATTCAAATCTGATAATTCTCTTGTGTTTCAAGAGGGTGGTTCTATTTAATACTTGTTATTGCCGGTTGTTACTTCACTGTTCATTTGGATGACACTAATTGCTGTATCTTCATTTCGACTGCAGATGGATCTTCGTGACAAGGTTGCACTTGAAAGTCTTTTTGCTTCTGAAAAGTGAGTTCTACCAAATTCTTGCCTTATATATATATATATATATGTATGTATGTATGTATATGTGTATGTATATGTATATATACGTGTGTATACACACACACACACATATTTATGTATATATACACACACATACACACACATATGCATTTTAAAGTCCAGATATTTGGTTTGTGAAGGTTTAACCATGTAGCTGAGTGTGTGTATTGTGTCTGATATTTCAAATTTCAATCCAGGTTTGATGCGGTAATCCATTTTGCTGGACTGAAAGCAGTAGGTGAAAGTGTGCAAAAACCATTGATGTACTATAACAACAATCTTATTGGTACAATTACCCTGCTAGAAGTCATGGCTGCTCATGGATGTAAAAAGGTACATCTCTTGAGTATACTTGTTTGATACGAGGAGTCTGAAGTAGAATGTTTCATTATTCCACAACTTATATGATAGAGGATAAGTTATACTTTCAGTTTTGATGCTACTATTCCTGGCATTCTCTTATCTACATTATCTGATGGTTGAAACAACTCCACCTCGTCTGATTTTTCTGTTTTGAAAAATATTTCAGCTTGTGTTTTCATCGTCAGCTACTGTTTATGGTTGGCCAAAGGAGGTCCCTTGCACTGAGGAATTTCCCTTATGTGCTGTAAATCCATATGGACGAACCAAGGTATTATCTCTTCTGGGTTCATGCATAAATTTTTACTTGCATGCTGGAAACCAAATGATGCACATGTCTAGCTTAATAGCTGTGCGGCGTTTTCTTTTGTCAAGTGGGGAAATCATCTCATGTGCATGTCCTTTGTCTCTCTGCTCCATTCTGTGGTTGGAGGGAAGCTTTTCTTCCCCAAACCCCGTTCCCCCTGGAAACCATGCTGATAATGTTGATCTCTGCAGCTTTGTATTGAAGAAATCTGCCGTGACGTGTATGCTTCAGACTCTCAATGGAAAATCATATTGCTGCGGTACTTCAATCCAGTTGGTGCACATCCTAGTGGTTATATTGGTGAAGATCCACGTGGAATTCCAAACAATCTCATGCCTTTTGTTCAACAAGTAGCTGTTGGTAGGAGACCTGCTCTGACAGTTTTTGGAACTGATTACTCAACGAAGGATGGTACTGGGGTATGTACACATCATTAATACTAAAGTTCCATTTTCACATTTGTAACTCTGTTATCTGCCAGTATGGTGTCCATTTGCCTTGGCCTTTCATCATTTGACAAAGAGAAAAAAGTCCTGCAGCTTTATTCTCTCTATCAGGTCATTTTTGAATAGGTTCTAGTATACCACCTTTTGAGCTCCCTGTCATTTTTTGAGCTTTTTCCAAGAAAGTTTCAAATTTTGCTGGCCATTCTTTTTTGGATGCACTCTGTAATCTGTATTACTGCCTCTGGAACTGAAGAACATCATTAAAAGTGAATACCTGCTTTTATTTTGTTTCGTATATTGATGCTTTCTGCGTAATCAATTTTCAGGTGCGTGATTACATCCATGTTGTAGACTTAGCGGATGGTCATATAGCAGCAGTTAATAAGTTGTCTGATCCTTCTATAGGTATGTAGATGATTCTCTGCTCCTGTTCCAATTTTGTGCTGAGTGGTTCATTTGAAAGTGTCATTGCAATTTTTAAATTCGCATCTAATTTACAGCTTTTGTCCAAGTCTGTTGGAAATCGATGTGTATGTTCTTCAATGAGGAAAGGGATATTCTGGATGGGTGGCTTGCATTTTGTTTCAGAGGGAGGATTGTTTGCAGAATCATTATACTAGCTTCTTATGACTTTTATGATTGCTCAACTTCAGGCTGCGAAGTGTACAACTTGGGAACTGGGAAAGGAACTTCTGTCTTGGAAATGGTAGCAGCATTTGAGAAGGCATCAGGAAAGGTATTAAATCCTAAATGTACAATTTATCACATTTTGTGTTTTGCTTCTGTCATGTGGACTTCCCTTTTGTTTCATTATAGTTGTAAATTCTGATCCGCTATCATTTTCTTAAACCTAAATTCCTTACTCGATGCCTTCAGCTCATCTGATTGAGCCAAAGCATGTTGTTAGGACAACAATAAGAACCAGTCCTGACTTGAATTATAGGAGGTTGGAAGTTTTTGGTTTGGGATTAACATCTGTCACGTCTCCTAGACTTGTTTATACTTTTAGGCAGAGGATCACAAGTCCCTCCTGCTTGTGGAGGATGAGAGTTAAGAGTTGGATCTTGAGAATATTGAAGCTCTTTGGACAAGTTAACCCCCCCCAAAAAGAAGCAAAAAGAAAAAAAAAAACCAAAAAAAATAAAAATAAAAAAAGCAGTTGTTAAACTAGATTTTTGAGTCAGGGGACACAATTATTTTGCTGCTTTCTTCTGTCACGCATCAATGATGTTTTTGTGATTGCGTCATCCCTTTTTTTCTTGATTTTCAATGGAAGTAAAATCGAAAACAACCACATTTATTGCAGTTTGTTTTTTGTGAAGATAGAGGAAACTCTTGTCGACGGTTGCTCAAATTTTGACTCTCTTTTAATTTAATCTTTGTTTCTTTAGAAAATTCCACTGGTGATAGCTGGTCGCCGGCCTGGTGATGCAGAGATTGTATATGCATCCACAGATAAAGCAGAACGTGAATTGAGCTGGAAGTAAGTTGTAGGCTCGATCTAAATGTACTTACTCTTACTCTTAAGGATTATATTTGATTCCAAACTGCTCAGTTACCTCTGAGACATTGTTTCCTTACTTCAATTGATTTTTCTTTTTAATGAGTTTGTTAACTGGTCAAGTGTTCATCTGGATTTATATGGAAGAAAAAAGAAGCTCATTTTTTAGTTGTGTGCTAGCTTTGATTACATACTGAAAGAAAGCCTCATAAAGGGGAGGATACTGAGGGGTAATGTCATTTTGAATGTATAGAGCGCGTTTCACGCATTTTGAAGGAGGTAGTACTTTTTACCCAAAAAAAAAAAGAAGAAAAACTTACTTTGAACATGTCGATTTTTGCAGGGCAAAATATGGCGTAGAGGAGATGTGCCGAGACCAGTGGAACTGGGCTAGCAAGAATCCTTATGGCTACGGATCACCTGATTCTACCGATTGATTAAAGCACTAACATTACATCCTTGAGTCATCATTTGAAGAGCTGTTTTCTATGTAGTCCAACTGTGTTACAACTACATGAAACTAGTGTCGGTAGGAGTTTGTAGAGCTGTCCTTTTCTTTTTTTTTTTTCGTCCTTTTTCTTTTCTTTTTGGGTCCTTTTGTAAGTGTGTAGGGTAGATGAGATAGGATTACAGCTTAACAATGATAGCAGGGATGTCATTATGCATATATTCTAACTTGGGTCACTACTGCTGAATATATGATGAACTTGTCTTTTATAAACAAATATGATTAATAAAAAGATGAACAGATGATTGAGTAGTTTGTGAGACATTTTATTTATACCTCGTGTGCCAATTGCCAAGTATAAATAATGGATGTGCTCGAATAGATCTTTAATTCATATTGTCAGCTCATAATTTGCATGCTTAAAAAGCTTTTGGACCGACCATTTTCAGTTCCATTCTCTCACGCGTGTTGTCCTGCTGGGCTCGAACTAACCGTGCTAACAGATTATGGGGTTGCTCGTGTTCTCCTAATAAAAAATGACGAGCACCTTAGTCGATTCATTTCACAGAACCATTGGGTCGGTTGAATCGAAGAACAATAGTTAGTTATATAAGATAATATAATTATATATTTTAAATAAGAAAAATAATATATTTTTTAAGTTGATAGTTCAACTGGTAATTTTTTGTCGATTCTACCAATTGAATTGCTGGATAGTTAACTGCTCAATGGGTTCACTGCTTCTCTGGTTTAATTAGTGATTTAGTCTGGTCTAATGACCAGTTCACTAGGTTGATCAGTTTGACCGCCGGATTGGATTGAATGTCTACCAAAACGAATTTGGTCAGACATTTTGATGCTTCCACCAGCGGCAAAAAGAAGATTTCTTTGGAACCGAGCAAAAGTGCTACATGTTTGACATCTGATTGGTGTTCTTTTCGCTTTTTAAATTGCTTTGAAAACGTCTCATTGTAACTAAGAAACCAGACGTTTTGGTGATGAGTCGGTGCGATGCTCCCTCTGCCCTTGTATCATTTGTGACCCCAATACGGAGGCTTTAGTACTGAAACAAAATAATGGATAAAGTCTATTAAACCCATTAATTGATTTTAATCAACGTTAAATCAATGTTATGAAACTCATTTCTTGCCTTGAAACTCACTTACCAGACGCCTATTTAAATTTCTTATCTACTGGGGGAAAAAAAAATGAAAGAAAGAAGAGACAAGAAAAAAGGGGAAAAGTGACTCTTTGTATGATTAGTAGTACAAGTACAATCAGACGACGGTGGATTGTCAATCAATTCCGAGCAGCTAACAACAGCAGCCCAGCCATAATGCGAGTTATGACAGCAAGCAAAGGCAGGCAGGAATATGTGAAGAATCTCCAAATCAAACCTACCCCAGTTCCAATTTCCAAAACCACCCACCCCCACCCCCCACCCCCACCAAAAAAAAAAAGAAAAAAGCTTTGAGCTCCTCCGATCCATCTTCCAATTTCCAAACCCCCTCTGACTTCTCTTCCTTCTCTCCCAGGTACATTGCCTCTCATGATTCGTCTGTCTTTTATACCGCCTGAGATATTTGCTTCTTTATTCTGCCTAACTCGATCCCAATTCCTTGTTTACACCCCCCCCCAAAAAAAAATTTTCCTGGGAATCATTTGGCCTCCGTAATGTGCATAATTTCATTGTTTTTGTGTGTGCTTATGTGTAGCTTTTCGCGTTCCAACTAGAACGTGCGAAAAGTGTTATCTTGAATGCTCAGTATGCATGATTGTTGCAATCTCTGGGGCAGTGATTCGAAACTTTGGGGGTTTAGGAATTAGTTTAATGAAACAGCATAAACCACATTATAAAACTCAAAGGTTTCAAAGTTTGTTTAACATCACTAATATTTTCTAAGGCTATTACATTGTAGTTCTGATGCATTTAATTTTTCTGTGTACAAATCGAAGTATTAGATCTCCACAGGCTTTTCGAAGACTTAAAACGAGAAATATCTTTTGGTCGATGCAAAAGGGTTTGCCTTTTCGAAACCAATTTGTAGTTCGGAAAGCTTCTGATTAGTGATGCTACATGCAGAAAAAGAAGGTGAAAAAGAAAGTTTTTAGAATTGGAGAACAATTAAATTTCTGTGTCTGACTCTGGTTTTGCATAACCTCAATTGCTAATTGAGGAGACATATTTCGCTTTGCACTTTACTCAGCATACATGAGGGGAATGTCTGAGCTTTCACAGGTTTATTATGTGTTTTACAGGTATCAGTTGATATTCTGTTAGGCTACATTTCATGGATGGAGGTATGTTGTTGAAATAGACTAGTCCATGTTAATCTACATGAGTTTTCTCTGCATTGCAGATTCGGTGGAAAAACCAATCTGATATATAGTAATGGCATCAGAAAGGGAGAATTTTGAGCTTTCAGGGCCATTGCATCTATCTAGTGTGGACTGGTATGACTTCTGGTCTGTCGTGCTTTCAACTACATATTTTCACAAGAATTTGAAATTTTAGGGATGCATGCCAATTCCCATTTGCTTGATAAATTCTTAAACCATACATTGATGATATCAATTTAGAGATGATAGCAGTGCCATGTCTGATACATTTTTTTTTCCTTTACTGCAAATGTTTGTAGTAGTTTATATTCTATCCAAGAAAGCTTGGATTTTGAAAATCAGTGCTGTGGACAGCAACAGTGATCAATCACAACCAGGCAGGTTCCGTTCTAATACAAAGAAAATAAACTAGACTTAGAATTCCTTAGAGTTACTGCAGATGAAGATGTTAGGATGGAGATACTCGTTTGCAGTATATTTTGGTGTCTAAGATGGTATCACTAAAGTTGTTGCAATAAAATCATCAGTTTTAGTTTCTGCAATCATGGTTGACAATTTTGTTTATTGGTTGCCCTTTATGCATGCAAAATCATATCAGCACGCTTGTTTGTAACTCCAATGCAGGATAAGTGCCCTTCTATCCCACTCATCTTCTCCTGTTACCGTTCTCCAAAATCTTTGTCTTTCATATTCAATAATGGTTGGTAATACCAAGAGTGCTTCTAAGACATACACTTGTAACTTTTTGGTGAGGAAAAAGAGATAATTTTTTTTATCTTTATATTGGTTTTAGCTTAGGATCCTTGCCAATGTAAAATTTGAGGTTCTAGTTTCTGCTAAGAGAATTGTAATCGAATTCTTCTTTGAGCAGGAAGAGTATGGATTATCGAAGGTCGGTTGCAGCTAGTTTGGTACAGGGTGTCTACATTCTGGAGCGTGATCGCCAGGAAAAACGGCAGGGAACTGATGCACTTGCTGCTCCATGGTGGAATTTTTTCCACTTTCAGTTATGCACTCCGCTTATTGATGAGGCTGATTCATCTACCTTTGGTGCCATCTATGAATTGAAACACCCAATTCCTGATGATAAAAGTTCAGCTAATGACAGCCCCCGTTATGTTATTGCTTTCCGAGGTACGATAACAAAAGGTGACGCGTTCTCCCGGGACCTCCAATTGGATGTCCACTTAATCTGGAATGACCTCCACCGGACATCTCGGTTTGAAATAGCCATTCAAGCTGTTCAGAGCATTGTTGCAACATATGGAAGTTCAAATATTTGGTTAGCCGGGCATTCTCTGGGATCTGCCTTGGCATTGCTTGTTGGAAAGAATATGGCAAAAACAGGAGTTTTACTTGAATCTTTTCTGTTTAATCCACCATTTTTTTCAGCTCCAATTGAGAGAATAAAGGACAAAAAGGTTAAACATGGGCTTCGAATTGCGAGCAGTGTCATAACTGCTGGACTTGCTTTTGCTATGAAAAATAGCCACCAGAAGAATCGGTCAGGAGATACATTTGTTGCATTGTCAGAATGGATGCCATGCCTATTTGTTAATCCAGCCGATCACGTATGCTCTGAGTATATTGGGTATTTTGAACACAGGAAAAACATGGACGAGATGGGAGTTGGAATAATTGAGAAATTGTCAACCCAGCACTCACTTGGGGGTCTTGTTATGACTGCAATGGGCAAGGAGGCAGAAGAGCCCCTACACCTTATTCCTTCCGCAAAATTGATTGTTAATTTATCTCCCTCACAAGAATTCAAAGAAGCCCATGGAATACACCAATGGTGGAGGTCTGATCTGCTCTTAGAATTGAAAACTTACAAGTACTGATGGTTGTTTTGCTGTACAGGTATTGGCAATTTTTATAGGAGTGTCATATCAATTCTCTGATTTATATCATAAATGTAGTAGCAGGATCAATGCATAAATGATTGTGGGTGTAGGATGCTGGAGTTTATTGTGGAATTATGAAGTGGAGTTGGAGCAAACATGATCTTCATTTTCACTATTCTGAGCTTTTTTATGCAACCTGACGTACAGTATTTGAAACTCAGAGCACTTACTAGTAAGCGCATATGCACAGTTTTATGAGGATTATTAAAAAAAAGCTTACTAGAGAAAACCAAGAAATCCATTCATACTGAACCGGCAGGGAACTGCCAGGAAGGTAAAATGTACCTATTTTTGTACCCACAGTTATTTACACCACAGTATATACGTCGTAGAGAGTTGTCTTTAATGATTTTTAGGTTGCGATTTGTAGAAATTTTTAGGTTGTCCTCAATGGTCGTTGATGAAATTTGTGATACCTTTTGGACTAGTTGGGTTTTTGGTTTGTTAAGAAATTCAGCTCATGCTCAAGTTTTACTCTTTTGGCTTGTGCATATGCTAATGTGCAGCTTCAACCATGGCAATTTCGGCAGACAACAAATTGATGACCTGAAAGAATCTTGAGGATGCTATTAAGTGCTAGTGGGATAAGATGAAATTTGACGTATAAAAAGTGGATCTTTGTTAAGATTCTTAGCTGCCTACCTTATTCAAAATAGAATTTTTTAGGCGCAAGGAGCAAAGCAGGGGGACATTTAAAAGAAAGGGTAGTATATTCTTTTTGTGCCATTTGTGTTGTGGTGTCTTTCAAGTTCAGATTTCAGCAAAGCTCTTTTCTCTGCCATGATAAAGCTCTTTATTTTCTGCTAAATCGTTTAAAGTAAACTTCCATAATTCTGGACGACAATGGCATGGCCATATTTGTCATTGTAATTTGTAAAGGGTCTACTTTGTCAATACTTTCCACATTTTCTGCATTAGATATTACTCTGTTATTGCCATTTGCAGAAAGACTAGTCCTAAGTAAAAGTATTGCTACCATGCTCCAAACCCCTCAAATAATTGAAGTGATAATTGAAGTGTGTCTGATGTAGTCAAGTCCTTTAATACTTACTAGCTAATCTCTCGAGTTTGCAACAACCTTGAACAACCCCCCGCATTTTCCGTTTTCTCCTGCGGGCTCCAGCAAATCAGGGAATTAGAAAAAGGATAGAAGTGGGTTGTGGTCTGAACCTTAAAAGCACCAACCAAGAGCAAGTCAAAGAAATTAAGCACTGCAACAATAGCTTTTCCTCAATCCCTAGAAGGTTAAAATGGGCCGTCCTCCTCCGATCAGAAGCCCTGATGTCATTGCGGCCGCATCGGAGAAGGCAGCCGTCCCGTCTTCAGAATTTGGTCATTGGATTAGAACTTAAAAAGTGCATTAATCACATAAATCTACACAATTAACGTGATCCTGTTGTTATACACAATAATTAGTCTCTAGTATCTCTACTACAGAATTGCTGTAATAATTCACAATGACTTGCAACTTGCTATAGATATTGTACACCATTCAAATATTTCTACTCACAAGTATATTCGTTCCAAATACCACTTACCCCACCACTTTAAACATCTTTATTTACTTAAGGGTCCCCATTCAAATTCAACTCAAGTGGTCGATTTTTCCTCCTCCTTTTGTGACTAGTTTCTCTTTTCTCAAAAGAAGAAAAATAGATGTTCTGGAATTTAAGGATTGGTTCTAATTGGAATTGGGTATTGCAGTATAATTTCAAAAAGGACATCTTACAAATGATTTCTAACAATGCAAAATTTATTTTAGAAGAATTTAAGCAGTGTAGCAAAGTATAGTAAACTTCAGAAAATTAAGAGAGTAGAAGGCTCATTCTCGAGCAGATACAAAATCTCTTTAATTACCCTGCTATAAATATAGATCCTCTAGGCAAGAGAATTTATATATGTTTCGATGCACCTAATTTGTAAGATAATACCTTTTTTAAAGTAATTTGTGAGATAATACTGACAAACAAGTTTTGCATTTAATTGGCAGATAATATTAATCAAACAAGTTCTTTGTACAACTTGATTAATCAGGCTAATACTAATTAAAAAAAGAGAACAAAGCTGAAATTGGTCATCAATGCCCGTAATTAAACATCCTCATTCTACACTTCTTTCAGAAAAAGTTAATCACCCCAGACCACTTTTTATAGTATCTTTTTTTTTTTTTTAGAACCCTAGGTAGAAAGGGCAAAAAAAGAAAAAGTTAAATTAAGAGAGAGAGAGAGAGAGGTCCTAGCAGTGGAATCCTAATACAGATCCATCACTTACAGAAATAGCCACCCTACAATCAGCACTAGCGTCCATATGATGACTGAAGAAGTGCAACACCCGAACCCGGCCCGCCATCTCTAACCTGGACTCGATCTCCATCGTGGGCCCGACTCGAAACCCACTAAGCCCATCAGTGACAGTAGGCCCCACATTGAGTGGCTGGTTGACGGACAACGGGAAGGACTGCACGGAGAAGGTAGCAGCCATGTACTGGCTCTTGCCAGCGGCGATCTTTCCGGCAGGGATGAACATGAAGCCCACTTGACTTCCGCCGTAGAGGAGCTGGAGGGAGCTGTCGTAGTGGGTAAAGACGGCCCTGTTGGGGTTGAGGACAGTGACGTACTGCGAGAAGGTGAAGTTAACGGTGCCGTTAGCCATGGAGAAGGTGGGCAGCTGGATGGCGTTGACTGTGAGGTTAACGTCCTTGGGCTTGAAGACGGTGAAGTAAACAATGAGGATGACTATGACAACGAAAATCAAGAAAACGGTTGCCACTATGCATGAAGCCAAGTTTGTTCGACCACTCGGCGGTTTAGGTGGCTTATGTTTTCCCATTTTCTGTGTTTATTATACGGAGGAGATCTCGCAATGCCTTGAAAGTATTAGCGTGTGTCTGTGGCTGTGAGTGTGTGACTGTGTGTGATGATAATGGTTGTATTGTCTGTAGTCTGTACTCTCTAGTCTCTAGTGCAAGTATAATGTAGGAGCGTCTGGTAAGTGGTAACGGGGACCCGACCGATAGTGGGAAAAGAAAGACTTTTTGATTTGCTTTGTATGCTGTAAATTTTTTGTCTCAGCAACTGAGATAATCAGGGTACTATGTATTTCCCTTGATTCATGTGGATCCATTGGAGTCAAGACATGCTTTTCCTTTCTGAATTTGTTTGTTTTGGTAGAAAGACAGGTAAATTAATACTCCCACTTTGGGTTAAAGGACAATGTCATTAAATCGTACGATTGATGTCAAAGTTGTGTTGACGAGCGATGTATATATATGTGTTTCTGTAAGCGATCATCCTGAGGTTTGCCTTGATTCGTGATGATAATCAGAGTCCAACCTATTTAAACTTTTAACTATTAAAAAAAAAAATCCCACTTTGGGCACATTCCGATCGCAATTGCTTCTTACCAACATCAGCATTGCCTGACTTACGGACGGATTAAGGCACTGTTCTTTGAATTATGAGAGGTGATAATTAGAGGCAAATCCATCCAAACTTTTCGCTAAAAAAAATAAAAAAAGGACACTTCGGGTACACTTGGATTGCATTTGCTCTTTACCAAACTCAGCATCTCCTGGATTTAAGGGATTACGATACTGTTCTTTGAATCATGAGAGACCATTAACTCAGGCCCAAACCTTAAACGGAGCATTGGGCTCGTTGCTCATATTCATAGCAGTAATGGAGCACCGTGCATTTGAAGAGATCACACAAGAGTCCTGACCGAAGATTAGAGTCCCTCCTGTTGGGTGTTTATGTACTCAAGTTAGAGATTTCATGTATCTTTAGACTTGAAATGTGAATCCAAATCAAGAACTGTTTTCTGATACGTCAAGGTATTAGAGGAAAATTTAGGAGAGAGACCAATTTCCAACTATAAGTTCAGCATTGAGAAATTCTGATCATTTTGGATCACTGGTTGAACTCTTGCTTTTCCTTCAGTCAAGCATGCTTCTTGTTAGGGATTTCGTATGTTGCCATGAGCAAATTATTGGCTCGCATTACACAAGTATTCCCACAACAGCTTACTAGGAAGTGAGAATCATACTTCAGAAGTCAGAAAAATATTTCCGTAGGCTTATTAGTAGATAGTATCAACAAAATCTCCAACTTCTCCGGAATGTTCTAAAAGCTCTGTGAGTTGAGTGGATGAGATAGAAGCGATTCATGACTTGTACAATTGAAGCCAAAACCCCATGAAATAGGAGTGCTGTAGTGAAAACTACGCCTTACAAGGAGAACATATTAACATTCATGCAGCAGAACGAAGACATAGAAAAGAATTGAATACTGCAAGACTGACTGTAACGAATGTTACTAGCAATTGCAAGTTCACCTTGAAACAACCAAGGATCCTCAGATCCTGTTTACGCTAAAGGTGCGTTAGAGAGACCAACTACAAGACGAAATAGTACCTCTTTATTCTTAATTTACTCCTGCTTCTGTGAGTAAGATAGTACCTCTTTATTCTTAATTTAGTCCTGCTTCTGTGAGTAAATACGGAAGCAATTCAGCTGTCAGCTGACACCAAAATCAAACAGAATGTAGAAATATAGTTGTCAAACTTTTGGCACTACCTCCTCCAGTCCACCTATATAAATGGATGTTCTATACATACACTGGAAACCCTATAATGGTGATTCAATAAGCTTGTCAAGCTGAATATCCATAATGTCAGATACCATTTCAAGAAATGCAGCTTCACTCATGCCCGGGAGCATGGAATCCTGAGCTTCATGAATGATCTCTTCGATCATGGATTTCTTGTTTAAGGTTTCCCTGCACATCATGCTTCCAATGGCAAAGGGATTGAGCCCTATGGCTGCCCCTTTCTTCAGAAGCATGGTGGAGATGCGGAATGTTCGAGCACATCCCAGGGATAGGTCCAACCCATAGAATTTAAGTAGTCTGATGTCTAGCTCAGCATCAAGAGCATTTATGTAGCTAATGGTCTCTGGTGAGAAAGGTTCACGGGCTTGTGGCCAGTAAAGCCAGTCAAATGTGCAATCTTCAAACTGCCAAGGGGACAGTGATGAGTATTTATCAATTGCAAATCTTGAAACAAGAAATAATGCATCTTTTAAAAGAAGAAAATGATGATCATAATGCTTTAAAGTACGTAATTTGGATAGGTTAACAAGACCTGAGGAGTTTTAAGTTCATTATACACTTGCTAGTTGAGGCATAAGAATTAGCAATTTTGCCTCCATGCTTACCCCAGTAGGTGTATATTAAGTACAGTAGGAATGGACAAAACACATTATGAAGACCCTGGCATCTAATGGAGAAGGAACAAGGCTACTGGATCCTGTTCCTCAGTTTACTTCACCAGATATTGAACTACAGAGTCATTTCTTTTCCAAATTTGTCTTGCAGCATTGTGCATAAACCAAGTCAACTAAATTTGTAAATTTCCTAAATATCTACACAAAGTGCATATAGCCAGTTATTTATCACAAAGAGACGGGTCTGCAAATGATATACGCTCGTTCAGGAATTATAGGCATTATGAATTGCATTCATAAGAATTACAAGAATATAAGCAGGAGAAAGGATATTCCTTACATTCTCAGGCAAGCAGTAACCATGGTCAATTGGGATAAGCTCAATTCGCCCTTGCTCCCTTTCTCTGGTTACCAAAATATTTCCAGCATGCCTATCTGCATTTGCAGTTCTTATGTCCAAGACACTAATTTTGTGAACCTCCTCCACGGGAAAATCTCGAGGACCCATGTCCTCGCAGCTCCCAGAATTACTCATAAACATCTGTAGAGATCCCAGCTTCATATTGTTATGTGGATTCTCAAAACCTTCTGGATAATAGAATTCCTTGTGTGAGCATTGAACCATTACTGTAGGGGGAACACCAGCAAAACCAACATCCCAATTTGACAGGCAGCGTGGCCCATTCTTTGGGTGATCAAGTATATAGGCTGCAACTTCCCTTAAGGCTCCCTCTCCAACTCTGGTCCCTTTCTTCAATCCTTCACCATTCAATGACAAAGGTAGCCCTTGAGGATTATTTACAGCCATTGGTTCTTCATCTATGGGCTTGAAAACAGCAACATATTTGTCTCCTGATGCATCTTGCATGAAGTAAGTTCCTCCTGTACCCTCAGATGATCGCAGAGGTGGTCTTCCATTCTCCAATCCTTCCAATACAGAATCAATCATCTGTTGCACAAACAAAGGAAATTTCACCTTTGGACTTACAATGACTGGTTCCAGCAAACTGTTTTTGCCCTGTGGCTTCCTTGATGTCACTTGATAGTCCCTAGTTTGTTCCTTTTCTTCCTGCACTTTTCCTTCATGTGTCCTCTCACTCCAATTTGCTGCCACAATTGAGAATTCAACATCTTTCTCAATAGGCTTAGCCTGAACTTTAGCAGATTTTTGGACTACCAAGTGAAGAATTGCATCAGAAAACTTGCATACATCATCAATCAGTCTATGTTCCTCAAGCTTCTGACCATTGTAGAAAACTTCCTGCTCCTCAGCATTGGTAAATCCTTCTGCTTTCTTGGCAATCACACGCTTGAGATATCCAACATTCCGATGACGATCAATATGAAATTCGTATTCACTCTCACAGATGGTCCTAACCATGACCAGAACAATATCAGAGAGCTTCACAATTAAGTGCAAGACATTCCCACTTGATATACCATAGTCCTTGACAAGAGAATCACTTCGTGCTAGTTCTCTGCCACCAAAGACTAGCTTCTGCCTTTTCACAACACACCCTTTGCATTTTTGGATCCTAAGTTTGACTGAACCAATTGAATCAGACTCTAAAACCTTCATGGGAATGACAGAACCAGCAAGAGCGAGGTATATCACGATTGATTCACCAGAGGTAAGATTCAACCGGTTGATGATATACCTACTAGACCTCACTGATTCTTCACTAATTGAGCTCAAAGCGACATCAGCAACAGACATGGTACTGTTATAGGCCTATTCCTGATGACCCTTTCTTTTTCGAACGACTGATTCAATTTTTTCAGTATCAACCCCAAAATGCAACCTTGACGATCAGCAGTATGTACAGTAAGACATAACAATTGAATTAACAATAATCTAATAAAAAACCCCAGAAAGGAGTTCAAAGTATAAACCTTAAAAATAGTCAGATTCTTGTGAGGTAATGACAAGAACCCAAAGGGCAAAAAACCTTAAACCAAAGGAAATAAGGCCCCTTGATAATTTTCACAACCCCTGAAAGAAGAGGTTTGACAACAAGGAAAAAAAAAGCTCAAAAGATGGAAGCTTCTTTTCTTTTTTCCAAACTTTCTAATCCAAAGATCCCATATTTCAATGCAATTCCCCCTTTCCCTCCCAAGCATTTGAGAGGGTTTACATTAACATCAACACAAGAATGAGAGCAACAAGAATGATGGACTGTTTACTTTTTTGGTTCAAGGGGGCGAAAAATCCTTCTTTCCAGAGAAGTGAGGATTCTTACCGCATCGGAAAGAATCAAAACGTAAATGGGTAGCAGAAGATGAGCTTATGTACGGAGAAAATGATGAGATTCAAAGCCGGCGAAAAATTGGGGAGACTTGGAAAATGTGGACTATTTGCAGCATTTTCCGAGATGATAGCAATTTGGTAATCTCAGTTATCTGGTGACTTGTGAATTCAGTGTTGAAAGCGGGTCCGAATTCTTCGCCGGCTTTTGAATTTTCCGGTAAAAGTGTCGCGGAGACCGAAAGAGGGGAGGGAGCGGAATTATAGCCGTTGGCTTTTGGTTCCATGCTTACTGCTGTCCTACTCCCTGCGTTTATCAATTGAATTCTAGAAAGAAAGCTACTGTTCTGACTCCTGACTAACGACGTTAACGGTCTTGCTTTGATAATATCTGTAATTACGTGGAAACTGCTCAACAGCCACGCGTCACACTGTAACTTCTTTTTTTTTTTTTTGTCAAAGTCATCAGAAATTAAAGTTAGATTAGACACTCAAGGCCACAAAGAGCTAAATCTAAACGGGACTCACATGAAACATTCATCCAGTCAATTGGTGACAAGAGGATGCTCCCATAGCACTTAAATCTAAGGGCACTGTAACTTCGACTACTAAAAATTTAACCCAACCTTCTCTCTCTCTTTTTTTTTTTTGTGCGGTGGGGGGTTGGGAATTAAAAAAAAAAAAAAAAACCTTACACCCAACATTTTAACACAACTTTCTCTAGTTAGCATTCAGCTTCAAATCGTTTGTCCTGTATTTACCATCTGTTCGGTGTGTCATGTCCTTATGCACCTGCTATCTGTATTAACTAATTAAACTGTTCGGTGTGTTATGTCCTTATGCACCTGCTATCTGTAATAACTAATTAAACTATCTGTCCTTTCTATCTCATCCTTAAGCAGCTACTATCTGTATTAACTAATTAAAGTGTCTGCTCTCTCTATCTCATCCTTAAGCAGCTGCTATCTGTATTAACTAATAATTACAATTTAAGTCTAATTTGTTTGGTGGATAAGTCCCAATCAAGAGTCTAATAAATAAAACTTGTTTTTTTATTTTTACATGTGGCAACTACTTAAGAATGAGTTATAGATGAGACGGAGGACAAAATTGAAGTAGAGGATTTGAAGCCCCAACCAGCACCAATGCATCGTCCTAAATTCCAATGACTTTTAAACTGTGCATTTATTGTATAAGCTTTCAGATTATGTATTCAAATTAATAAATATTAACAACAACTTAAAGGTTGTTTGGATTATATGTTTTGAAGATTTTTGGAGAAAAATTAGCATTTAGGATGCGATGTATGTGAAGTAAAAAAGGTAATTAAAAAAATATACAATAGGAATATACACGAGAAAATGTGAAAAAAAAAAGATGTCTCCAAATAATATGTGCTTCTTGATTCGGATTCTATATGTAAGTGCTTCATCTTGATTCTTCAAATAATTGAATAGTCATGATCAAGTTACGTGCGAACGAATGTTTTGGTTAGTAAAAATTGATAAAATTGTATTTGAAAAGTGAAAATTCACAAATTTCAGTCGAACTCAATTTTGTACATGAATCAGGACGAGATCGAACATAACTCACTGACTTGTAAACAAATCAAAGCAAACTCAAAAGATTTAGATTTGGTGGCATGTGTATGTAGTGGTAAAGCAGCTCTTGTTACCTTTACTAGACATTTGGAATGATTTAACAAAAAATCACTTGTCAATTGAACCTTTTTTGTGTTCCTTATTGTTGATCTAAAGATTGTCAACATTTCAAACTTATTGTTTTTCTTTTAACATTTCCACTTCAATTGTGATTCACTGTACTAAAAATGATTGATGAAATCATCGAATCTAAATTAGCATTCGAATAAATTCAATGGATTTTGTCATTCTTTTCTTTGTTAATTAACCCCATACACATACTACAACGCCGTTAGTTAAACCAAAAAGTATTGAAGTTATGATAATTATTACATCGCGATACCACCACGTGTCTATAGATCTCGAACCTTTTCGATCGAACTTTTGTCCAGCTCGATCTAGTTATATAATTCTTATAACATTTGGTGTGAAATAATAGAGTAAAAGTTTGATGCAAACACAAATTTTATCAACTCATACGACTAATTTACGATTACGCTAAAGTTACACAAATTTACGGTAAAAATTAGTATAAGAATTACAACTACCAAACTGAACTGAACTAGACAAGAATTAACTAGAGAAGCCCTGATCGACGTGCCTTCAGGTGCAGAGCACCTGCCAATTGCTGCAGCAAGGGAAGGAGAGAAAGAAACTGGTGAATAATGATGATGCTGTGGCTTTTGTGAAAGAGCAAGTGCATCATCCCGTTTCTTTTGGTAGCTGGTCCACCTTCCCCATTACATCTCCAAAAAATGGCTCAAAAATGTTTAATCTCTCTTACTTTCATGCCTTGGAATAGTCATGACTCATGATCCCGGGGCCAGGAGCTTTATTCTTTTGGTGCCCCTTTGTCGATGGTGGAACTTGATATATTGTATTCATTCGTCCATTAGCATTTAAAAATTCAGAGTGATAATTTCGTCAACCCCCTTGAAACTCATTCTGCTCTTTCTCATTCACATGGAGGCAGGATTCTAAAGGTGGCTGCCTTTTTTTTTTTTTTTTTTTTTGGCATAAACACCTATCGAAGATGCGAGGACTGAAAATACTTCACTGATAAATTGATAATGAAAGCATGATTACTTACAAGTTAATCCGACAATATTTGAGAACGTGAGATTCCCTTCAGACTTTTTAGTATTCAAGAGAAATAGAGTAATTTTGATTAAAATCTACTTTTAGGTTTTTAAAATTTCTACACATATGGGATCAAAAAAATAATCTAAAAATGCTTTAAATAATTATCTGTTCATTCAAACAGAATGAATAATTATTGCATCGACCCAATGGAACCTTAGTTGTCAGGATCGCGATCCGGATCGTAGGATCTTGCGATCCTACGATCCTAATTATGGCTTTCGATTTCGATCCGATTTTGTTAAGATCCTACTATTTAAAGATATTATGATAAAAAATTTTATAATTTGATCATAATTTTGTATAGAAAATTCTGTTATTTGTTGCATTAGAAATTAGATTCAAAAAACTTTAAAACCACATAATTATGTTATGCTAATTCCTTACCTATAAAAAATGGTGAATCTTTAAAAATTGGTATTTAATTGTCTCATTAATAAATACTTAAATGACACACACACATATACAAAGTCAATTTTTTTAGCTACCTTGTCCAGTAATTGCATTTGGATTCAAAATTGAGAAAGAACAATATTTGTAATTTAATCAGATTCATTTACAATATGTCATATGTAGTTCCAAAATTTTTATTTAATTTTTAGATTATTTCAAATATTTTAGATAATACGATTTTAACCTCAATTAATAATACTATTATATTGATTATACATGAGTTGCATTATTTATTGCTGTATATGTGAATTGCAAACATCAAAATTACTAGTAAGATTATTTTTTTCGATTTATGCAGGATCTATCGATCCCACGATCCGATCCTACGATCCGATCCTGCAAAGTAAAAAACGATCCAAGGTAGAATCCCGATTTTAAAAACCTTGAATGGAACAGCAAGTACACGTTACTAGTACAAAGGGTTCTTTTTTTTTTTTTTTTTTTTTGGGTTCTCCCTTTCCTTTTTTAGTTTTCTTTTTCTTTTTTCCTTTTTTTCCACCCTGAGGTGCTGTGTCAGTTTCCACTAGCTCATGCATACACCCTTGCTACCGTTAGGTAGTGCTGGGGACGCTGCACCGGCAAATTGCTCAGAATTGCGCCAGGCTTGGGGAAATATTTGGAATTCAAATCATCCAAGTGCATCTCCATCCTGTTTTTTAATTTGTTTTTTGTTTTTTCTGTGATAACCTAAAATGCTATATTAAATTCATGTGTGTGCTTAGAGATTCTAATTACCTGTTTATTGTATTTTATGGAAGATTTTAACTACATGTGTATTATTTTATTTTTTTTTAGAACCTAATAGATACTAAAATACAAATAAGTAAAATTGAAGACCAATAAGAATTAGAGGAGTTGGTTTGAAATTATTTTGTTATCATGCAAGCAATTAGAACAAGTGTCAATAAATGCTGCCACTTGTCAAAAATCTTGTAAAAAGACCATTTTATCCCTCATTTTCCAAGAAATAACCATGCAACCAAGACCAGCAAATAAATAACAAAAACCATCTCATTTCTTCCATTTCTTGTCCGAGCTTGTCTTGAAAATTCTCTCCATTTCCATTCCCAAAATCTGGTCCGAAGCTTGTCTTGAAGTAAGGCTGCCTTATCATTTTATTATTGTCTTAAACCAAACAAAAAAGGGAGAGAAAGAGCCGAGAGGGTGAGGAGCAAAAGAAAACCAGAAGAGCTCTTCATTTTTCTTCTCCTTAAATCTCTAAATAGCTAGCAAAATCACCAACAAACTTCACTAGTCTTTGCTCCAATTCATGGCCAAGAACTTGGTGGCTGGTGTGGTGGATTGTGGTGCTGATTTGGGCTATTTTTCTTCAACTTTTCTTGCTCATTAGGAGGTATAAAATGCTTCCTACCCTCCCCTTGGTTATCTAGTAGTTGCATGTGATTTTGGGATATGATCTAACCTAGAAAAAGAGCATGCATGTTGCTGAAATTTCATTCCAGAAAACTTCCAACTTTCCTATGTTTTAAAACTTTAATTTTCTTGCAAAAACAAGGTTGATTTATGGCTAATTGTTCATGAGAACCATGTATATTTGATGTATAGTGAGTATTGAGGTTTGCATGTGAATATTAGATGGTTAATGATGATATTTATGACTTAAAATTTCTGTTTGTGCTAGTTATAACTGATTGAGCAAATTCCAGTAGTGTTTGTGGTCTAAAACTTCCATTTCTTGCAAAATTTCTCTGATTTGAAGCTATAAAACCAAGGACATCTTGTGTATTTGAAGTATGATGAAATCGTAGGCTGCATGTTGGTTATTTGACGTGAAAAATAAAGTTTCATTGTTAGAAAGTTTCTCCTGTCCATTGAACTTGTTTTCCAGAAATTCCAGCCTTGATTGGTAGCTTTAGTGTGACATTTTTGCTAGATAAATGCATGATATTGAGCTGAAATCTTGTTACCATGATGTTAACCTGTTACATGTAAAGTTTAAGCACAAAAACTTGCAATTTTAGCCAAGAAAATGACATGCACAAGCTGATTTACAAAAACTAGTCACTTGCTGGAATTTTTCTTAAGAACTGAGGTTGTTAAAACTTATTTACTACTTTTGGCTACTGTTATGACTTGTACTTTGATTATATAAGGATGCATGTCAATTTAGGTTGAAAACATGAGTTTTTGAGGGAAAGAAACCATTTTCCTCCAATTTGCCTCGTTCTGAAAATTTTCGCAGGGTTGCCTGAGTAGTCTCGGGAAAATGAGCATAACTCGAAGTAGAAAACTCAGATTTGAGCTCTATCTATTGCGTTGGAAACTAGACTCAGAGATGTTTAAACCCTATAAATTTCAGAATCTAATTCGTTTTCTAAAATCCCCAGTAAATCTGCAAAGTTGACTGAAAATTCAAACCTGTTTTGTTTATCAGGTTTAAAAGAAAATTTTGAACAACCAATTTGACCTTCTTATGGAGTTAATTTCACAAGAGTGTCTTCTAACAATTTTAAAATCTTTCAATCTAACTTCCAATATGTGAATTTTGACCCAAAAGTTGTAAGTTTTGATGGATTTAGTGACATGTATAAAGCTGTCTAAATTTGCAGTGTCACATTTTGTGAAAATCTTTGGTTATTGCAAAATCCTTTTTAACTAAAATTTGAATATTCTTTTACTACGCTTATAGTGGATTGTATTTGTCTAATGACGTGTGAGTAAGGCGAAATTAAAACGTTATCTAACTTAATAAAAAACTTAGACACTTTTTGAATCATAAAATATTCACCGAGGACGATCGTGACTCATATAACTAGACGCTTAAGTTCGATTTAGTCACTAAGAATTAATTATCGACCTTTATTGGTCAAAACTGATTTTAATAATTAAAAACTTAACACGGTAAATATGTACCTCAGGATCCGGTGGTGAAACAAATGAGGTTTTTGATACCGATACTCTCAACTCACCAACCCAACCTTAACCTACCCGAGGTGAGGGTTCCAACGTGTTGCTAAGTGTTACTTGTTTGCTAAGTGCTACTTGTTTGCTAATTGTTATTTGATATATTGTTTTAATTATTGAAGTTATGCCAAAAATGATTTGACAAAGGGACCAAGTGTGTACTTTATTGCACTGGCCCCTATGAAAACTATTTTTGAACTATTATTAATTGTGCATGTGTGTGTCAACTGTGCATAACCATGATGCCATTGCATACTTTGCCACAATAGGCTAAGCCCCGGGATCCCAAACTCCAGAGGCGAGTCGGCCTATTCCGAATCGGCAATAAGGTTTGGTCAGGTATGTCGACAGACTCTGGGGACTGTTTAAGGTTACCTCAACTGTACACCACCTACCGACTGTTGGTTTTCAGGCCCGAAATTAGGAGTAAGGGGTTGGCGAAGGGGAAGCAGTGAAGCCTAACTAGAGTACTGCAGACTCTATATCAATTGGCTCAATGAGCACCATATCCTTTTATTGTGATTGTTACTGCTTTATTGAGCCTGTTTATATGATGAAATATTATTGTTACGCAACTTTCCTTATTTGGAAATTTGTCGTATTTGGAAACCTACCTTATATGGATATTTCTGTTATAGAAAGCATGCTACACTAATGTGTTTATTTGATTAGTTGTTTAGGGACACTCATCGGGCGTAAGAGTTCACCCCTTTGTATTTTCCCTTCTCAGGGTTTCCAGGGCTTTAATTCGGGTACGGAGACCCAGGTCGAGACTAGAATTAAATTTTGTAATCCTGTTTTGTATAACTTTTAAGTACTTTATCGGCTGATGACCTTTGGTGACAATTTCTGTTAATTACTCATTTTGGATTATTACATGTTAAGGATCTGTAGAATGAAGTCTGGTGATATGTTTGATGTATTTAAACTGAATCTACTCCTATGGATGAGTCCTTAATTGAAAATTTAATTAGACTAAGTTTGGCTAACTGAGTTCTGACGAGAGATAGGCCGGCGGCTACGGGTCCTTAGGATTCGCCCTTGGGAAATGTGGTGCCGCTATATTTTCAAATTTAATAGGATACAGATACACATACCTTGGGTGCGTTTGGATTGCCTTGTTTTTCCCTTGTTTTTGAAATGCTGTTTTTCTTACCCCAAATGCTACAGTAAAAACAACCCCAAAAACAACCCCCCAAAATATTTTTGAAATACAACCCCAAAAACACCCAATTTCAAATATTTTTTTTTTCCTTTTCTTTTCCTTTTCCTTTTCTTCTTTCCCACCAGATCCATGGGGAAGGGGGCTGGGAGGGGAGAAAGAAGAAGAAGAAGGAGAGAGAGAGAGAGAGAGAAAAAAAACATGGGGAGGAAGAGAGGAAAGAAGAAAAAGGAAAAAGGAAAAAGAAATGGAAAAAGAAAAAGGAAAAAGAAATGGAAAAAATCTTGGAAAAGAAAAAAGAAAATAATAAAAAAAAACAATCCAAATACATCTACAGTAATCCAAATACATCTACAAGATTGTTTTTCTGAATGCTACAAGATCTTGCTTTTGAAATACAACTCCAAAAACACCTAATCCAAACGGACCCCTTGTTGTCGGTAGAAATTACTGGACTAGTGCATTTTGTTCTATATTTTATGGTGTTTCTTTCTGGTGATCGGCTTAAATCGAAGTTAGAGCTTTAGCACTATATATAAAGAAAGAAAGAAGAGAGCTCTAGTTTCATATTGGAGATGGTGAACATCTTCCAAGTACAAGTATGTAATTACTTAAATATCTAATCCATGTTCTAACCTAAAATGCCAGTCAAGCAATAATTCTGACAATTGAGGGATAAGAAGGGTGTGGTGATGGGTGGAAGGTTAAAAAAACAGGCTATGATAAAAGCCACTAATTCTTCATGTCAGAATTCGAAATCTGAATAAATGGGCTGTAGTAGTTATACAAGATCAGACAAAAATAATAATCGTTGATGCAGTTCATTTCTATGAACAGTTTAGTTATGTTTCATACAAACATAACAAGTATAAACATTTCGACTAGTATAACAATATCCTTGCTGTGAACTTTATGCTTTTTTTGTTCTTTTTTTGGGAGCTATGAAATTTAAGCATGTGTCTAATATCGCAATCATTCCACTAGCTTATTTTCTAATATAGATTATGAGAAGAAAAATTAAGTACTCTTTACTATGAAGAAAAAGGAAACAAAATAGTATACTGTTTATGTTACCTTCTACTCAAAAATCAAATCTTCATATGAACTTTATTCGCTTTCTCTTTTTAGTTTGCCTATTGGGGGGGAGGGAGTTTATGGAGCAGACATCGGCCAACAGGCTAACAACGAAAATTTGAAGTATTTGCAAAAAATATTTTCTTTCTTTTCTTTCCCAACAAATATCATTGATTACAAAGACAACCATTAGTCCATCTAAATCCTAACTTTATACAACATACACATTCTTGAAAACCTTCATAGCATCTCTAAGGAAAATTTATAACAATAATGGTCCGTTTGGTTGGACGTAAAATATTTTTCTAGGGAAAATATTTTCCATGGAAGCTATTTTCCTAGAAAATCATTTCCTTCTTCATAATTTTCCTGTGTTTGGTTAGTTAGTGAAAATATTTTCCAAATTCATTTTTTCCTTAATTTTCCGCTGTTTGGTTAGTAGTAAAAATATCTTCCGAGTTCTTTTTTTGGTGTTGGTTGATGTGTTTCAAATGTTATTCTACTTTCAAATTTGAAAGGCCCTACCAAATTTTTGTTCCTTGCTTTCATTGGACAAGACTTTCACAATAGCAAAACAACTATACTACAAGTCAATGGAAGCATATCTTCACTAAAAGAGCTTAAAAAAAAAATTTTTTTTTGGGTCCAAGGGAGGCTCCAATAAAAGAGCAAATTATCTCCAATAAAGCTGCATTCAGTTTATGCAAGAAAAGCATCCAAGTGAGTGCTGTGTGTGACAAGAAATCCTCAGGGTTAACTTCAAATAGACCACTACATTATGAAACAAAAATTTCGAATTGAACCCCTCAAAAGTTAGTTCCTGATTGGTCCTGTACATCCAAAGTTTGTCCATATACTAATGTTTGACTCAATCAGCTAAGGGCCTAGGACCATAACATAGTGCACTACAACAATTTTTGTAGTTTCTGACTGCTATTCCTTCTGCCATTTTTTTTCGTTTCCTTCATTTCATCTACCCCAAACCCAGCCATTCCTACACAGTGCAAACTCTGTCTTGCAAAGGAGCTCGCATCTGCAATATCACCATGACTATCAAAATGCAGTCAACACCCAAAATGCAACAGTTTCTGCCACCCTTCCCCCAAGGTAATCATTGAATACGGGATGATCTGCAAACACATACCAAACCATTATATCAGAGCTAATCAACTGCCACAATGCTGCTAGTTAGGAATATCTAATCCTCCATGCTTTTCCATACATATACATTCTTAATATGGACTCAGAAACCATTACAGGCTTCCTTTTAAAGGGAGCATGCTGTGAACTTTTAAAGAGAGAGAAAAAATTTTGATGCAATTTGATTAAATAAGATAAAAGAGAAATTACAGAAACCAAACTAAGGCCACCAATTAAAACAGTCAACTGCAATTACGGGCAATCAAGCAATTTGTCCTTGAATTCAAACTTCCACGGAGGATCATAGCCATTACATAGAAGCTCTATAAATGCACTAACATCCACCTGGACCTAATTAATTAAAGAATATAAATATCAAAAGAATATCTATATAGTTGTTCAATAAAAAGAAAGGAACCACCGGTTACAGCATAATAGTAATGAATCCATTCGTTAATCACAAGATACCATGGGTTACTTTTTGATATTTTATCATACAACGTCCCAATCTTTTTTGAACCTCCCGAGATGGGTGGCTTGTAATCTGTCTCTCATTAGAAAAACACATTATATCCTAGCATGATTTTGGATATGGTCTCCACTTTAGATTTAGTTGATTAACACTTGGTTATCCTGATCCAAGAAGCCCAAAATGCAAGAGACAATCATGAATGATAAGACTTCCAGATCTAAACCATGAATTACATTGACCCCCTGAATTCTATACTAGTTGCAAAGAATTTCCTAAGTAGTTACACCAAAGAAAGAGAACAAATGGTTAAATTGCAAAACAACCAACTTTCAATTCCGAAACATATGATATAAAGATGACCAAAGAAATTCTCTCAAAAGGATTCACAACCAGCATCCTAATTAGTGAGGGCAAGATCTAATAATTGACAGATTCAAATTGTAAACATATCAGTTTGAGCTAGCGATTTACAAGTAGGATCCAATTAAATCTAAACCCAACAATTAGAACGAAAGTTCCTAACCCTGTCTCTAAGAAATCCTTAGACCATCTGTAGTCATACAACTTGGGGTTTCTTTCTTGTTGAACACAAATTACAACATTGAACTTCAAATAACTGTACTAAATTAAAACACAAACAAAAGAACTTGGTAGCAGCAAGCTAGAATTTCACAACAGCGAAAGGAAGAGTTGCCCCTAGCCAAATCCAATGAGAACACTACACAGTTACCACCTAAGCAAACAAGACAAGTATCAAAGGCAAGAAACAGAGAACCATAACCAAGTTTAGAAATAATAATAATAATAATAAAATAAAAGAAGCTAAATTGGAAAGGACATTTGCAAGGCAAGACCAACTAAGGACAAGGTCAATAAGATAATCGTGAGCAAAACAGAAACTATCTATGTGAAAGTCTAGCAATTGGTGAACCCAACACCCCAACAGGCTGGCAGTGCGTAGAACAGGTGCAGAATTTCTTGTGTTTTTGAACACCTTAACAAAACATCTGTTATAATGGAGATAATCAGCAAGGATTTTGCAAAAGCAATGGGTCCCTGGCATTTCTTTTCTACAGGAAGGGTAACTAACAAATAACATTTTTCTCCAATGTTCATCATACAAAAGTTGAATCCCAAGAAGAGAGGGTAAAAAATCTGTAGATCATTCAAAATAGTGTGTCGGAGAAGTCCTTGTAAAGTTTGATACACAATCTGACTGAAGTTCTTCAACTCATCAAAAAAAAAAAAAAAACATCCAATTATCAGCCACATCAGCGAAAGAGACATATGTAACTCTTTTTGTGGACCAAAGTTCACATATGTCATCAACCTCAAATTCTGTTGGAAGAAAACAGAACAAACGCATAGGCATTTATGGCTAGACCTACAATTAGTCCAGTAATTATGAGAAATTGATGGGATGCTAAACCAAAGCACCAAATTCATCAAACATTTTTTTCTTTTGCAAAAAAAGACGTAAAAGAAAATCAATGGGATGCTAAACCATCCCATTGAAAGAATTCTTGTTCCATTAGGCCCTCATATTTACATTTTCATTAAGGCTTTTTCACAAACATCTTATATGCACGCAAACAACCATCCTTCATTTGATTAACTTCGAATTAAAGCTAAGCCGAAAATTGCCACACAATGCATTTACACGACGAATACAGACTAATATACAAATGTACTGAATTTGATCATTTTGTATGTATATAGGGGGAATACTATCTAATCAAACCCCGTATCCTAGAAATAATGTCGCATGAAAATCAATTCTCTATACTAAAAATTAAAATCAGAAGCCAAAGCCATTATACCACCCATAGCCCTTAGCACAAAATGAACTGAAAAAAATACATAAAATACAAAACACAAAACCCTTTGTGCTAGGAAAAAAGAAAAAAAATCAGTAGTGAAATTAAGATACACAGAAAGGTTAAGAAAGTGAGAGCAAAATCTGCTTGAATAAGAATATCCCATGAGTGAATGAGAGGAAAGAATGAAGAAAATAAAATGGGGAAAATTGGTAGTGAAATACCTCTGAAACTTTTTCGGCTGGAGAAGCAGAGAATTAACAGAAATTCCAAGAAAGATCGCCACAGCCACAGGAATAATGATGTAGGAACTATGTATTAGAGACAATTTTTTCAAGCTTATTGAGGTTTTCAGACTTGTTGAGGTTTCTATCAGAGGAAGCGAAAGAGAAGAGGTTTTAAGAAGGAAAATAACTTCACTCAAATAGATAAGGAAGTTATTTTCAGTGTTTTGGGGTAAGTGATTTTCTCTAAGAAATTGTTTTTCCAAATTAGATGTTGTCCAAACAGAGGAAAATTTGAAAAACCTTTTCCGGAAAACGTTTTACATTGAAACAAACAGACCCTAAAGACATTTGCTTTTCTTTTTCTTCATTTCCTTTGCGCATATATAACATGTGCTATGACATACTATATAT
The DNA here is from genome assembly GCA_013103745.1 of Gardenia jasminoides. Taxonomy (NCBI): domain Eukaryota; kingdom Viridiplantae; phylum Streptophyta; class Magnoliopsida; order Gentianales; family Rubiaceae; genus Gardenia; species Gardenia jasminoides. The sequence continues at coordinate 54,644,867 of CM023103.1, forward strand.
TCTTGAAATTGACGAACTACTTTCGATCCCTTTTCCATTTTTTTTTTGGGTATTATGAGGCACCAGAAGATAGCCTACATAAAAAAAAAGAAATGCAAGTATATAACACATTTCAAAGGGTAGTTTTTTTATATTTTGGGATTTGTATAGTTAGTTATAGCTCAACCGCCTTTTCCTTTACCCGCCAAATTTCCCAGAGCCTCTCTCCGCCTCTCTCTCTCTCACTCTCAGTTCATTCATGGAGTCAATTCAAGAACTGTGCCGCATTTGGATTCTGATCTTCATTTTCTACCTCACCTCAACAGCCATTACAGCTCAAGGTTTCAACCACAAACAAGATTCTTGCCCAAATCTGATCAAGATGTTGGACGGGCCCCCAACAATTTCTCCATATCCACCAAGAAATGTTACTTTTCATCTCCCTCCAGCCCCACAGATTTCTCTTCCTAAAGTCCCTGCCCTGTTCGTAATTGGCGATTCTTCTGTTGATTGTGGGACCAATAACTTTCTTGGAACATTTGCTCGGGCTGATAGGCTTCCTTACGGGAAAGACTTTGATACTCATCAGCCCACTGGACGCTTCTGCAACGGAAGGATCCCTGTTGACTATATTGGTAATCTCCTGCTCGATTTTTCTTGATTTTTGACTTGGGTTTTTGGATGACCTAATGGAGTTCAAGAGAATGGGAATAAAGATTATGGGGTGCTTCGTTTTTTTTATTTTCTTGGAGCTGAGATGGGCTGATTTAGTTTTATGATTTTTTCCAGTTAATTAGTTTCTTTAATTTAGAAGAAAATGAAAAACCGAGTATGTTTCTTGTGCTCTTTCTTCTTCATGGATGATTGTAATTTATTTCTGGATCTTTTTTTTTATTTTTTTTATTTTGATGGTCAATGTCAACAGCATTGCGTCTTGGGTTGCCGTTTGTTCCCAGTTACCTTGGGCAGGGTGGTTCTATTGAGGATATGATGAAAGGAGTTAATTATGCATCGGCTGGTGCTGGGATAATTTTCTCCAGTGGCTCTGAATTGGTAAGTTATTTCTTCTTGTAGTTGTTTTTCGGTTTTAGACAGATCATATTTGGTTGTAAATTGTTTATTTTATCGGTCAAGAAGTATCGATAATTAATCAGCTGTAGTACAAGGAGTCAGTTGCTGCGAAAGATGAAATTGATTATATCTCAAAATCCTTGTTAACTTGGCGGTTTATTGAGACGATAGGACACAGTGATTTTGGAGTTTTTCTGCGTTTGATGTTAAAACTGATCAGTTTTATTAGTCCTTTGATGCTTTCTTTGGACACTTAAAACAGAATCTGATGATGAAGCATTTGCTACCTAATATGATTACCCTATTTCGCTTCTTGTTACTTGATTATGTTCGAATTTGTGCAGGGTCAACATATTTCTCTGACACAGCAAATTCAGCAAGTTTATGACACAAACCAACAGTTCATACTGAACATTGGTGAGGATGCAACAGCTGATCTGATGTCAAGCTCTATATTTTACATATCAATTGGCAGCAATGACTACATACATTACTATCTTCGTAATGTGTCTAGTGTGCAATCTCTGTACCTGCCTTGGGATTTCAACCAGTTCTTGGTAGATACAATGAAGGAGGAAATTAAGGTGATTATTTTGCATCATCATTTTATGGCCTTATGTGCACACAGCAACTAGGAAAATATCTCCACAACAAAACGTGTCCTCGTCATCTGCAATTTTTCACAAAAACAGAATTTTCTGGGATCCCGGCATCCCTGGGTCCAAAAAATATCAGAGTTCCTTTTCAGTTAATTGGTGTAGATGCTAAAATTTCCCCTGCAATTCATGTCCTTTAGGAGTATAAAGTTGGACTTCTTTTTTCTTTTTGTTTTAAATATAGCATTGTAGTCCCCTGGTAAAATGTTGAGCAAGCAAGCATCTCTTTCATAAGGCATTCCGTTGTAATTGTTCTTTCTTCCCAATTCAGCTCTTTCACAGTGTGACACATTGTTTAAGCTTTCTTCAGAAATCATCTAAGGTGTATTGTTTGAACAGAATTTGTACACTGCAAATGTCAGAAAAGTGGTTGTGATGGGACTCGCCCCTTTAGGTTGTGCTCCTTACTATCTGTGGATGTATAACAGCAAACATGGAAGGTGTATTGGGAAGATAAATGATATGATAATGGAGTTTAACTATGCTATGAGATACATGGTCGGTGAACTAAATCACGAGCTCATGGACTCCAACATAATCTTCTGTGATGCATATCAAGCCTCAATGGACATAATCAAGAATCATGACCACTATGGTGAGATCTTATGGTTTCATAATGATCAATTTATTTGAACTGGTAGCAGTTTGTCTTATGCCATCATTTTTGTATTGTCCTAGGTTTCAATGTTACTGCAAATGCTTGCTGTGGCTTAGGGAAATATAAGGGTTGGATAACATGCCTTACTCCTGAAATGGCATGCAGTAATGCATCAAATCACATTTGGTGGGACCAATTTCATCCAACAGATGCAGTAAATGCTATTTTGGCTGACAATGTATGGTCTGGTTTGCATACCAATATATGCTACCCCATGAACTTGGAGGACATGATTGCTCAGAAGCAAAAGGGTTAGACATGGAAACACAGCAGTTGACAAACTCTCCATATGCTTTAGACAGGAATTTTGTGTTGCTTCTGAGATCCTGTCAAACGTATTCTGTAGTATACTTGGTTGATATTGAAGGAACGTCAAACAATGATAAGGTAGTTTTCAGTATAAACTTTTTGGAATCCATTTGATGCCTTGGTGAATGGAATATGATTTTCCTCTTATAAACACTTCCTAATCTCAGTTTGCTTCTTAATTTATCCCTCAAATATATTGTCGCACATGCAGAATGGAACGGTTTTATCTGTTGACCTTTCCTTTAGATAGAAATAGACTTAAATTCTGGTTTAGTGAATGATGAACAAGTGAACAATGAGCAAGTGAATGCAAAAACCATCTCTACCTTTCATGATAAGGTCTGTTTGTAATGTTGATAGTTGAAGTCATAAAATGCTTCAGATCATACTTTAACTGCAACTCCGTCAAACTTGTTTAGCGGAAAATTCTCCTCTGCTTGGGCAACTTATTCTACATAAACACTTCATCTGTTCAGTGTTCAAAGAGATGTGTTTTGTCATCCTTAATTACTCTCTGTATCAATTAAGAAGTTTAAGTGGTCATAACGTCCTCAGAACGCCTTGCTAATCTCATCTTCAGGCTCAGATCTTAGAGCAAAACTAGGAAATGCTGTAGTTATATCCCTGCAAATGGAAAGGGTAGAAAAGTAAGTTGTCTTCTGAAAGGGAAAAAAAACTGGGGCAATTGATCATTTTTTATTGGAGCAAGCAATCACACCATTTTCAGGAAAATAAGCCTACTAATTCTGTCCAAACACTTTCAATTATTGTCTGCATTTCAAATGCTTTTTCATCTTCCCACCAACTCAACTATAGACCTAGAACAATTCGATTGACTAGGTTGATGCATGGGAAAGAGGTGAATAACCAACAGCATATTTATCTTTTTTGACTTTTAACTAGAGTGCTCTAAGTCAACAATCTCCTTGTAAAGATGGATTCCAGGACTTGGCAACCGAATGAACAGCTTTATGGTAGTTTAAGTAGCCAGAGCACCTAATTTACTAAATATCTGAGAAATGTGAGAGACTTACTTCAGGTATGGAATTGTCATGTTTTTCAGTAAAGATGGATTCCGGGCGACAAAATCTTTAAACTCTTCAGCATCAATCTTTCCATCTCTGTTTGAATCAGCTTCTTTAAAAGTCTTCACATAACCGAACCGTATAAGGCAGGGACTATTCCGAAAAAGATAAAGCAGACTACAGATTTAGAACTTAATTTCTGTCTATACCTTGTTGACTATGAGTTCAACAGTATCATTGGACAGTATCAAATCTGACTCATCTAGAAGTGCCAAAATCATCTCCTTGACCTAAAGAAGATTGAGAAAGAAGCATAAACACTTTGATGTCTAAAATTCTGAGTCTTCTTCATGAACGTTGCATCATGAAGATTTCCCTGTGCAAATAAGGGAACTTCGGAAAGTTTTATCACAATCTTTCATTTCTTCGTAAATTCTTTTGCTTATCCATCTATCTGCTGCAGAAGTGGCAAAACTGAATTTCACTATTGTAATATTTGACTTACCTCCTCAGGTTCTATGAATCCTGTCTGCCGAACGTCATATAGTCTAAATGCAACTGCATCATAAAAAGAGTTTTGAAGTAACATTAAGCCTGCATATTTATCTATTTGCACATAAAGCTCATGCTAGACATGAATTATTAGCAGAGGACTAATTTCCATACAAGCAACTTTTTCTGCTTCAGGTGTTTCGGGGTGGAAGATGCTCAAAGATCGCACAAACTCACCAAACTCTATCACTCCATCATTCTTGTTGTCAAATAAATCAAACATCTGCATTTGCTCACAGAAGAAAAACATTACAATGACATGGATGAAGGAACATAATAACTAATCTGTGATTTGTGAGTAACATCTATTATGTTGTATATTCCATCAACAAATAACATAAAGACATTGGCTGACCCTGTCTGCAAAGAATGACTGCTTCTTGCTATTTCGGAACAATCCAAGCTGAAACTCTTCCTGCAGGATCAACACCAAAGCTAGCACTTACGAAAAGTGCTGAAAAGTGGTACTGCAATTTTAAGTTGCTGATTGAAACATCAGCATAGTATCTTGTAATAGCAGTAGTTACGAAACAGGCAAAACAATTGACAAAACTTACTCTGCTGATAAAATTGTCATCCACTATAGAGCTGCTTAATTTCTTGAACAACTCATGCAACAGATTTACCTCCCTCACAGTAACTGCGGCCATATGTATAGTAAATTGAAGAAAATACAATGCGTATTATAACTCCTGAAAGAATAGTGGTGTTTTAGCTCACTCACAATGTGTTTCTGAAGCAAGAACAGATGGATCTTCATGATATACCTGACCTCGCTGCTTCATACATGAACTACCCATGTAGAAAGCTATATGCTTTTAGTTTCAATTAGTATACATAATATAGAGATTCAGTTGGACATGTATGTATCCAAAACCAAGCAGTTCAAACTTTCTAAGAGTACAAAAGATAGATAATGTGAAATGCATGCCTCCTGAGCTCTGATCTCAAATATTGCCGGATTTTATCATCGTCTCGTGACCACACAGCATGAAACTCCAACAATAAAGCCAATTATACATGCGAAACAAGTAAGATGTTATCGCATGAATGGATGGAACAGGCCTAAAAAGGTTCTCTTTCTAAAAAGTCCACGACTTGTGCCCCTACTTCAAATGGCAACTGTTTATATAGTCTCTTTCCAAAAAAATGCTCTTCTTGACCGTCTACTTTGAATGGTTCTTCACGTCAGTTTCAGAAGTTCTGATTTTTTACCCAGGAAATGGAGTTTTGAACCGCATAATGGCATCCACCCCAAATTAAAAGAGCCCTGATTCTAAATTCCGAATAAAAAACGAAAAATTATTGGCTATTATGAAGTTACCATTTTCGAATCAGTCTCTTCTTGTTAGCATTTCTCATTGAGAATTGATAGTCACTACTGCACACGAAAGTAGCAGATTTTGAAAACAGCGCTTCCTAGTGCACAGCAGAAAAGGCAAAACTAGTTTTTCTCTTTTGTTTTTGTTAATTGTAATTTGTTTTTCAATCAGGTTATGCAGGACAATGTGAAAGTTGGTTCCAGTGTCAAATTTTTCTTTCTGTCCCCCCCCCCCCCACCCCACAAAAAACAAATAATTTCCTAAATCCATATGTTTTGATCATGCGTGCATGTGCAGTGGCTATAAACACTACGTACAAGCACAAAATATTGCTTTCGAGACTTTGTTTTAGAATCTGGTGCTCTTGCTTTTCTGATGAACTTTGCTAAGAATAGGAAATCTTCTGTCAACCCAAATGTTCTCGAGCTTGCGGCAGATAAGCCAAGTGTTACTTCATTTTCACGTGCAGGAAATTCCAATAAATAATCAGTTTATTCTGTTGCCCATTATTCTGCTCCTCGGGATGACCAAGATTTTGGAACAGCAAATGCATATGTGGCGCGATGCGCAGGATTACTTGCAAAACTAGAATATTAAAGATTGCATATATTCTAGCTTGATTTGCATCTTACCGAAGTTTCTTGATCATGCTAGAGCTCATCTAAGCACACAAGGGTTTATAATCTTAGTCCGGATTCCCCCTACCAAAGGACCAGAGAAAGGACTTGTGTTTGCGTAGTTTATACCAAAACCACAAATTTCAAATTGCAAGAAAATAGGCCTAAAGAATCCGACATGGATGATGTTTGAAAATGTAGATAAACATTTGTCATTTTTATTGTCTTTTTTTTTTTTTTTTTTTTTTTATAGTAGATGATGAAGGAGAAACCATGTATAGATAGTTGTGGCCATTTAGAGGTCCATTCCTTGGCTTACCCTAAATAAAGAACAGTAGAAGGAAGTTCAAAATTTTCACTCTCTTCTTCAAGACTGGGTGCAATTTTTGGCCATAAAATCTGGGCCAAGTTGATCCCTTCTTGAGGCAGTATGAGAGGATAGAAGTAGGGACCATGGAAACTTATTTCTTGAACTTTTCAAGATCTCAGATAATACGTTGTTGCCTGTACTATTTGGTACAACTACTTTAGATTGTATAGCCCCTTCTGCGACCAAAAGCTCTAAAGATCAGTATAAATGAGGGAAGCATCTATATTTTTCATTATGTGGTGCTATATGAGTTGAGATCATCAAAGAAACAGCATTAGTAGTTAAAAACGCATCATATGCTGAGGGTTCAGGAGGATAAAAATGGCAAACTTACATAGGATTGATTGTGAATTGAAAATTGATTTCTTTCTTCTTCTTCTTTTTTTTTTTTTTTTTGTGTTAATGATGTCCAATAGATGGCGTATTAGAATCTACAAAAGAAAATGCTTCTTGTTGATCACACCAACTGGAGCACAAGAAATTGGTACACTTGGTCGGTTGGTTGTCATTTTGAGAGCTCTGAATCTTGAACACGCGTCTTCATCACAAAGCTTGGAAATGCCAAAGTTATCTCCCTGCAATATGGACTCTGAATTTGAATCTCATAAAAGCAACAAGACATGCCGGAGTCACTTAAAAATACCAGTAATCAGCTAACACAAACTCAAATTGCAAAAAAGTCATTCCTGGGCATCAGCCAGTTCGTGCCCATTGCAAAAGATGTACTTGCACAATTAGCAACTGCAGAGTTTATCAGAAGATATCTTAGGATGGAAATTCCAAAACATATGGACTCTTAAAATTAGCCCCCTGATGTGTGCAAAAGATGTCCAGATAACCAAAGAACTTAAGGTTGGTGCCTCCAACATATTAATCATGCATCAGCCATTCCAGGTATATGACGGTTACCAGAGAAGTAACCACTTACTTTAAGTACGGAAGAGTCATGTTTTTCATCAGAGAAGGATGTTTTGCCACCAATTCCTTCCATTCTTCTGGATCAATCCTCCCATCACCCTTTAGGTCTGCCTCCAGGATTGTCTGTTAAATTTTTAGCTTAGACAAGCGCATTAATTGATAAAAGGATGGAAGGACTGGACCACAACTCTACAGTTGAAGCATCAAGTATATTGTTCACCACCTTATTTACGATTGCTTCAACAACATCATCTGGAAGTGTCAATTCTGATTCTTGTAGAAAAGCCAATACCATTTCTTTCAACTGCAAAGTATGATATTCTCAAGAATTAAGTTCAGAGATCATTTCAACTTCAAAGGGAAAAAAAAAATTGCACGTAACAAATAATGCTCCAGCAATAAATGTTTGGCAGGAATATAAGTTGATCTCTAGTCTCAGTCCAGGTTTGTGTCTACAATACTTGGAAGCTGAAACAGCTGAATTGGCAAACCAACTTGTTATACAGTTTCCAGACAATCCAGCAATTCTGATGTTACCCTGTTCTTAGCTAGCATCATATTTCTTAGCATGATATAACATTATTAACTTGCACAAATGCACTCCAGATTCCACATTGATTTTAAGACAGTATAAACTTCTAACTTCCTCTTGCTTTGTTTTATGACTAAATTCAAATGTGAATGCAAGAGGGACACCGTGCTCAGATGCAGGTGGAGGCCTACAACATGCGCGTTCCTAGTCACTTAGAGAAATCATACGTTCACCATGCAATGAGCAATTGAAGGATATCATTTTGGAAAACTCTGTGATTACTGATATAGGAAAACCTGACGTAAATTCTTAAGACAGATTTACTAGCAGTAGCGATACCAATGGCAGGAGCCAATTTGATACACCAAAAAGAATATATGCTGATTTTAGTTTAAGATAGGAAATGAAAACCTGATAGATCTTATAAGATATGTCAGTTTCCAAGCATCAAGATTGATATTCCAGATTCAAGTTGATATAACAGCCTTATTCTGAGTAACATACCAAAAAAATTGAACAGCACGCATGGGTGAGATGCCATCTTATATCACAGTTAACTCTGACTGAGCTACATGATGAAACATCCAAAGAATTGAATTGACTGCTAATCTAGGTATGTACCTCATCATGTTCGATATAGCCAGTGTGCCTCAAGTCATATAGTTTAAATGAAACTGCAAAAGGAATCTCCTTAAGTTAGCTGCAGGTAGTTGCATTGAACCATTTGAAGATCGCAAATCTTAAAAACATTCAAATGTTTCAAATAGGCCATGAGCTACAGCAGAATAAATATTTCTAGAATCACCAACTGTATTCCTTACATGCAATTTTGTCTGCCTCTGATGCTCTCGGATGAAAGATGCTTAAAGAACGAACAAATTCTCCAAATTCAATAACTCCATTATGCTTAAGATCAAACAAATCAAATAACTGCAATTGTGTCAGAAAATGGAACAGATTCTTGTTAGCTATTGGAGGATGAGGGACAAAAATGCTTGATAAGGGTAATAGGAGGAGTTCATAACAAAGCATCAGCCCAGAAAAAAGGACATTTTTTATGATAACACTGATTAGATGAATTCAGCACCAGAAATTTATTTCGTAATCTTTAGTTCATCTCAGCTTCTGAACTTTGCTGCCATTGATTGAGAGAAAACAGTTTGAACCATTATAATGTTTCTTTAGAGAACATACCACATTTTCCATCTAAATCTGAATTTGAATTTGGCAGTAATTTTAGATCCTACGCTATTGTGTTGCTTTATTTATTTATTTGTTTTTTGAAATACTGGAGAACCTAAATGGTGCAGCAATCCTTTCTTGAGAAATTTTACCATGCCCTCAGTTAGGAACAATTTCCAGAAAAAGGGCAATCGTTTGATGAATAAGAATAGGACCAAATTACAAACCCTGTCTGCAAAGAAATTATGCTTGTTGCTGCTATCAAGAAGAGCAAGCTGAAATTCTTCCTGCAAGAAAGCACTAAATAGAGTTACTTACCATGCACAAAGCAAATTTGGTGGAAATAGATGCATGAGAATGCAAGCAAGAATGTTTTGACCTCCCTGATGAAAAAGCACTCAGCCTACCAGCTTAACAACTCAAGATATGAGGATGAGGAAACCGGATAGATGTTCACGATATACTCATTGATATGCACTGTTTCAACGTTCAACCCTAATAACTCAAGATATCTCCAGTGAAAAAATTGGGAGATAAACTTGGTGGATTAGTCTAAAGTTTGCCTCTTCTCACAAAAGACAGAAAAAGAGTAAGATATCGGAGTCCTGTTCTTAAAGAAACAAAATAACAAGACATTTGGGCAGTTAATGTCTTGGATATCGACTAGTATGCATGTTAACATTATTAAAGGATACAGTTGGATATATAACACTGAGCAGCAATGCCTACAAAACTAATTGCATCCTCCTTTGGGTGGTCAAGGACCCAACTGGTGAGATTTGTTATCATGCACCTTCAGAAAGTTTGACGCAGTACCTTGTGAAGAACACCATCATCAGTGATGGAGCTGCTTAGTTTCTCATACAGAGTGTAGAGAGCCTCTACTTCATTCACAGTAACTGTCAAATTAAATTGAGCCATTACGAATTAGAATAGAATTTTTCACTAGATTAACCAGTCAACTGGACACACAAATGAATCATAAAACATCATCTAGGACAAAAAACTCTAGAAGATGTTTATATCAAATAGTTATGGATTAAAGACTACTACTGAAAAGAGTGATATACCACTGACAATTCCCTTTTCTGAAACGACCTTATAACTTTATTAAAAGCCAGTTCAATTGTCCTTGCATTACAATTTATACAACCAGCACAATATTTTTATGCAAGTGCATCAACTTATTTTCAGTTGAAAATCAAAGATGATAGGTGAGCAAGACCAAGTAATGTTGAAGTTCCAAGAAAGACTATTGAACACTGTTCCATATATCCACTCACAAGATGTCTCAGAAGCAAGTATAGAATGCTCTTCAAGAGGTGGACGTTCATCTCTTTTCAAGCAAAAGCAGCTTGCCATGGAATTCATATTCCTGCAGCAAATTCCCATACGTGTCCCCGAAAATCTCAATTGAGTTTTTTAAGAACTGCACCTGCCGTGAGAATGAAAGAGGCAAACTAAGTCCAACAAGTCAAGATGCTTTCATTGTAGGAAAAGTGAAAAAGAAAATTTGCGAAGTTGAGAAGTGATCCGACTTTAGACTGAGGCTTAGTAGCTGTTGTCAATTAAGCAGAGGTACTTTGTCCAAAAGACAACAGAGTGAATTTATTAGTTCAATTAGCAGTTTCCATCCTAGTGAAGGCAGCTAAATCAAAAGGTTTAACTGTGTATCTGCATACTGTTTTTAAGTCAAAAAACACTATGCTCTTCAGTACATGAACATAGCAGCATTAAATTAATCAAAAGTGGTATTTTGCCAGACAAGCAACAAATATCATTTGCCCTTCACATGATTTGCAAGATGTCCAGATGAACAAGAACAACTCAGCGGCCTTTAGTTGCCTAGCTGAACCACTAAAGTGAATCTTGGATCATAGGATTCTACTGAATTTGTCATACTAAATCTATGCATCATCATCCTAGTCAAGATTAGCATCGTAAATAACATCAACATAACAGGAGAGAACAGAACCAACATTCAAAAGAAATTCAATAAACATCTATTTATTGGGGAAATACAGTTCACTTAACCTCTTTTCTCCTGTTTAAGAAAACATAAAGAGAACACAATGGATTGAGAAGTGAACAGTTCGCTTTATGTTTGAGGAATTTCTTGAGCACTGACCAATATCCAATGGTAGATGAGGATGGATTAGCTGTTTTCGGGGAGTTGTTTTTCAAAAATTTTTGTGTAGCAATGTATGTGAAAAACTTAATTAACAAGGATGGTCGGGACGCTCATTGAAATTATAGCAACAAAACAATTATAAATTGTCATGCAAGTCGCCATCGTCAGACTTCACCTGGTTCTGCAGTACATAGAGTTGAGACCTGAAATCGCAGCTACCATAAGTACTTTTTTATGTTTTCATCCTACTAAATAGAATATACAGCTCCAAAAAACTTAGATGACCTTCTGAATTAGGAACAGAGATAACTGTTCCAATACCAATCTATGTCAAATATCCAGAATTTGGTTTTATTCTTGAAGAGCACTCGGGATTGGTGGCTTTTGGCATGGACCACCTTGGAATGGTGGCAAGTTCTAAAACATTTATCCAGGTAACACTGCAAGTGATTGCAACAGGAAGACGCAGAAACAACATGAGAAAAAGAGGTCAAAACAAAAGCACTTTAACTTTTCCACTCCAGTACAGCACACTCCAACTTGCTAACATGTACAGCACAAGAGTGATGAAGAAAATTATCCGCAAAAATCACTTGGGAACTGGGAATTCCACAAGTTGACAACAAACATCATACATACTCTTTTTGACATATGTTATATGGAATTATAGAAGGATTATAAAAGTATGTAAACTCCAACAATCACCAGATGCTAACCATACAACTAGGAGTTGGAATGAAGGGAAAAAGGACGTTGAAACTCGTGACTTCACCTGTAATTTATTAGTACTATATGCGTCTGTGCTCTTTAGCTGGAGTAGGTTACATCAAACCGAGTTCTTCTTCTTTAAATGGTGTATTCTTCTTCTTTCAGTTCTCAGACGAGTTAAGACTTTTTGTTTTTTAATTTGCTCTCGTGGTCTTGTGACAATGCCGGGTCGCTACAGGACCGCATTTATTTAGTTGATTATGTATGGACTGAACTAATAGCATAATGCATGCTATTAAGAAATGTATATTAGTCTAAATGTATATTAGTCTATGTTAGTAGTGCTGTTCCAACGTGAGATCCGCAGAAGATGGTTGACATTGTCATCCTGCAAACGCGATGAGGACTTTGCTTCACATTAGCCTTCCACTCCAAATCTATAGTTTAAGAGCTATGCCAAAATCTACTAGCTTAATTAGTAAGGACAGCTCACTTGAATATCGTATTCAATATGAGCTGCCAATGTGAGCGTTGTGTTGGTGGGCTATTTATAGAATCTCCTATAAGCCATTTACTATCCCAAAGGCATTGGACTAATATGTGGTGGTGATTGGAATTGTATCCATCCAAATTTTTTATGACGAAAAAAGAAAAAGTTTAACAGCTATGCCCAAAAAAAAAAAAAAAAACCTCAAAGATCAAATCACTACCATTAGCTTATGACCTAATTAAGCGGTGTAAGACTGAGCAAAACTAGAAAAAGGTGCAGTACTTAGTAGAATGATCAGATGAGATTGAGAGACGATTCTAGAGAATGGCTTAAAAACAAACACCAATATTCTGGCTCGTTCATTCATAAGTCATAAGGGCAAATGGGCAAATCCAACTCAAGAAAACTTGGCAAATAGCAAAATAATGGTCATTTTTAACTACCACACTGCTACTAAGCCACCTTCTATTCTATCCCCGTCCAAGGGTTCTGCCTCTTCTATCCACGCTTTTGGTCAGAAGAGTGCACTTGAGCGGTTTCTGGATTCACTATTATTCAGCAATCCTTTGACTTACAGCCCAACAAGAAATTTAAAATCCATGGTCAGCTCAGCTCACCTAAACGAGTTGATTTACGAACATTTGTATGGATCATATTGGCTAAGTGTTGCATCAATCTGTCGCTATGGAGCAACAGCAAATTTTGGCTATGTTCGAATCTACACAACAGAAGTGACAGTATCAAATGTTAACCCATCCACACCCCAATACATCACCGCCTGCAATATGAAAATTCAAAGGGTGCTGCGCCAGTTGTGCCCTTCCCAAGTCCCAATTGAGATCGGTCCGTTTGAGTTTTAGGTGAAAGACACCTTGATCACCAATTTATTTATTTTACTAGAGTCTTTGTTGAAAAGTGTGATGTTTATCCAATCCTGTGGTCTTTGGATTACTAATCATGAATAAAATAAGCAAGAGACACACACTAGGATCAAATCCTAAATAATCATATGTTCAGAATTGGACTTTAACTCTGGCCAAGTACAATGAGGCTAGCACGTTGGTAGGCAGCTAAAACAAATAATAAAAGAACTAGTAGGGGCTTTTGGTACAAGGACGTGACCCTGTTTGATAACTTAATTTAACACTTAAATTTTATGGATTCACATCTTAACACATTCAATGCGTTTGATAACCAAAAATAGAACATTTAAATCAATTGAGTGGCACTGAATCTTTTAGACAAAATTTGATTCCAAAAATAAGTGATAACTTATTCACTTAACAATTCAATCATTTAATAAATTCAGACTTCAGAATTCAAATTTCAAACTTCAGTTTTATTTTATTAAACGTATAGTAATTCTACAAATCTGAATCTTCATTGATGGGATATCTACAATTTTTATTTTCATCCTTCCCTGTCATACTACACAGTTTATGAGAGGGGAATATTTTGTGAAATTCATGTTTACTTGTATCTCCGCTGCCTTGACCACCCGCAGAGCAAAAAGAACCAAACAAGGAAAATAAGAATGTAAAAGTACTCCTCCCTCATGAATTATGACTTGTCTGTGTTAAAGTAGCAAAGTAGTATACTGAAACGGATACACCAATTACAAGGAGGAGGTGAAAATTAATGTGAAAGAACCAAAAAAAAAAAAAAAAGAAAAGAAAAGAGAAAGGTATGATATACAAAGTGATCACACTCTAGATTAAGCGCAAAGAATTCAAATATAAGCATCTAAACAATTGAATTAGAAAAACAAGAATGTAGTAAGTTACCTTTTTGGATTGCCAATCCATCATGAGATAGTTTATTTTTTATTCTTTTCCGATAGAAGGACATACAAAATTACCTTAAGTACGACGGTATTATTTATGTCCACTTTACACTCATTGCATGTAACTAACTTATCACATTAATAACAGAAAATAGAAAGCAAATTGCAAAAAATGTCACTTAACTGTTTAAAATTGCATTGTTTGGTTACTCAATTTTTTTCTTTGACCTAAAAGGTTATCGTACTTGTAAAAGTGTACCTGTTTTGGTCCTTTAATTGAATTCTAGCACTAAGATAGCCAAAAATGTATCCATGCAACGATTATGCTTAGGTTCTCCTCAAGGACAAAAATGTCTCACACCTTTTGACGTATATTAGAAAAAAAGATTGAGGGTCTTTCGAAATTTCAAACTTCACTAATTCTCTCCAGATTTCCACCAAAATTCCTAAGCATTATTAAATATTACAATCATAATATGAGAATAATTGGCGAAGTTTAAAAACTGAGAAGATCTTTAATATTTTTTCAATGTGTGCCAAGATTGTGTGATATTTTTGGCATTGAAAACCTAAGTGTATTACTTAGGTAGTTGCATATTTGGCTATTTTAACACAAGAATTTGACAAAATGACTGGAAAAAAGATACATTTTTATGAGTTAGTAACCTCTTTTTTGCTATAAAAAAAAAACTGTGATTGAACGATGCAATCTTGTTTGGATTGCCATTTCTTAGATTTCTCGTAGGAAAATATTTTGTAGCAGTTTGATGCATGTAAGATAAAAATGTGTTTGAAAAATGTGGTGATAGGAAATGTAAAAAATTTTTTTTGAAGAAAACTTCCATCCAAGAATAGCCTTTTACATCATTTAGTCAAAAATTAACGAAGGAAATGAAAGACCTGTCAAGTAGTAGCGTTAATAATATCAACTCTGACCGGAAAATGCAAGGAAATGGCCGAAGGCCTGAAGGTGGTGTTTCAACGACCAAATTGAGACTTCTACAGATCTTCGCAACTATTAATTTATGTTGGGCCAATACAAAAAATGGATTCTTGCTGCCACACTCAATACCTGGGCTCTGATACGGACCTTAAATATTAAACAGTGTTCGTAAGTTGGACCCATCTCTAAGAACTTTGCAAGAAAATCCAAACGAAGCAAATCTCGGCCTGGAGGCCCCCACCCCCAACCCACCCAGAAAAGATGATCTATTTCTTTTTCTCGTTTCCCTTTATTTTTTTCTGTTGATTAGCTTCAGCTGCTAATCTCTGCTAGAACTGGTAAAATCCTAGGTACGAGGAGATCGTAAATTGCATTTCAATTTTATACTGGTTAATTCATTTCCTTCACTGCAAAAATCGCATCTTTTTTTTTTTCCCGGGGTTAAATTTCAGGTCTAGACGAAGCTATGGATGTGGAATTGGTTACCGAAGGAACATCGGATGATGAATGCTATAGAATTGATGAAAATAATGAGGTCATTTTTCTTTCTAATTCATTTTCATTACCAGAGGGAGTAGAATTGGTTACAAAATTTTTTTTCTTCTTACTGTTCAGAGCCTAAAAAAAATTGATCTGGGAAGTAAGACTCTGATAATCTAGTTTACATTTTTCGCTCACGGTTCACTGACTAATTGTTAGAGTAAGTTGTTGCTATGAGGAGCAATTCATAGGATAGTACCTACTGTATTTTAAACATGGTTTGAATTCTCATCAAGCTTGAAATGTGCATTCCTGCTTGGTGTGATTATTGGCTTGATTATAACTAGCCCTAGGTGGAATGAGCTTCTATCAAGCCAAGCTTGAACAGAGCTTGAGTAGCTTAATTGTTGTTGTCTGTATATTTTCACATTCTATGCTTACCAAGGTGAGGTTGAGAAATTGAGAAACGCTATTGAGTTGTTTTCATGCTTGGTTTGATTAGTTGATGAACTAATTTGGAATGATCTCTATTAATCTGAACTTGAGTTGTGTAACCAGTGGCTTCATTTTGATGTACCCCTGTGTGGAGACTTCTCAGAATCTTGTAAATGAATTATGACTGTGAAATTCAAAGACTGCTGTAGAAGTCAGATGCAGATTTTTGGGTCTGAAGTGTGGCCCTAGATTTCAGTTTATCTCCAAACTGTTTCAGAAAGTTTATTCATTTTCTTTAGCTTTCTTATGTTTTGAGATCTGATTTGTTATGATTGTGTTTAGTTTTTCAAATTTGTTGATCATAATATAAGTTTCTATGTGTTGTGACATTGACAAGATAAGCAATTTGGGATAAATTTGCTAAAGAATGACGACTGTGTGTTATTTTGCCTCTAATGGGCTGCTTTCTTTTCAGGAATATATGAATTTTGATGGTGAAAGATGTGGTATTTGTATGGGTATTGTCATTGACAGAGGAGTTCTTGATTGTTGTCAGCACTGGTATGTGTTTGATCATTTTATATAGCACTAAACTTCACTAAACTTTTTTGCCTTTCTGGTGGTGTGGGTGGGCAAGGGTTGCGGAGGTGCGGGCCCTTGGTGGCATTTATCAGTCGGTAGTTTTACTGGTTTCATGTCTATTCAGTAAAGACTAGTATCTTTTTGCTGGTTTACTAAAGAGATACTTCTGCAATCTTGTCATGAATATTGGCTCGATCATTAACTTTCTGATTTGTGTCTTGATAGTCCTTAGTAACTCTGACATGTATATCTTATGGCAGTCAGCCTATGGTAATTTTTGGACATCAAACATTCATATTCTGGTTAATGTGATAGATGATGATAATTTAACTTCTATAAATTAAGATGCAATTTAGTGGAACTATATCTCTTGATTCTGTTACTAGTTTTGAAGTTAATCCAGTTGGTCTGGATCACATTTGAATTATGACTTGAGAATATCATTCAAATTTCAGGTTCTGTTTTACATGCATTGACAACTGGGCTACAATTACAAATCTATGCCCGCTTTGCCAGAATGAATTTCAATTGATCACATGTGTGCCTGTGAGTAACAAAAATGTTAGATGGTTCTTGGTTATTGCTTTTATGGCCACCTTTCAGTTGAATTTCATACTATATTCTGGCTAAAAACGCCTACTTATTCTGAATAATGCTTATTCATTCTCTTGATCCTTGTGCTGTAATTTTTTGGGGAATTGTCCTAGAGCCTGTAAAAAAAATGCTCTTTAAGAAATTTTTGAAGAATCTGCTGATGCATGATTCTTAATTGTGAAGGTATATGATACTATTGGAAGCAACAAGACTGATGAGGATTCATATTCCAGGTAGCTTTACTTTTTAGATGCACTTTTATTCTATAGTGTATGCTACTATTTCATCGTATGAAAGTGCTACCGTTGTTTTTGTCAATGAGGTGTCTCAGACATTGTAAATTGTATTTTGTTTGGTCTGTGCAGGGATGATGATTGGTCCATTGAGGCAAAGAATAACACTCTTTCTTTTCCATCATATTATATTGATGAAAATGTAAGGCACTGATGTCCTTTAGTGGTTCATGGATTGTGATTTTAATTCCATAAATAGTCAGCCAACTTTCTGAAATCTCTAACTGTGTCCCTTATCTATTAAAGAAAGGTCTAGATGAAGATACGCACATTTGGCATTGTGAATTTAGTCAACGTGTTTAGCTTATTTGGTAACATGAGAAGATTGCTTCAACATTGAGTTGATAATGACTATCTCATGATTCAGGGTCTGCCACATAATGCATCTTGCTATGGGTCTTTCTAAAAACTAGTTATGAGGTGAAACAAAGCATATGCCTGTTGTAGAAATATGATTATGAAGAATCGCTATTTAAATATGTGCAGTATAGTCACTTCTTCATCTAGTGCCAAAAGTGAAGTTTTTAGGATGTGCTGCATTACTGGCCTTTTGCTGAATTATTTCTTTGGGAAATACATGAAAAGTATAACTGTATTTAGTATATTTGGCCGGATCCTCATATTTTTTGCTTTTTTTACCTGGTTGGCTTTCAGTTTTGTACAAGTTTTTTGTGACCAGGAGATTGTCATGCACTTTGTCATCTTGTAGGCAGTTGTCTGTTTGGATGGTGATGGCTGCAAAATTCGAAGTAGATCTGCAACAATGGAAGCAGATTCAAACCTTGACACGTCAATTGCTTGTGATTCATGTGATATATGGTATGTCAAATGTGCTTTGTCAAGCCTAATCGTTTAGTATAGAGGTTGAATCCTCGTACCTTAACGAATTTTAAGTTCTCTGAGGACTATCTTTGTGAACAATGAATTGCTAGCTTATATAATAACATATAAGAAATGGAAACCAGATGCTTTGTGTCACATGAAATGCCTCTTTTCTGATTAAAAGTTAGAAGACATTGACTGGATCTAACTTCTTTAGCATTAGCATAATGGGTCCTCACAGGCTGTTACATGATTATTGGCTATAGTGCTAGATGTGCAATTGTGGCAATAAATGGGCCTGAAGTGGACCAGTTGAGAAGTTTCAGGGAAAAGTGTGAATTTGTTGTAATAGAGTTGTCTGATACTTTTGACATAGAAATTTTATCTTTGTGTCTGATAATCTTTGAAACTTTTTCTGTGCTAGTTCTCCTAATTGCTTATTGCATGCATTTATCAGGTACCATGCCTTCTGTGTTGGATTTGATCCTGAAGGAGCATGTGAGAATTCATGGCTTTGCCCGAGGTAATTAACTGGGAATTGGATGTCATATTTATTAGTAACACAACATTTGCCAAAATCAAAAGCCATTGCATGATATTGGGGCACAAGATTACTTTTCTGTTTGAAGACCTCTCTTCTTCTTCTTCTTCTTCTTCTTCTTCTTCTTCTTTTTCCTAAAGTTAATTCTTTCGCAGCAATAAGTTGCAAAATGAAGCAAAATAAGTTACTGCAATAAGCTGTTTTGAGAAATTCTGTCTTTATTAACTAGCAAGGTAACAGTTTCTTGCTGATATCTGTTGAACACTAAGAAAGCTTCAACCCACAAAAAAATATATCTCGTCATTTATGACACATGCTTTCCTTGTTTGGGTTAGTTAATCTTGATTGATCTATCCTTCCAGCTCAGTTACATTCATTTTGGTTATCTATTTCAAGTGACCTTTCATGAAGGTCCTTTCTTTTGCTTTCTTCAAACTAATTGTTGTAGCTGATACAGGTGTCTGCCTAAAAAATTAGATGGTGTTCTAGTACCTAGGTTTAGCAGCCAGCATGAGCCAGAAAATTTAAGAAGTGGTGGCTCAGATGAAGCAGCTTTTTCTGGAAAGGTGTCAGTATCTGTTGCTGATGCTGGTGAGACAGCTGTTGTTGTCTCCACTGTTGAGGGAAGCCGAAGGACTGAAGAACCAGGTGGAGAACATTCAACATTGGACTTCAAAATCGACACAAAAGCTGATGCTTGCTTGTCGAGTAATGTTGCATTTGCTCCTCAATGTGGAGACCTATCCAGTGAAAGGCTTGGCTTTGGACCAAACTCTGAGTCAGAGGAACTAAAACTCTCTTTATCAAGGGATATTTGTTTCAGTTCACAATTCCCTTCCACTGATTTGATTATTAAAGATGATAAGGAAGAAACTGGAGAACCAAAGCTTATCAATAGGCTTGGAATGTCTTCAGCAAAATATTCTTCCATTCTTCTTGAGGATAAAATGGTTAAATCTGGTTTAGACCTTCATCTGGGTTTATCAGTAAACTCATCCTCGACTGGTAATTGGTGTTCATAGTTTATTCGTTTTCAAGATCTTCCTAATATGCTCCAATAAAGATGTTGCAGTTTTACATTTACTTACTTTTCTTATATGGAAATAGTTGACATGATAAATAATACATCTATGGACAATCAAGAGCCTGGATTTGTTAACCAGAAAAGCAGCTCAGGACATCTTTTACCAGGTACAAGAAGGGTGAAGTTTAAAGCTTTTTTTGTGGTTTATGCTCCAGTTTTGGGGCATAATTACTAGGCTAAGATTTTGTGCAACTCTTCTTATGTGGCTTGCGCACGGCCTCTTATAAAGATGTTGCAGTTTTACATTTACTTACTTTTCTTATATGGAAATAGTTGACATGATAAATAATACATCTATGGACGATCAAGAGCCTGGATTTGTTAACCAGAAAAGCAGCTCAGGACATCTTTTACCAGGTACAAGAAGGGTGAAGTTTAAATCTTTTTTTGTGGTTTGTGCTCCTGTTTTGGGGCATAATTACTAGGCTAAGATTTTGTGCAACTCTTCTTATGTGGCTTGCGCACGGCCTCTTCACTTGAATGTTTCCAGCTGATGGACTGGTGCCTCATGAAGAGGAGATGCTTACAATAGGCAGGATCATGCCTGATGAAGATGATGATACTACTCTCGTTAGTGGTGAAAAGAGAAAGCACAAAGATACTGGGTAATATTTCTTGGCATGATTTGTGCTATTATTTGAGCTCTAGTGTTTGGAATGCTTTGTTTTATGTGGAAAAACTATCTTTTATGAATGACAACTGACAAGTATTGGCGTAGACAAGATTGCTTCTAAGTCTTGGACTGCATCTCATATGCCTGCCTGGTACTTTAAGTGCTGCAGTGCTCAAGTAATGTGCTGTTTGAAAAGACCCTACATTTTACTTGTGGAGAAGCCTCCAAAGCAATGCTACATCCATGAAGTGATCAAGTTTTATATAGTAACTTGTGCTTGGAGTTGATTACCTATGAAATGAAAACGTGAATCTTTTGACAAAATATTGGTCCATTCCTACACTGCTTGTTAATGTCAGAGAGTAGGTTTATTACAAATAGCTCAAGTTAGAGCTTCTTTGGTTCTCATCATATACGTATATTTCTCAAACTCTAGAAATACAGTAGATAAATTGTATTACCATTCTTAATCTTCTCTACAAGTTCTCAGATGTCTAAGAGTTTGTTTTGTGTTTAGTCACTGGTTTGATGGAATCTTGTGACCTGACAAAACCTGTACTCCAAGATTTGGGGTCCTGGTTAGGCAATAATTGTATTTTGTCTTGGATTCATCTATCTTGTAAACTGGCTTTTTCCTTAACTTTACCCTTCTGTGGGATGGCTGGAAACTACCGAAGGGAATCCCATGGGAGAAAGTCCATATTGTGAGTGTGGGATTTCTAACTTACTGAAGTGTTGAGTATCCAAAGTTAATCTAGTGTTAAGTATCCAAATGTAATCTAGGAAACAAAATATCTTTTAAGGATGACAAATGGAATTGGAAAGATAGCCTTGATTAGATCTACATACATAGTCTGGTGAGACTTCTGGTGCTGAGTTTGGTATCAATTGTATGTGCATGAACTAAGAGAAGGTAAATTTACCCTATGAGCTTGCTATGTGCTTCGTGTTTGAAAACTTTTGTCAATATAATGCATTATCTGACAATATGTGCAACCAAATTTCCTTTTGAGGTTTTCTTTACATTTTGACTGTTTACCTTGTTTCTCATATTGATCCTAATGCCTTGCAGAAGTCTGGATGATGGAGAATGCAAGGTTGAAATTGATGCTAATGTTCCTTTCAAGAAAGTCAAAGTTGAGGCTACTGAGGGAACTGGGAAAGACCAATATCTGTCGCTTGTTTCATATGATTCTAGACAGTTTTCAAGTGCAACAAATATTGAGAATAGTGAACCAACTTGTGCATCAGACAAGCAAAATGTTAGTGATGTAATAATGGATATAGTTCAGGAGACAGGTCATAGACGTCCAAAGCAGTTAGCACATGCCAATTCTAGAAACATATCATCTAGAGAAAGAGAAAAATCAGAAAATGCAGCAGGTTTGAGAGTCAAAAAGATCATGAGGAGAACTGATGAGGATGCAGATTCATCCATACTGGTTCAGAAGCTGAGAAAAGAAATCAGAGAAGCTGTTCAGAATAAATCCTCTGAAGAAATTGGAGAAAGTCTTTTTGATCCAAAACTCCTTGCTGCTTTTAGGGCTGCTGTGTCAGGATCAGTGACTGAAACTAAGAAGCCTCCTCTGGATTTGAAGGCAAAGAAGGCATTATTGCAGAAGGGGACTGTACGTGAAAATCTAACCAAGAAAATATATGGGATGGGGGGGAAGCGAAGACGTGCATGGACTCGAGATTGTGAAGTTGAGTTTTGGAAACATCGCTGCTCAAAGATATCAAGGCCTGAAAAAATTCAAACTTTAAAATCTGTTCTTGATCTCCTACAAAATGATCCTGTTAACACAGAAAACAAACATCGTAAAGAAGGTGAGGCAAGTTCGATTCTTTCAAGATTATATTTAGCAGATACTTCTATTTTCCCAAGGAAGGATAACATCAGGCCAGTCTCAGCCTCCAAAGGTGATGCAGTTCCTAAGAAAAATCAGGAGCAGAATATTCCTGAAAAACTTGAAGTCAATCCAACGAAACACGAGGTTTCAAAAAAACCAGTTGTTTCTGTAATGTCAGACAGCAATGGGACCAAGAAGGGTGTCTCAGGCCCTAAGGCTGAAGCTTCTGCAACTAAATCCTGCCCAAACAAGTGCACAGAGAGGCTATCCACCTCCAGATCAGGTGGCTCAAAGGTAGCTTCTGGGCAGGAAATGGCTGGTACTAGTGGTAGCGTAAAGACTGATAAGAGGAAATGGGCTTTAGAAGTTCTTGCGAGAAAGACAGCTGTAACATCTACTTCTGGGGTACAAGAAAAGGAAGAGGACAGTGTCATGCTTAAAGGAAATTTCCCTTTATTAGTATGTGATACTTCCATTTAAGTTACTAAATTTCTCCTCTCTTTTCAGTTGAGGAGCTAAAACAATGTGTTTTTCCTTTACTACATTGAGCAGGCTCAGCTACCAAAAGATATGCGACCAAGTTTGGCATCCATTCGCCACAATAAAATCCCTGTAGCAGTCAGGCAGGTAAACAGTGCATGTTGTTTTCTAGTCTGCTTTGCACAGACTTCATCCCAGAAATAAGTGCAAAAAATGAATAAAAAATCAATATTAGCATTACTTGGTCATCAGAAAATAATATCTATTTGATAATTTTTTGAGTAGAGTGCTGATGTGTAGCATCGTTTGAGCCAGAAATTATCTGGTTTTTGTAATACTAGCGCCAAAATTTTACTAGAATTGTGATTGTACGATATAGCTAATGAAACCATTTAATGCTTGAAATGCAATTGCAATCCTCATTCCTGTGACAGTTAGGACTTCCAGGCTGCTAGTTTTGCATATCAACATCTTTATGCTCTTCTGGGATTTCTCACCTCTGCTACAGACTTTAGTCTGGTTTCCTGCATCTTCAACTTCGTCTTTGCTTGATTCTTTTGTCTTTACTGTGATTAAACCTGCCGCCCTATTACCATAGTTTTGCTAGTTTTTGAAGTGCTACCACAAGTTCTGTAGGAACTTCTGCCTCACTGAAAACTAATGTAGATACACGGCATAGATCTGCTGAAAGTATAATCAGTTAATTTCTTCTTTCATCTAAAAGTATTTCCAAGCTTTTGAAAAGCCTTGGAGCTTTATATGTGATATATGTACAATGATCAGTACTTTAATCCATGTTTTCCTGTTTGGCATGCTCAAGAATCTTGTCTTCTGGAGTCTGCTTTCCTGAAATGTAATAGTTAGCAGATGTCAATTCAAGGTCTTGATGATTTGCACAAACATTGTTGCGCAGGCTCAACTTTACCGCCTCTTGGAGCACTTTTTGAGGAAAGCAAATCTATCCGTTATACGCAGAACTGCAGAAACGGAGTTGGCAGTTGCTGATGCTATTAATATTGAAAAGGAGGTTGCTGATAGGTCAAACAGCAAGCTGGTTTATGTAAATTTGTGTTCACAGGAGTTATCACGTAGATCTGATAATATGAACTTGAGTAGAGATGTAGAAAAAAGTCCTCCGACTTTAGGAGCTTCTAGTGACGGAGAAAAAGTAACGAATGATTCCAATCTTGAGGTCAACGAAGCACTGAAAGCTGCTGGGCTTTTGTCTGATACACCTCCAAATAGTCCATCTAAACCAATGGAGGAAATTAAGGAGGATGCTGGCTTCTTGAATAAGAGCGAATCTGGTGGCCCAGAGAATGTATTCGAAATGGATTCTCAGCCAGAACTTGATATTTATGGTGATTTTGACTACGATTTGGAAGATGATTACTTTGTTGGTTCTAGTGCTCTAAAGATTTCTAAGCTACAGCAAGAGGAGTCAAAAATGAAAGTTCTTTTTTCCACTCTTAACCCCGATGCATCAGACGGCTCCCAAGATATCTGTGATCATGAAGGATCAGCTGGTGTTGGACCCACAATGGCTTCCTCTGGTCATGAATCCCCTACAGATGCTGGGAATTCAACTATAGATGGTAGGGCAAATGATAACCAACCACAGAACACCAGAGTTGATGAAGTATATGGGGAGCTTTCTCTTGCTGAATGTGAGGAATTGTATGGCCCAGACAAAGAGCCGCTGATTGAAAAATATCCGGAGACAGCACTAGTCAAACCATGCGCACTGTTAGCCGGTAAAGAGATTGGGATAGAAAATGGATGTCATGGATCCAATGAAATGGCAAAGACATCTGAATCCGAGAGTGGGAATTCAGCAGTTAGCGAAGCTCATCAGTGCAATGTTGGATCAGTAAATTCACCTAGTCATTCCCAAAACACTGAAAAGGTGCAAAGGAAGGAAAAGATGTCTAGTGCAGACTCCAACAAGCTGTCAGATAGCCGTAATTTTGTATCAAAGAAGGTACTGGTCACTAGTGCATTTGCTTGGTGGATTTTCAATTTCTCCAGTTGACTAGAAAGTAAAAACACGAAAAGGCTGTTCAGTCACTATTTCACTTTACGCATACGGGCACTCTACTCTGACTGCATTTCCAGTTATGTCCATCCTTGTTTTATTTTCTGACAAATCCACTTTCATATTTCTACACAGGTTGAAGCATATATCAAAGAGCATGTCAGGCCATTGTGCAAGAGTGGTGTTATCACTGTTGAACAATACAGATGGGCTGTAGGAAAAACAACTGAGAAAGTTATGAAATATCACTCAAAAGAAAAAAATGCAAATTTTCTCATCAAGGAAGGGGAGAAAGTGAAGAAACTCGCTGAGCAATATGTTGAAGCTGCCCAGCAAACAGCAAAATCTCAGTAGGCAGCCATCGGACAGTTTGCTGTTCCACCAATTTTGTATATTCATGTAAAGAGGCTTCTTAAGATGCGGAGCGAACGGAGTTTGGATAAGAGCAATTGTAAATATGCAATTCGATATTTATGAATCCTTTTACCACTGGACTCTGGAGTTTAACTGTGGACAACCTCTTGATTCTGGCATAGCTCAGGGGCAGACGCTTAAATGGTCTCCCAATCAGTCTTGCAAACGCATGGAATTCCCTTTACCCACCTCTGCTTGAAAACTTTTTTTTTTGTTTTTTTTTTTGGGGTGGTGGTGGTGGGAATGAAAGGACAAAGATTAGTAGAATGTTGAGTCATAGAAAGTAAGCTAATCACACAGAAATAGAACTAAGGAACTCCACGAAGTTTGTCCAAAATTTCGAGTCAAGGAGATTTTTTTTTTTTAAACTTTGACTGGGCAAGTTCTGTAAAGGATTCCTATGCAATTTGTAGAACTAGCTTCCTGCACCCTCGCTTGATGGCACTTTACCATGAGAGAGGTTATTCTGAAACCTAAAGGCTTGATGAGAGTGCACTTGGCTAAGTGTTATGTTGAGTTTCATGATAGGGTTTAGTAATTTTATTTTTTTTACAATGACATAGAAGAGTTGAACTGTTAAAAAAAACTAGTTTACTAATTGTATTTGACTCACTCTTGACTAGGAATGCTTATTTAAAGATTTGTAGTATATCTAGATATCCAAATACATGTTTTATTATTTTCAATAATCCATACTTATAGCAATGAAATACTATATATTCCTCCTCAAAAAGATAAATAATTTATTTATTATAAAAATAGATGGTATAACTTCTCTATAAAGGGACAGAAATACCTGTGTTTACCTATCATTAGAAAGTGCATTAATATAAATACGGTAGTAAAAAGTGACAAAAAGTGTGTAAACTATAGAAACGAGTCAAGGTCGATCGTCCCACACTAGCACTTCTGCACAATAATTCTACCAAAGCAATCCCATGACAGAATAGCTTCAGGTATACCTGTTACAATTTTTACTATCCAACAACCAATTTGGTGCCGAGGTAAGAAATAACCAGTTACACCAAAAGGCTTGATCGGAACCGAAAGGCTTGACTGACAGAGGCAATTCTGGAACCGAAAGGCTTGATGGGAATGCACTTAACTAAGTGAGTGCTATGTTGAATTTCATTATTTTTTTTTTTTTGATACTGACACAGGAGAATTGAACAGTAAAAAGCCTAGATTGTTAGTCGCATTTGACTCACTCTTAATAACTTTGGAATGCTCATCTAAAATTTTGTAATATATTTAGGATTAGTTTGGTAATATTGTACTTTCTTGTGATTCAATAATTTGTATTTTCACACAAAAAATTTAGAGGACACGAAACTAGTTTGATAAAAAATTTGATTTTACTTCTTAAAGAATTCGCGCTTAACTGTTCATATGTAAGCCCAAAATCACATGATTTGTTTTTTAAAATCATATGAACATTCAACAGGTTAACTTCTAATTTTGGTTCTTTTATCTGCAAATTTTACATTCACTAAGTTAAGAGTTGAAAATTTTATAACTAGCACTATTTATTTTACCTCCACATTTCCATTATCATTTTACTCTGCTTCTCCATACGACATAGTTTCGATCAACACCAGGGAGGCTAGCTTAGGCTTTGGCATTTCCGGCGAGGAAAGTGTTGGTGCACGTAAAATGCGACCAAGAACAGCAAAGTCTCTCTCTATCTTCTGCATCTCCCAATCCCCTTGAGGGAGAGCTCTTCCTTCTTCTGTCGAAAATGCAAAACTCGCGTCTTCTCATTGCCTGCAAACTCCATCCTTGATAAAACTTCGAACTGCCCAAAGGAATGTATTCCTCGGCTGTGGGTTTGGGTCCCTTTCAGCTTAATCCATCACCTACACTTGTCCAGCCCCAACCCTCTATTCTTCTTCGGGATTTCTCACTGCCCGTCAAATTCCAACTTCAGAAGCGTCAAAAATTTTTGAATTGTCCTGTAACAAGTGCAAAAAGATTCCATTTTTATCATTCTCCTTATGCCATTTTTGGGAAAATGAAAGCAAATTCAAAGGCTTCTGAAAATTTGGATGGTACTAGTGATGAAAAAGAAGATTTTGTGACAAGGGTTTTGAAGGAAAACCCAAGCCAAGTTGAACCCAGGTATTTGATTGGGAACAAGTTGTATACGCTGAAGGAGAAAGAGAATCTGAGCAAAAAGAATTTGGATTATGGGGTGGTTGGACTGCTGAAAACCTTCAATTTGAAGTCACTCCTCTCCAAAACAAGCTATGAGAGTCAGTTAAATAATTCTGAGGAGGAAGTATATTTGAAGGATGTCTTGAGGGAGTATAAAGGGAAGCTTTATGTGCCAGAGCAAATCTTTGGGGCCAATCTTTCTGAAGAAGAGGAGTTTGAGAAGAATGTAGAGGAGCTGCCCAAGATGAGTATTGAGGATTTCAGGAAATACATGAAGAGCGATAAGATAAGATTGTTGACTTTCAAGGAAAATGCTGCTTCTTCTTATGGTTTTGGGTTCAGGGATTTTGTCGTTGAGTTGAAGGAAATACCGGGTGAAAGGAGTTTGCAGAGAACTAAATGGTTAATTTCTTTAATGTGTAAAGATTGTGTTTTTCCCCCCTTTGTTGGGTTATGTGTTTCATGATTCTTTTGTTCTTGTGATTTTTTTTTCCAAATTCATATTAGGGCAATGAGGCTGGATGAGAGCCAAGCACAGGTTCTGTTAGAGCAGTATACTGGACCTCGAAAGGAAATAGAAAAGCAAATGATGGTATTCAATCCCTTAATCTTTGTCTTCTTTGGATGTATCCTCTCTTTACTTTGAATTCTTGTAAGCGTTGAAGAAACGTAAATGATGCAAATTAGATTTTTCAATTTTTATTTCTTTTTGTTCCTTTGATATTCTTATACTAGTTATTTTTCTTTTTGAATTTTTTTTTAAGATTGACAATATCGGGAGAAGCTTTTACTGAAGGGTTTTCTATTGCTCCTTTTTGCCCTTGAATAATCTTCCTGTTGTTGCAGTTTATCTCTTGTAGAAAGGACATCGTGTTGACAAAAGTAAAACGAAAACTAATCTTGATAAATGAATGCAGAGTAGATCCTGTTAGTCTGGGAGTTTGGGATGTTTTGGAGTGTCGAATTGTTATTTGATAATACTTGGAGATTGAATCTGGATTAGTAGCATTAAAAACATGTGTTTTCAGAAACTTAAATGGATAGTAGTTGATAGACAAATGCAGAACATATATGAAGAAGCCAGAGATTAACATCTATCAAGGAAAAAGCATGTGCACATAAGGGTGGAGTAGTTGGTAATTCAGATCACATCTTTAAGGATGTAAATGCTAGTTGGATTCACTACAGAAAAGCAAGATATAGACTTTAATGGATTTGTTGGAGCAAATTGTTGTGAACCACCCAAATGATTGGCTGTGAGGATGTGTTGAATTTACTTATTGGAAATTCAATATGGTATTAGTTTAAATAGAAAAAAGATATCCTCATGTTGATTTGCATAAGAGTGTGGTTAGTAAACACAGTTCCTAGAGTTTCTAGACCCTGTCCTTATGAACAGCGTATGTAATAATTTTGTGAGTTGGAGAATCTTCTGTCACTGTTCACACTTAGTTTACTTGTGGGTCTTTTGTGCAGACTTTTGTTGGGAAATTGCCGGAATATCCTCATCCTGTAGCATCTAAAATATCAAGTAGGGTGATGGTAGAACTTGGAGTGTTGACTGCTGCCATGACTGCAGCTGCCATAGTTGTTGGTGGGTTCCTTGCTTCGGCAGTGTTTGCTGTGACCAGCTTCATCTTTGCTGTAGCTGTGTATGTAGTGTGGCCTGTTGTGAAACCATTTCTCAAGTTCTTTTTTGGTATCATTTTTGGTATCCTAGAAAGAGTGTGGGAAAACTTTCTAGATTTTTTCACTGATGGAGGGTTTTTCTCCAAGTTGTACGAAGTTTATACTTTTGGTGGTGTTTCCGCCAGTATTGAAATGCTAAAACCGATACTTCTTGTATTTGGCACTATGGTTATTCTCCTCCGTTTTACTCTATCAAGAAGGCCGAAAAACTTCAGAAAGTGGGTGAGAATTGCATCCTGTGACTTATGACAAAACCGTTAATGAATGCTTACCTGTTTGATTAATGTTTTCATGTGTCCTCTTTTACATGTAGGATATATGGCAAGGCATTGAATTCTCTCAGTCTAAACCTCAAGCCCGTGTGGATGTTAGTTTCTCTTTCCTATTTTATTCTTCTTTCCCTTTGTTATCATCACTTTGTAAGAGATGGAAGGGTTCAATAATTGATTTTGTTCCTTCAGGGTTCAACTGGAGTTTTGTTTAGTGATGTGGCTGGAATTGATGAAGCTGTAGAAGAGCTCCAGGAGGTAGGCTGTTATCGTACTGTTTAAACTTCATAGAAGCTCTTCATTATTGACTTGTTTAAGAAGAAAATCCATTTTTCAACTTGTTATGGGGTTATGAATGGATGTGTTTCTTTTATAATTGGCAATTAAGCTAATTTCCCACTCTGTTTCTTCTGGCTAGTTGGTAAGATACCTGAAGAATCCAGAATTGTTTGATAAAATGGGGATAAAACCTCCGCATGGAGTTCTTCTAGAAGGTCCTCCTGGATGCGGAAAGGTCAGTTTTCTGTTTTGAAGGATTAGACTTAAAATTTTGGAAGGGTAATCCTGTGGGTTATTTTGAATATGTAAATTCTTTTTCTTCAGACATTAGTTGCAAAAGCTATAGCTGGTGAAGCTGGAGTTCCATTTTATCAAATGGCTGGATCTGAATTTGTTGAGGTTTTAGTTGGTGTTGGTTCTGCCCGCATCAGGGATTTGTTCAAGAGAGCCAAGGTGCATACATACCATTACATGCTCTTTTTATATGGTTTTGGTTTCTATATAGACTTGTTCTTCAGGTAATGAAGTTTTAGTAGCATTTGGACGTGTGGATCAGAGGTGAAGCAATGTGGACTTTATTGGTGAACACACACACACACATATATATATATATATACTTGACATAAATCTTATAGGATGTTAGAGTAGTTGGAATCAGAGGGATGAAGGCACACTAAATGTTCTTATATATATTGTATCATCTGAATTTTCTGGATATCCCTGAATTAGAAAGGTAAACAATTCCTTAGTCATAGTATATCACTTGGTAGTTGAAGCTGTGTTTGTTAGAATGCTAGACTCCTTCAAGCTTGATACTGCTATGCTCGTCCCTTTGACAATAATACCCTGTTGCTTTATAGGTTTTTTTTGTAGTATTTAGGTATATGCTATAATATGGCAGGATAGATATATGCTGAAGAATACCATGATCTCTTTTACAGGTAAATAAACCCTCAGTCATTTTTATTGATGAAATAGACGCGCTGGCTACAAGGTAGTTATTATCATAGCAGAGAAAATGCAGTTGTCTATACTAAGCCACTGAATTTATTTATTATTATTATTTTTTTTGTGCTAACAGTTGTTCTCTATCTGAAACAAGAATATGGATTACTTTTGAACTGCCCTTTTGTCCATTTTCTAATAAATAGGCGTCAAGGAATTTTTAGCGAATCGACCGACCACCTGTACAATGCAGCAACCCAGGAAAGGGAAACTACATTGAATCAATTGTTGATAGAACTAGACGGGTTTGATACTGGAAAAGGAGTCATATTTTTGGGTGCTACAAACAGGAGGGATTTGTTAGATCCAGCTCTTCTTCGTCCTGGTCGATTTGATCGTAAGGTTTGTATATGTGTCTGATTTTGAATGTAGAATTGTCTGGACAAGAGTTTTCAGGCCAACTAGCAAAACTACATTTAACTAAATATACTAGGTACTGTCTTTTTGTTTAAAAACTTCTGAAACACAAGTTAATTGATTTTCTTTGGCATTAATTTCTTAGAGGAACGTTAATATTTTATGAATATTATTATTATTATTTTTTTATGTTGGATTCTCAGTCATTGGTTCTCCAACATTCTTCTTCTGTATGGTTGGCTATTAAATGGATATTTCCATTTCTATGTAGATAAGGATCCGCCCTCCAAATGCAAAAGGAAGACTGGACATTCTAAAAGTTCATGCATGTAAAGTAAAAATTTCAGAAACTGTTGATTTGGCGAGTTATGCCAACAACTTACCAGGTAACACCCCCCCCCCCCCGGGGCAAGGTTCTGTCTGGTTTGTTAGCTTATGAAGTTAGCTGTTGATTGTTTGATGATTGGCACGGCAAACAGCTCTATATTTCCTTGGTCGTCAAGGGAGTTTTATTTCCACTTCTGCTGCCAATTACTTGTAGGGTAAAAGAAATGGGTCACTGATCTTCTATGACTGATGTCTTCTTGTGCTAGCTAATGTGGATAATACTTGTATATTCAGGATGGACAGGCGCAAAGCTGGCACAGCTTCTCCAGGAGGCAGCTCTTGTGGCAGTTAGGAAAGGGCACAGCTCAATTATTCAGTCAGATCTGGATGATGCAGTAGACCGTCTTACAGTAGGACCCAAACGAGTTGGATTTGAGCTGGGTCATCAGGGACAATGTCGTCGAGCTACTACTGAGGTAGGAACTGCTCTGACTTCTCACCTGCTAAAGCGTTTAGAGAATGCTCAAGTGGAACATTGTGACCGTGTATCAATTATTCCCCGTGGACAGGTAATATTTTATAGCTTAAATTCTCTTTTTCTTTTTTCATTTTAACTCTTATCTCCCTTGTAAAAATTGCCAATTATGTTGGGGGCAGCTTCGTGATTGATGCTTCTATTCTTGTCTGTTTTAGTTCATTGAGCAAAGCGCCTTATTCAACTCTTTTAATCCAATAATTTGGTCTGTCATGCGGGGTGTACTCTATCCTATTCTTGATATATATATTTTCCTGCCATATGATTCATGTAGACCTTGTCCCAAGTTGTGTTCCATCGCCTTGATGATGAGTCATACATATTTGAGCGACGGCCACAGTTGGTACACCGCCTTCAGGTCTGAACCTAAAGTGACTAGAATGTTTTTCCTCTCTTTTATCCCTCTTAAGTTGGATTGCAATGTTGATGGGTGTGCTTGCAAAGGTTCTACTTGGAGGAAGAGCTGCAGAAGAGCTCATTTTTGGTCGGGATACATCAAGAGCATCAGTTAACTACCTTGCTGATGCATCTTGGCTTGCTCGTAAGATAATAACTATGTAGGTATTTGTTGGATCTCAATTTTGCTGTTCAACTGCTCATACTACCAGCCTAGTTACTTCATTTCTATTCTAACAGATGGAATTTGGAGAATCCCATGGTCATACACGGGGAACCTCCTCCTTGGAGAAAAAGTCCGAAGTTTGTTGGTCCACGCCTTGACTTTGAAGGATCACTGTATGATGATTATGGTCTGATTGAGCACCCTGTCAACTTCAATTTGGATGATGAAACTGCAAGGAGGACAGAAGAGTTAATGCGTGAGACGTATGCCAAGACCCTTGCTCTGCTGAAAATGCATCATGCTGCTTTATTTAAAACTGTAAAGGTATGTTGTGGTCCACTACATGTGGACATGTGGGATTAAATCTGTTGACGCTGTCAAAGATATTATCTTGTGCAATTAGATGGTGGAAAAGTTAATCTGTTATACTATTCCAAAAGTTTAAGAATCTTGTCTGGGTAGAATGTTGGGAAAAGCTCATTCATGCGGATTCAATTCATGATCTATTTTTCTTACTGTGCCTGTTTGGCATTGCATGGGACCTAGTTTAACTTGTTATCTTTTGGAACACAAAACTTGCTCATTAACCACCACAAATGTAAATTTTGTGGCAATGTATCCAATGATTGTGGAACGGAAGGATGGTTTCCTGCAGTTTACTCTGACGTGTCCCAGTGATGTACTGAGTCCTTGTCCTTTGCTTTGCAGGTTCTTCTTAATCAGAAAGAGATTAGTGGAGAGGAAATTGACTTTATCCTTGATAGTTATCCACCGCACACGCCTATAAAGCTTATCTTAGAGGAGACGGATCCTGGAAGCCTTCCCTTCTTCAGCCAAAAGCCAAAGCAGGATACAGAATTGGAATACAGCTTGTTATCCTCATGAAGAGAGACTATCTTGTAAGGGAGCCATTGTTCTGGAATGGAAAATATATGGGGAGGAAAAAACTGCAGATTTGGCTAGTTGTGATTACTTCTGGATTGGATTGCATACATGCAGTATAAGGGCAGTGCTACTGAAGCTTTGGGAGATCAGGGTTTCAAAATTTTTGGTGTACCCTATAGATGCCTAGCAAAGGGAATTGTATGATATGGTCAATATCTTGTGTCCCGTGTAATTAAGCCATTTGTGAGTATTTATAGCCTTAAAATTTTAGGTTCTCTGCTGCTGAGCAGCATTTTTGCAGTCTGTTGAGCACAATTGAGAGGCAAGAGATCAAGGAAAATTAGACTTGTTAATTTTTATTTTTCCTATACTCTTCCAGTTTCCCAATTTCCTTGATGGAAGCATTTGCTTAAAATTATTAGTCAAGTAAACCTAAGAGAATAAATGTAGGATAATTGGAAAAACATCCCCTGAAGTTTTTGACAATTGCAATAGCCTTTCTCAAGGTTTTAAAAATTTTAAAGACCTCTTTTATCATAAAATTGGATCCCAATGCAATGATGCTTACATCAGGCTAATGACTTCAGTAGCCTTGTAGGTTACAAGGTTTTTGCCAACTACGTGAATTTAATCAATTTAGTAGTTAACTGAATAAACAGAAATAATCATAATTTAGAACTAAAAATTTTTTCTAATTTGTCATCAGAAAAGGGTGTGAATTTCTAAATAATCACAATTTTGAATTGAAAAATCTCTAACTTGCGATTAAAATTAGAATATTTGTTCCTGATGTTGAATAATAGTAGTGAATTCCAAGATTCACATTTAAGGCTTGAAAATACCATATTTTATTATTTTTAGTTCATGGTTGAAAATAGATTTTTTTTTTTTTTTTTTGCATCATAATCTAGAACTAAAAAAATTTTCTAACTTCTCATCAGAAAAGGACATCAATTTCTAAATAATCACAATTTTGAATTAAAAAAAATCTCTAATTTGTGATTAAAATTGGAACATTTGTTCCTGGTGTTGAATAAAGTTAGTGAATTCCAAGATTCACATTTAAGGCTTGACCATATTTTGTTATTTTTAGTTCATGGTAGAAACTAGTTTGTTTTCTTGCTATGTCTTCAGTGATTCTACCCTAACTCTTGGTTTTAAACCCTTTGGAATTTACTCTCCAATCATTTGTTATTGCTGTTATACAAGTATTCTTAGTAATAGCTGTTACAAATAGCTACAAAAGCTAGAGGTTGATGTTTTGCATTTGCCAACCGTTGCAATTATATAACTAATGTAACATATTATTATGGTTATTTCTAAAATAATTGTATTATATTCTCTCTTCTAGAGAATTGGCTTGACTCGTCATATTATATTCTCTCTCCTAACCTTCTTTCCCCACCCCTGGAGAATTGACTTGACTTGTTACAAGTTAAACTTTTTTTTTTTAAGAGATCTCTGAAATTCTTGAAATGAAACCTCAAAACACCAATGTAACTATTAGAAATCGCAAGGCCATGAAATTTTTGAAAGCTCAAAAGAGGCTAGTCTAACTTGTAGAAATTGCAGGGGAGGTTTCCAAATTATCCCATAGATAAGTCAGGAAGTGGAAGGGAAAAGGGAAAAAGGCCAGTATATTAACAAGTGTGGGGACATAAAAATACACCGAAGTAGATGATGCCGAGCAGAAAAGTTTGTTGTTTCCGCTATTTTGGGAGTTCTCTGCAATTCTTCACCGCAAAACCCAAAAAAAATTCTCAAAACTGAATGATCGCCAACAACATCAACACGCACGTAACTCAAATTGAAGGAAAATATATATATATATACACAAAACCCTTATATCTTTCTTGTTTTTTCACTTCTTGATTTATGAACTTTGAAAAGTAAGAAGTAGAAAAGCAAAAGGGTTGCTGGGAACTTTGGCAAACGTAAATGAAACAGTGAGGAAGAGCATTATGAGAGGGAGATGAAGGGATATTGGCATGGAGATCCCACCAACGTAAAGCTTCCAAATAAAGGCCACCCCGTCAAGCAGAAGAGTCTGCCATTAGTCTTTTCAATTTTGTGTATTGTTGTCTTGTTATGCTCCAAATTTGGCGTCTCCTGTAATGATGAAGGTATAGTATTTCTTCTTTCTCTGTTATACACTTTAGAATTGGATCTTTTGTGTAAGCTGTCATCTTTTTTCTTTCTTAACTATTCTATCTTTTTTTCTTTTTCCCCGGGTTGTTAAATATGCCTTCATTGTTCAGCCCCTAATACTTGCTTGCAAAATTTGGGAACCCGTTTAGTGAATGCTAATACTAGTTAAGTTAGTTTTTGTTGAATTAGGGAATGTTTCTTTGCTAGTATAGAAAGCTTTACCAGTCTTTAATTTCGTCTTGGCTTGCTTTTATTCTGATGTTTAAACCAGAATACGTTTTGCTAGGATCTTTCACATTTCCCTTTTTTGTTTTCTGCCAAAGAATCATATTTTTGATGGCATAAAGGATAATGGGAGTTGTTCAAGATTGGTTCTTCAACTAATTAAATTGAGCTTGAACTTGGTCTTAATTTACTTTTAAAGCCCTGCTGGACAAGCATAAGCCTTGGAAATTTTTACTCTAACTTGAATACTAATCAACCCGTTCAAATTTAAAGCAAGTATGAAAAAATTCAGATCAAGTTTGATCAACAGACTTGTCTGCACCATTGATCACCCATAGGTCTTCAATTTGGATTTTGGTTCAATTACCAAGTTAGGCTGTCAGTTGAAGTTGACCAATTTTTCCAACTGAGAATGAAAAAAAAAAAAAAAAGCTTAAACTTAGCTTCTGAGATGTTAGTTTTGATGTTGCACTGGGGAGTATTTGGTAATTTAATGTATGTTGTTGTTCAATTGTTGTAGTTGACGTGGGATTTATGCAGGAAAGCAGCTTGCTTATACTGAGGACACGAGTAACTTCACTGATTGCAACAATAAGCTGTCAAAAGAGAATGAGACTAAGACTTATGCAAAATTCACGCTAGTGGAGTCTAATGTATGCGTGAATACTGATAATTCTTCCGTCCATGATGATCATTGGAAAAAGCTGGAGTACTCACCTCGGGAAATTAGTCGACTGGAGGAGGTAATCTCTACTGCTTTGGGAGACACCAAATGCTCGTGTGAAGTGAAACAGCTGGAAATACATGAACAAAATAGACCACAACAGTTAGAGAATGGAATAACTCATCTAGCTTATCCCAATCTGGAGGATTTCAGAAATATGACAGGGCAAGGAAAGGGCTCAAGTTCTCCAAGTCAGCTAGTAAATATCACCCAACGACTTGAGCCGGATGGAAAACCATACAATTATGCTGCAGCATCCAAGGGTGCTAAAGTGGTTGCTCATAATAAGGAAACAAATGGTGCGAGTAATGTACTGGGGAAGGATCATGATAAATATCTTCGAAACCCTTGTTCAGTTGGGGGGAAGTTCTTCGTGATTGAGCTTGCTGATGAGACTCTGGTTGATGCTGTCAAAATTGCAAATTTTGAGCATTATTCTGCTAATTTCAAAGAGTTTGAGCTATATGGGAGTTTAGTTTACCCAACAGAGACGTGGACTTCATTAGGGACTTTCATAGCTGCAAATGTCAAGCATGCCCAATGTTTCAAGTTGCCTGAACCAAAATGGGTCAGGTACTTGAAGCTGAGTTTACTCAGTCATTATGGATCAGAATTTTACTGCACTCTGAGTCTTGTGGAGGTGTATGGTGTTGATGCCATCGAGCAGATGCTTGAGGATCTTATTGTGACTTCTAAGGAGTCTCCAACAAATGCATTGCCTGATCCAAATTCAACAGCATCTTTAAGAGTGGCAGACCCTGGTTCCAGCAAGCATCCAGTAGGCGATGTTTTTCAAAGTGTTGTTGAGCCTGTGGGCAAGGCAATAGATAGTGATAAAGAGGAAGTTAACCTAGATATGCCAAGGAAATCAGCAACCATTAGTAGCAGTCCTGATCCCATCCTGAATGTTAGGCAACAACCTAATGGAAGAGTTCATGCTGATGCTGCTGTAAAGATTTTATTACAGAGAGTGAGATCACTGGAGTTGAACCTGTCTGTGCTGGAGGAGTACATCAAAGAGCTGAACAAAAGGCAGGGGAACATTCTCCCTGACCTTGAAAAAGAGATGGTTAAAACTTCATTGCTTCTGGAGAGCAGTAAATTGGAGATAAAAAATCTCTTGGAATGGAAGGGAACCATGGTAAGCACTACTGCAGACTGCACTTTGGAGAGGAATTTCTGCACTCCTTAACTTTCTAACTTTAATTTCTTTTGCAGGAGAAAGGAATTACTGACCTTGAATCATGGAAAGCTACTATAGTAGCCCATTTGGATTTGTTGATCCAAGAAAATGGCCTTCTAAGGTTGGACTTAGTATTGTGCAACCTATTCTTACTTGTGTTCTTTTTCTGATTTTTTGTTTACTCTTTGATGTATATTTTGATAATAAAAATAGGATTTATTGGTGCCAAAAAGTTGGTAATAGTTCATATAATTCAGATACGAGTTATCTTAGGTTCTGCTAATATGTCTGTATCTAGTAAAAAAAATAAAATTATGGTCATTTGGTTCTTTGTACTTGTAGCACAGAATGACGTGACTTGTTCATGACAAAATTATAGTTGAGTTAATGTATTGAGAATGTATGGCATGTATAGTTCTCTTCTTTAAAATTGGTTTGCATTAGGACAAACTAAGGGGTACTAAAAAGATATCCTGTGATAAAAATTTTTGTTTGATGATCATGACTTTGGTATGACTGCATGGTGATTATTCTGGTTATAAGGATGCGGATTTACGCTCTAATAAAATTCCCATCGCTCATACAGAATTTTAAATTGCATATCTCAGTGGACTTCTCTGCTTTTGTCTTGTCCGTTAATATATTGTTGATTCTTCCATTGTTATCTTCCACACTAATTCATGCCTCTGGATAAATCTCTAGTCATATAACATCTGCTGTTGTTATCCTTGAACTTTTAGCTCTAGAAAGTCCAATAGTCTCCTAAAGCCATTGAATTCAGTTTTAGCTTAGCAGATGGTAAAATCTAGTGCAACGTTTACGTCAACACCAGGTAGACCAATCTCGTCTAGTGATGCTAGACACTTGCATGTTGCTAAAAGAATCTGAACGTCTATCTGTTGAAAAATTTCTGATAAGACATTTTAATAAAACATCATAACCTTACAACGTCAAGCTCTGTGATATCAATGTTCTGCATTTGCTAAAAAGAGAAGAATTGATGCTTTGGTCGCCCTTCAAGTCCTTTAAGAAGAACTTGGTGACTGATTCTTGTAATGGCGCTGCTTTGCATGCTTTGCTTCTAGAGCATTAGCTGATTATCTGCTAATCCACTTGTAGTAGCTAATTTGGAATTCGGATTAGCAATATTAACATGGGTTTTTTCTACATGTTTGGAGAAGATATATATCTCCCTTTTGTTCGATTTCCAGTTGGCATGCATGCTTTTCTTTCTCACTTTTCTTGCCTCAAACTAAATTTGCAGATTAGATGTCGAAAAGGTCGTAGCAGATCAAGAGAGTCTGGAAAAGAAGGAAATCGCAGTTTTAGCAATAAGCTTCTCACTTGCATGTGCTGCAGTTCTACAGTTAGTTCTGAATAGGAGTTTGAAGATTTTTAGAGGCTCTAACAGCCCAGACAAGATCCCTCATGGTAGCAGAGGATGGATTGTGATACTTGTTAGTAGCTGTCTGACGATGCTGATCATCTTACTTTAACGTTAGCTTTGTAAATGCAGAGGCACATGCTTCTTTTTTTGTACCATATCTTTGTCAGGTCAGTTTTAAGCGTTACGAGACAAATTCGTCTACTTTAAGGCAATCTTTTTTTGCCTTTTTCTGTAAGCGAAATGTTGCCAGCTACTACTCTTATTAGTAATCCACCTAAACGGAGCAAAAATAAATAAATGAATAAATAGAGGAGGAGATAACAATAGTACAAAATATGCTGCTGAATAGTAAGGAAAAAGATTTTGCACTTGCATTTGCAAGTTGGAGCCAAACAAGTCGAGTCGAGATGAGCAGTCCTTTCCCATTAAAAAATTGAAAAAAGAAAGAAAAGGAGAAAGTAGCTTTTCCAAGATGATGATTCTTGAGCACACCCATACGGGTTGATGGTCAAGCAAAAGATCTAAACTGCTCACTTTGGGATTAACAATAATTAGAGATGAGTTTAGCTTAAATTATTGAGTAAGGCCTCATTTAAAAGTAATTTGACGTCTTTTATGTCATTCCAAATGATTTTTTTGGGTTCTTTTTTTTCGGTTTTGGAAGAAAAGCCCAAGTGATTATAAATGCATATATTTTTAGAAGGGCTGTCTAATGAGTGTTCATTGCAC
This sequence comes from Gardenia jasminoides, assembly GCA_013103745.1. Classification (NCBI taxonomy): domain Eukaryota; kingdom Viridiplantae; phylum Streptophyta; class Magnoliopsida; order Gentianales; family Rubiaceae; genus Gardenia; species Gardenia jasminoides. The sequence goes on from CM023103.1 coordinate 54,684,794, forward strand.
ACTCAATAACATGGACTTCTAGCATTCATAATCTAGAAAAGTAATGTTAATTAGGAAAAGCATATAAATGCAAAATAAGGTAATAATTATGAGTGTATGATAATATGGACTTCTGGCATTCTTACTCTAGAAAAGTAATGTTAATAATTATGAGTGTATAAATTCATATGGTAAGGAATGTGTGATTTTAAGTGTATTAAAAAGCGTCTACGGAATAAAATTGAAAAAGTACACATTTAAATCGTAAATAAATTTAGCATTTGACTCATCCCGCTACAACCATAAATTTCAAATTTGTCCAAACGGGTATGACTTAATTATCATGAATATTTTACATCATTTTCAACAAAATCTCTCAATATCGCCCTTTTAATTTTCCCTAATTAATTCCTCTCAATTTACTCTGAAGAAGAAAGGAGGAAAACATTTCTTTTTTTTCTAGTCACTACCACTTTCTAGTGTCTACCCCCGTGTCTCCCAGGGGTGTGCATTTTCGAATTTCTCTGAATTCAATTCCAATTTCGAATTCAATCCGGAGTTTTGAAATCAGAAATTTGGAATTCGGAACTTTTTCAAAATTTTGAAATCAGAAATTCGGAATTTGGAACTTTTTTTCGGAATATCCGATTTCGATATCATCGAATTTGGTTCGAATTCGGTTTTAAAAATTTTGAAATCGGAAACTCTGAATTCGATTTCAAATTCGATTATTATATAATATATGTTATATGTATTATATTTATATTACATATTTATATAACATTATAGTTAATTAGTTATAAGTTATTAAGTTATAACATTAAGTCATTAACAATATGTTAATTGATTTACATATATATTATATATAATTATATATTATATGTATATTATATAATAATATGTTAATTGATTAAGTGATTAACCCATTTAATTAAATTATTTTACCATACTATGTTATATAACTTAAAATATAAAAATTAAAATATATAACATTATAGTTAATTAGTTATAAGTTACTAAGTTATAACATTAACAATATGTTAATTTCATAATTAAATGTAGTAATTAAGAGTTAAAGATGAATTCGGTGAATTTAGAAGATGAATTTCGGTCAATTCGGTAAATTCTGAATTTCGAATTCATTTCGATTTCAAATCGAAATCAGAACTTCCAAAATCGAAAATGAAATAGATCAAAAATTTTAGTGTTATTTTTTCAAAAACTTCCGAATTCAAAGTTTCGAATTATCGAATTCGATTCCGATTCCACCCTAGTTTCCTCAAGTATCTTTCCATTAATTCAGTTTCCATAAATAAATAAATAAAAAGAAATAAAGGAAAGTAAATCAAAACCCAAAAGGACCCCACCCTCCTCCCGTAACGCAGCCTCCCCACCCCTTCCCTCCCGCACAGTCGCCCACCACCAATCCCACCAAAAATCCCCCTGAAAACACACCCAAAAACCGCTAGGGTTGCCAAAACCGCCGAGATTTACAGGGAAAAAACCGGCCCTCCGTCCTCACCGCTCTCGCATACTTGACACATTTTAAACGTGAAACTCGTCGCACCAGATAAGTAGGGTTTTTTTTCTCCCAATTCTGCTTAGCTACTATAGTCAAAAAACAAAGCGAGGATTTGTTTTTCATGTTAGGCGAAGATTTCATGACTTATGAATGGAGATTGTTATCTCTAATTTTTGCTCGAATAATTCGATTTTGCTCGCTGTTGCTGCCCTCTTGATTACCGCGGTCGGTTGCGTCTTCGGGACTCTATTCACCGTCCGATCAAAAGCGAAATTTCCCGGCAGCTGTGGTTGCTCGTGTAAGGGTCGCTCGAGAACTTGTCATACGACGGCGTATCTCAACGGCGGAGTTACTAGTTTGGAGGATAGTTCTAGGAGTGGGGAGGAAGAAATGGTTGAGAAGGTGGCGGCGGTGGTGCCTCCGGAAAAGCAGACCGGCGCGTCGATGATGGAGCAGTTGGTGCCGGAGATCACTACCCATGCCTTGAGTTACTTGGACTATCCGAGTCTGTGCAGGCTTTCCATGACTAATTCACTGATGCGCAAGGCTGCCAATGATGATAATGCATGGAAGGCTCTCTATCACAAGGTATTTACTTCTATAATTTCTGTTTCTTCTCGATCTTATCTTTTTTATCTTTTTTTTTTTGGGTGTGATTTCATCTTACACAGCATTTTGCTGTTTTATTTTGTTGTCGATTTGATGGTTGAATTGCTTTTCCCACTTTCCCTTGAAAGGAACTTTAAAATTCTTGTTGGCCTGTCTACGTGCATTTCGTGGCAGTTGGGACTGTGATTTGATTAATTGTGGGAATTTGGCACTGTCAATTGGTGGTGTGTAATGTTGTGTTGAGTAGTATCGGCTTAAGAATTAGATGAAATAAATTTTGGTTTTATAATGCAGAGTTCAGAAGTCATTTAAAACTTGGTGAGTTTTGTATTATAGTGTGCAAGTGTTGAAGGTGGATTTGTGGAAAGGGGTTGTTCTAGATAATGAGGGGTAGTGTTTTGATATGACTATAGAGATCTCCAGAAAGTGATTTAAACTTGCCATCAAGTCTATAGCAGGTAATTGCCACTTGAGTAGGTTTGTTATTATCTGGTGGTATGTATGTTTAAGTCTACCTTTGTCTTTCTATTTGGTTGGCTCTCAGTTGTGCTGCAACAGGCATAGGTGTTTGGGTTTGGGCAGCTGAGAAGAGATTGACTTCAATTTGGAGTCTGTCTTGAGGGCCAAAGGTTTGTTGCAAGTCGTGTTTGTCCGTTTTCCTCTTTTTAAATTGACAATAGTAGGTTTCTCAGTCTTGTTACTTTACCGACAAAAAAGCATTTAACGGTTTCTTGTTTTTACTCGGTAGAAAGGGGAAGATTGTTTGGGTTATGTCAAACCAGTTAATTTAGTGAGGAAAGAGATTAGGAGTGCATTTCGTTCTTTTATTACTGATTTTTTTGTCCCGTTGCAATGATGATATGAGGTTGCACTTGAACAATATTATGTAGGCCAAGCCACAATGGTTGCCCTTCTACTACATAAAGAAGGATAAGATTGTTGTCTCAGGCTTACACAATGGACTTAACAAGAAGCAGAGATGGAAGAGACGTAAAGAAAATGAACTAAGCTGGGAATTTTCAAAATCTGATAATTTGCCTTTGGCAAAGCAAAGAGGTTATACTAGGTATTCTGTAGGTGAGAGACATGATAATGAACGTTTTAGTTCTCGTAGTTGAGAACACATTATGGTATATACTGGATGGAACTTTGTTTGGGAAAGTTGATGGCACATTTATTAATTGGGAATGTTTTAGGAAAAATCTTCCCTGATTCTGCTTCCATACTGAGCACCCATCTGATGAATTGGGTGTTGGATTGATGGTGCTTCATTTTGTCTTCTCTTTGATACTTTGGTCAGATGTGCTTCTTGTTGTAATCTGCTAGAACTTTTACAGGAAAATATGTTGATTAATTCTGTTCTTCTACTGAGAATGTCAAATTCTGATCTTTGGTAGTTTCTTATTAACTAGTGAAATTACCGTTTGCTTTGGCAATGATTCTAGGAATTCTTTGAAATGGTGAATAAACAGATTTCTGTTTCCTCATGTAATTTCAGGATTTCACATTGGAACAGGATAGTGTGACGCCAGTTAATGGATGGAAGGCCTATTATGCAGCTACAAGAGCCATTGTGAACATTAACAATGAATTTTTTCGCATCATCAAGGAAAGGTCACTTGCAGAAATGGGTCATTTCTGGCTAAATGCGGATTATGTGAAGTGTTTCCATGCTTCTGGAGAGTTCTTTACTGGGTAGGATGCTTCTTATTTCTTCAAAGAATCTTTGGTTTTCTTTCTATTTTTTTCTGGTTTATCTTGCAGTTATTTGACCTTATGTTAGAAGTTGCATAATTTTGCAATTTGAACTGCTGCTTCTCCATTCATGATGCTGGTTATGTTGTGCTTGCAGATTGTAATTGAGTTATATGCGATGATGGCAGTTGTTTAAGTAAATAATGATAGAAATTCTAGATATCTGTCTTTCTTCCCCCCATCCCCCTTTCTTCTCTTGTATGTGCTTCTTTTTTCCTGTTCTTTGTTTTTAGGTTCATCTGTTCCAATATATTAAGAATTTTTTGGTTACCATGTCATTTGAGCACAAGCTTGTAGCGTAATTGCTTCTTGGGCCTCTATGCCCACACCTGATATATCTAAATGAAGTTGATTTCTGTTCTGTGTTTTGTAAGCCGTCGCTTCTTGCTGCTGTTTTTATGTATTGAAATATGCTGTAAGTAGCTTAACTTGTCTTACAATTCCAAAAAAAAAAAAAAATCAAATCTGGTTCACCCGAAGTTTTCCAAACTATTAGCCAAGTAGTTGGTAGCCTAGAAAATCGAATCATGTCATGTGATTCACAGCTTCTGTTGCTTTCCAAATATGTTCCAGATATAAGAGGAACTAATATCTTTCTTGTGCAGCTACACTGCTGTCATGCAAAGCTGGCAGCTAGCTTTTAACTGGGAGCAAGGTTTTAACTTTCAAGTTCAAGATGTAAGGGCACGAGTACTAACAGATGTGGCATGGGTAACCATGAAAGCTTATGTTGACATGGAGACTGGGCCATTCAATGTGACTAATATATTTGAATTCCATAATGGAAGGTGGTACATGGTCCATCATCATACCTCAGTGATGGTGGTAAATGGGGGCGCCGAACAACAAATGATGCAGGGTTAGGAAGCATAGACTCAAAGCTCAAGTTACAAGGATGATGGTATTTACTAAATTTTGAAATGGTACAGTTTTTTTTTTTTCTTTTTTTTCTCTTCTTAGGAGGTTCCCTTGTCTATGATTCCTTGGAAGATCCTATGTAACTTCTCTCTCTCTCTCCCTCTTTTCTCTCTCTATTTTTGGAAGATTTTCTTTAACCTTAGTTTTCACCTCTTTGATGGTAAAGAAGCTGCCAATTACTCACTTTCTCATCTTGCTTCCAAAAGCGGTTTATTAGTTCTGATTTCAATTCGGATTAGTAATTTAACAATCTTTGAGCAAGTACAGCTTTGTTAGAAACTTCATGCGACTTTGAAGTATCAATGAAGCATCAGATTGTATCTCTTTCATATTGTCTTTTATACTTTAGCAGAAATGTAGGCCTACTGCACTCTTTTATCTTGGCTATGTATGCGTATCTGTGAATGGATCACCTACCCGATGCGATTGCCTGGAGGTTGCGTGTAACAATTTCTATGCTGGGAAATCTTTTATTTTGCTCTCGGCCGGGAAGAAAAGTTCAAGGCTGAATTGAAATGGAACTTATAAGCAGCTGCTCCAGCAATGCTGTCGAGTTTCACTCTGGTTGATTTCATCTAGGGACCTAGAACAATTGGATTTTTGAAAGATAATACTGATGTGGGGTTCTTTCTCCCTTTTTTCTTTCTTGCATTAATTACATTTACCTCCCTTGAAGTTTGACTAAATTACCATTTACACCCCGAAGCTTGGCCAAACTGAAAAAGGCCCCTCAAACTAAAAATTGTATAATAAATACACCCCTCTCGTTAGTCAGTTGACTATTGACATTGACTGTTGATGTTCAGATTATGTCAGCATGCATTTTTAGTGAGATTCCTAGATTACCCCTAAAAACCCAGCCGGCCCATTCAATTCCTAGATTCCATTGATGTAGCCATAGCGGCTCAATAATCAGCACGAAGTATCCTAACATACTGTTTGGAAAGGGAGGGAAACTAAAGATTTTGGCATTTTTTGTCGTTTGTTTGACAAGCAAATCGTAGGACCCATCAAAAAAAATTTTCGCGTAACTAACTTTCCTGCAAACTTATCCTGCAAAATTCATGTGGGAAAATCATCACGGGAAAATCTTAACAAAATTCATATGGGAAAATGCATCATGGGAAAATCTTAACAGATAAATTTTTTGAATCATCATATCTTTTTAAATCAAGGTTATTAATGGATAATTTTTTTAATCATCATATCTTTTGTAAATCAAGATAATAGTATCCCAATCCTGCCATATCTCTCGTATTTTTTGTTCATCAGATGATTCTAAACGATTAATCCAAAAATTTCTCCAATTAATTCTAAAATCTTTTTTTGGTTCATTTTACTCATCTATATATACCACTACTGTAATGCATCAAAACACCATCCCTCAGAATTTCTACTTTATCAATGGTAATGTATTTTTGTGTTTTCTTTATTTTTGTGGTATAATTTTGAATAAAATACTAAGATGTAATAACATAAAAGTATATGCATTCAATTTTATTTCATGTTAGTTTTCATTAATTTTATGTAACTAAATATGTTAGTACTTATTTTATGTTCTTTTTAGTTAATATTTTAGCCAATGAATGAATTTTTATATTTCAACGAGTCAATTCCTAACCAATGTACCAGTTCTTTGATAGTATTTATTCAAGAATTCTAACCAATTTTCCTGTAACTTTTCTGTTAACCAAACGCAATAATTTAAATTGTCCTGCACTATTTTCTTGTAAACCAAACACATGCAGAATACTTGGTTTCCTTTTCCTTTATCTCACTTTACCTCACTTTTTCCGCAATACACTTTCTTGCAAAACTTTCCTGTAAAACAAACGGAAGCTTAAGGTTTCAGCCCATGCAACAGTTTTCAGGTAAAAACATTTTCAATCTTAAAGTTATTGTAAGTTAAGAAAATTAATTGCCTTCAAGGTGCTTCATTCTTCTCATCATCATCCGCGACATCTACCATTTGTTTCCTTTAACTCCAATTGAAAAAAGAGAGGAAAAAATGCCCATTGAAAAATATCACACACCAATAGCCGACCTTGAATTTAACCCAAAGCACTGAGAATTCATTAGTTGCAACTCAAAATACTTGTTGGCATCAAAGCAAATTCTGTTTCTTTTTCCCAATAAAAAGAAAAAAGAAAAAAAAATAGAAAACGTAATTGATCCATGGTACAAATAAATTCCTCGTGTTAATACTTATTAAATCTCTAGAATATTGAGCTCTAAGACTGTGCTAGTATGTGGATTTGCCGATGTAGTTCTGGTGGCTGTGGAAAAGCAAAGTGGGAAACTACTGGTTGTGGAAAAGGAACATTTTTTGGGGAGCTCAAAATTGAAGAAATAATGGCAGAATAGCAAAGGGTTTTGCAGACTCTTTGGTGGACTTACTATTGCAGATGTACTTCTGTGGTTCTGTTTCTTCCCTTAATTGTTTGGTATCTTTTTCTTTTCTATTCTTTTCTCTTTTCGTTCTCTTTTTCTATATTTTATTTTCTTTTATGGGGTTTCCCTTTTCTTTTCTTCTTCTTCTTCTTGCTTTTTTTTTTTTTTTGTCTTTTGTCCCCTTCTGTTCATATATCATATTTGATTGGAGCAGGGTACTGACATGTTTGGTTTGATGTGCGTCATAACTCTTCTCTGGAAAAGAATCTTTTCTTTTCTTTTCTTTTTTTTTAGGTAAGAAACTCTTTAATAATTCCTAATACTAATGGAGCACAACTTACTACTTTTAAGCTAAGTTTGGGAGTTGAGATTTGGAGAGAAAAGGAGGGAAAAGAAGGGAATTTTAAAATTTTCCCCTGTTTGGGAGTTTTAAATAGGAAGAAATGAAAGAAAAGTGGAAGGAAATGTAGAGATAAATTGGTTAAAAAATTTTCCCTCCAAAAATGGGAAGAAATGGAAGGAAAAATTCATTTAATGTTTGTAAGTTTTTCAAAATGCCAACTTTACTCATAAAATGTTAAACAATAAAATTATAATACCAAATTTATCCAAAATCATTTCTTTTCTTTTTTTTCCTAAACTCCCAATCAACATGAGAAGATAAACATTTATTTTCTTATCCTTTCTTTCATAATTTAACCTTTCTTTTCTGCAAAAATGATGAATCCGTCATTCCATTGCTTCCGTTTGAAGGGTTTTTGATCGTGTTATTGACACGGGAGGTTCCCATTCATAATTTGATCAGCCTTAGCTTCACCCTCCTTGCGATCTTGTGTTGCTGGTGACGTGTCGCCGAACATGGTTCAATGTTCTAGTGGTTAGGACGATGGACTTTGAATCCATTAACTAGTATCAAGATTTTTAAAATCTGAATTCTATCTTGTATCGTTTTTTAGTTTGCACGATCAAATCGTAGGATCGGATCGTGGGATCGATCGATCATACAAAAACCGTAAAAAATAATTTTACTAGTAATTTTGATGTTTACAATTCACATATACAACAATAAATAATGCAATTCATGTACAATCAATATAATAGTATTATTAATTGAGGTTAAAATCGTATTATCTAAAATATTTGGAATAATCTAAAAATTAAATAAAAATTTTGGAACTACATGTGACATATTTTAAATGAATCTGATTAAATTAAAAATATTTTTCTTTCTCAATTTTGAGTCCAAATGCAATTACTGGACAAGGTAGTTGAAAAAATTGATTTTATATATATGTGTGTGTGTGTATGTATGTTTGTATATCATTTAAATATTTATTAATGAGACAATTAAATACCAATTTTTAAAGATTCACTAATTGTTATAGGTAAGGAATTAGCATAACATAATTATGTGGTTTTAAATTTTTTTGAATCTAGATTCTAATGCAACAAATAGCAGAATTTACTATACAAAATCATGATAAAATTATTAAAATTTTTATCATAATATTTTTAAATGATAGGATCGTATCAAAATCGGATTGCAATCGAAAGCCATAATCCGGATCGTAGGATCGTAAGATCCTATGATCTGGATCGCAATCCTGACAACTAAGACTGGGATGGCAAATGGGCAGGATGGATAGGATTTGGGTGGGATTTAATTATAATTGTAAAATATGGGTTATATCTAAATAGTCCTATATTAGTCATGAACCAATATGGGCGGGACTAAAATACGTTACGCCAATTTTGATTCCATCCAAATATCCAAATCAGTCCTTTTTTTTTTTTTTTGGTAAGAAAAGATCTTTTTTCGTCAATCAAATATCTCGATATTATTTTTTCTTTTTATATCATTTAGGCCCCGTTTGATAACTTAATTCAGCACTTAAATTTAATGGATTCAGATTTTAATACGTTCAGACCGTTTGATAACTGGAAGTAGAATATCTGAATAAATTAAGTGGCACTGAATTTTTAGATAAAACTTACTCCCAAAAATAAGTGATAAACTAATCGCTTATCACTGAATGTGATATACATTCAAATGTATTAGATTTAGTACTTAGCAATTCAATCACTTAATGCATTTTGATTTCAGATTTCAGATTTCAGACTTCAATTTTATCAAACGCACCCTTAGTTTGTTTATTTAATTTTGTAAAAGTTTTATACTCTTCTTATAGATGATGCGAAAATCTTTCAAACTAAATAAAATTTTCTAGATATGAAATTCATAAAAGACCAATTTCATATGAGTGGATGGTTTTTTTTGAGAGTTCATGTTGATTAGATAAATTTCTACTGATCACCAAAATTTAATTCTCACCAAAATTCATGTACTCATGTTCGTTATTTTATTTCTTAACATTCAAGACACAATCTAACAAAATTTTCAATTCTAAGGCCTTTATAATTCAATAAAATTCTGTCTTAGTTGATAAAGAGCACGTGATGCATGAGTGCTAATTTACTTGACATGTACTACAACCTCATAATATTAATTTACTAATTTTATCGTCTAAATGTGATAAGTTTCAACACAACTAATCATGAGGAAGTGATGGATAACTGGGTATATGGGTTTGCTATGTCTTTTATGATAGAATCTCTCTTCCAATCTTCTTTTCCGGGTGGAAGCGTGACAGGTTTGGAGTTTTAAAAAATTTGGTTGTGCTAACCATTCAAAAAAAAAAATGAAAAAAAAAAGATTGTTTGTCATTTTGTTATTATTTTAATAAATACGCATGGAGAAATCTCAAATAAATCCTATACAAATCCATATTTTAAATGGGTATTGTTGGGTATATCCCGATAAGGCTCAAACCCCATATTTTAAATACCCATCGAGCCTAAATTAAATTTGGATATGAGATCCTAATGGGTTTAAGGTATTTTTGCCACTTCTATCATTAACCCATGTTCGAATTTGGTGGAAAGTATTAAACCCCGAGCACTTTATACTTAGTCACACTTTCCTTTCTCAACTTGATAAATAGGCACTCTGTTCTCATGTTTTATGTTTTAGGTCAAAAGTGTCCCTTCTGTATTAATTACTATTTTATTCCTTTTTTTCTTTTTTGCCCTTTTTGCTTGTCCCTTTTCTTTAAATTTTTTTATTTTTTTCCTTTCTCTCATGTGATCAACTATTTTTTCTCTTTGCTGTTGTTATCCATATATTAAATTTAATCTTCTTGAACTTATTTTTTTTAATCTATTTCTAACTTTTTTTACCTTTTGTTGTTGAAAATAATAATTATCATAAAGTCTATGCTAGAACAAAATATATATCATATATGCACATAAACTATTTCATATATAACTTAAAACAATATGTCTAAAATTTAGAATAAATTAATTTTTAATAATGATAACGAATTCGAATCGTAATGACATAGTAGTTAATCAATTATACATAAAAAAGAAAAAAAATAGACATCTATTTTTGGGATATACTTTTACATGTTAAGTAATCTAAAATTCTAATTTGCTAATATCTTTTTAAATAGTCAATTTGCTAGTTGTATATACCTTTTGATTATGACAAGCATATATTAATTTTCTTTGCTATACAACTTCTCTTGAATTTTTTAATAGTGTAAATAAATTATTAAGAATGAAATTATAAGTAAAATATAATTATAATATTATAATAAATATATGAATTAGTAACACTAATAGGAAAGTAAAACAAAATAGTGATATAAGAGAAGTGAGAAAAAAGAAAATAGTAAAAGAAGAAAATAACAAAAATAAAAGAAAGTAGTGGAAAAGGCAAAAAAGAAATAAAAAAATAATAAAGGCACTTTTATCTTAAAATGTCAAATTGGGTGAGCAAAGTGCTCATTTAACGAGTTCAGGGCTTAGTTGTCAGGATCGCGATACAGATCGTAGGATCGAATTATGACTTTCTATTTCGATCCGATTTTGATACGATCCTATCATTTAAAGATATTATGATAAAAATTTTAATAATTTGATCATAATTTTGTATAGAAAATTCTGCTATTTGTTGCATTAGAAACTAGATTAAAAAAATTTAAAACCACATAATTATGTTATGCTAATTCCTTACCTATAACAATTGGTGAATCTTTAAAAATTGGTGTTTAATTGTCTCATTAATAAATACTTAAATGATATACAAACAAACACACACACACATATAAAATCAATTTTTTAAACTACCTTGTCCAGTAATTGCATTTGGACTCAAAATTGAGAAAGAACAATATTTTTAATTTAATCAGATTCATTTACAATATGTCACATGTAGTTCCAAAATTTTTATTTAATTTTTAGCTTATCCCAAATATTTTAGATAATACGATTTTAACTCAATTAATAATACTATTATATTGATTGTACATGAGTTGCATTATTTATTGCTGTATATGTGAATTGCAAATATCAAAATTACCAGTAATATTATTTTTTAAGATTTTTGTAAGATCGATCGATCCCACGATCCGATCCTACAATCCGATCTTGCAAATTAAAAAACGATCCAAGGTAGAATCCCAATTTTAAAACCCTTGGTTCAGGGAGATAAGCGGAATAAAGTTCGAGGAGCCTTACTGCCATTTAGCCCTGTTTCTTTTACGGGTTCAAAAGAGCTTACGAGTATGTGGCGTACCATTACTTATAATTGTGTTAGAATTATTTATCCAAAATTCTAAGGTAGTGAATGAAGAAGTTTTTAGTGTCTGATATGGAGGACGCATATTTTCGCATTATAAACAGCTCTTTTTAATCACAGGAACGTAATCAGGACCTCAGACCAATAACTCCAATAATTACAAGAATCACTAGACAATATAATTTGTAGGTATTTTATAGTTCAGAACATGATGTGTAGCATGTAAGCCACTGCTTAGAAGCTAGAATTTCCTTCCTTGACTATCTGTTTCAGCCTTAAATTCGGAAGACAATCAAAGACATTCGCGCAGCTAATTTGTAAATTTTGGGAACCCAAAAAAAACAAAAAAGAGGAAAAAAGAACATATTACGCCCCACCCCATTCGTCAATAAAGAAAATATATATACCTTGTTTGGATTGAAATTTTTTGCAGAAAAATGTTTACGTTTCCGTAAAAATATATAATCACCAATCCAGCAGAAAATCTTGGGAAAAGGGAAAGTGCTCTGGGAATTTGCGGCTGTTACCTCTCTTATCTTTCTCTCTTGCAGAGTCAGTGAGAGAGAGAGAGAGGATGACCGCCACCAGCAGCAGCTGCAGAGTCTCCTCTTTCCCCTCTTTACCGACAAAACCATCCAGCAAGGTCCAAGCAGCAGTGCGCAACAAGCAAGTCATTTTCATTCCAAAACTGCAAACTTTCTCCATTGCCCAGCGCAAAAGAGCTCCTTCAGTAAAGCTCAGCCCTTTGCTCCGCTTTGCTTCAACATCTTCATCACCTGCTGTTGAAGAAGAAGAGGATCAAGAAAAAGGAGATGACTTCCCCCCTTCTGATGATGATGAGGTTCTTCTCCAATCTGCATCATCCGCACTTCCACAAGAACCTCAGGCTGCTCCATCTGTGAGGTATCTCTTTAACTCAAGATTGATCACCTTTTACTCTTAGGAACCCTTCTTGGTGTTAAAGAATTAGTCCCCATTAGAGTTTAGATTTTGTTATGAATGCGCCTTAATACTTTGTTAACTTGTTGAAACTCAATCAAATTGATCACAATGGGGAAATGAATTCCTTCTTATCTGTGGAATGCACGTTCTTTGCCATGTGTGATTTTCTTTTATCTTTTGGACCTCAAGAAATGACTAATGAATTGAACTTGGATTACGTGAAAATAAAAGAGGTATTCCAATGCAGTTTAAAAGAGGTTACTAGCCTCTTGAATAAAATTTTCAGAAGAGGAGGGATAGGAGAATAAGATGGAGGAAAGGGGTAGTGGGAAATGCAATAATATTAGTTCATACTCAGTGAGATTTGGGAAATTTGCTGTGGAAGGAATGTAGTTGTTGAAGTTTGATAGAATTTTGGATGCTTAGCTTTGTATCCTAATTCAGTTTTAAAGTTTCTCTTCGTTCCTTTATGCTACTGAGGATTGAGAATATGCGCACACAGGGGCTGTCAGGCATGTGGGAAAGAGGAAATTGAAAGGGGCTGTAATGGTGAAGGAAGAATTCAAGGTGGGATAGCAACAGTTCCAGGCTTTGGTTGGTGGCCTATAAAGGCTTACCGGCCTTGCCCAAGTTTTGTGGCTACTGGTGGTAGATATAGGCGGACTGGACAAAGCATGGATGACATTGGATTTGGGGGAGGCGGGAGAGAAGCTTCAGCTTGGAGTGACAGAAATGCTCAATCAAGGTATACCTTAAGGAGGCTACTACTTTTTACACAGTGTTGTGTCTTCTCATTTGGAATTCCTTCTTAAATTGACAAATTTGGTCTGAGAAGCAATTAAGAATAGCTTCCATAACTTTGAGCTTCATGTTTTATCTTGCAACTAGTAGAAAGTTGGGGCTTTTGTCATGCTATGACTAGTCTGATTAACGTCCCGGATGGTGGAAAAACTATGTCATGTTCTTTAAGGTGATAGACATTGCATGATCTTTTGGAGTCTTTGTTAATCTGAGAGCAGATCCTCAGCATTCAAGCACTAGTAATTCCTTGACAATCAGTTATGTTCTGGAAAATTGCTAGGGGTAGTAGTTCTTTCTTCCGTTGAGCCATCAGAAGCTGCAAGCTTGATCTATTGGTTTCTTGATAGGCAACTCTTTGCATAACCAGCTGTATATCATTACTTCCTGCTCTCCGTTTCCTTTTTCTATTGATCCTCAACAGAATTTACTAACACACAGTTGTGTACCGTGAAATCTTGCAGCAAGAAGAAACAAGGACCAAGGAAATTCAAGGGCTAACAATGTAGTTGGGAGTTCGTTTGCTCTCTTCTTCTACCCTTGGCATTTCAAAGCAGAGGAAATGGAGCCAATTGCATGAAGTTGGAGAGCAAACATAGTAATGGTTCTAAACCTTCTATGTTATCCTGGTCAGAATCACTTCGATATCTACTGAGAAACATGATGAATTAATCGTCACAGTGCTCGCTCATTGCAGTTGATAGAAAGTTGAAGCCTTGGAAGGTGTTTATTTCGGTATCCTTTATTGTTAGTATCACGTACTTAACTGAAAGGGATAATGCTTCTGTTCTGAGTACAGTAGCTTAGCTTCAAATCAAGGCATTCGACAGCTAAACTATGAATGATGTTGCACACCACTTAACTCAATCTTTGGTAGCACAATCTTGTATGTCTCGAAAGCCACTTGTAGATTGTACTAAGAGATTGCAGCAGCATTTTTGTCCCTTTCTTTTTTGTTTTTTTCCTTTTTTGGGGTGAGGAAATTGCAGCAGCATTTACAACCTCTCCCATCATAATATCCCTATTATTCCATCGGTCAAAAGCAAGCTTCAATATTTCGGGATTCCCTTTATAATGCATTGTTTCGACATTCCTTTACACATTTCTTGGAGCTCACTTGGATTAATTACATCCTTAAAAACCATTATCATGGAAAATTAAAGACCTAGCGAGTGCCCCTCCCCCATCCCTCAACTGCTAGTCTCCCTTGTATTACGTGATATGCATTCATACCCGTTAGTGTATACATTGTCAGAACGTTAAAAATTAACCCTTAAAGCAAGAATATTTAACACATTTCGGCTAGGTGAGATGCTCTAGTGGTTAGCAGTCAACTTTCCCAATTGAACTAATTGGGCTGACTTGGGCCAAGCGCAAAAAAATTTTCCTAATCTCAGACTTTATACAGCCCACTGCCAGTCACCTATATGCCGTAGACCTACAAAGCCCGGCTTTCTTCGTGATTCAGGACCCGGGAAACAAAAACGCTATCCTGCGCTCGACCTCACCGGAAGTTTTCTCTTTACCCCGACAGGCCCTAAAACCCGCAGAATTATTCCTCTGCCAAACAATTTTCCTTTTGCTCAAAATAAGCTCGGAAATTGAAGTAAGAGTCTCTGTAAATACCATAACAAGGTTTAAGTTTTTCGGTTTGGAGAAGAAAAGGAGATTGAAATTTTCAAAAATGGACTCAAAAACTCAGAAGAGAATCGAAGAAACCCTACTAGAAATCCTGAGGAACTCCGACATGGACGAAGTCACCGAATACATGATTCGAAAATCCGCATCCGAGAAGCTCGGGTTAGACCTCTCGGACCCGGCCCGTAAGAAATTCGTCCGGCAGGTCGTAAATTCTTACCTCGCCGAGCAGAACGCTAAAGAAGCAGCGGCAGCGGCGGCGGCAGCAGCAGCAGAGCACCAACAGCAGCAAAACGACGCCGAAGAAGAGGAGGAGGAGGAGGAGGAGGAAGAAGAAGATGAAGACAATGATGAAAAGAAGAGAAAATCGGGTGATAAGGAGTACGATGACGAAGGCGATCTCATTATTTGCAGAGTAAGTATCAGAGTACGATGATATGCTGCTCTGTGTGTGTGTGTGTGTTTTTTTTTTTCGATGTTTAATTTGATTTTTTCCCTGGACTAATTTGTGAGTGAATGAATACCAGTTATCCAAGAGTAGAAGGGTGACGTTGACGGAGTTTAGAGGGAGGACATTGGTGTCTATGAGAGAGTACTACAGCAAAGAAGGCAAAGATCTTCCTACGTCCAAAGGTAGAACTATTATACTCGGAGTTGTTCTGTATTTTGCTAGGTTTCGTTCCTTGTGTTTTAAAATTCTGAATATATGAAGTTGTTATGATATTTGATAAAGTGTGTTGGAGTATATGAGCTGAAAAGCCTTAGGCAACTGAATTTGATAATCTGATGATAGTAGTACCAAATTGGCTCTTTGCTTGCTTGATGATCTAATAATGGTAGTTCAAGCTATTCTCAAGTTCGTACTAGGAACATTTGTTTTATTAGATGACGTTTGTATATTGGCTCTGTGGTGATCCTTTGCATGCTCAAATTGGCTTGTTTGGTTCGGTTGTCTGTGTGGTTAAACGTTTTCTGTATGTAGGTTTATTGGGGAGTTATTGCTACTGCTTGAGCTTCAGTCTTGTTTAACAAAATGAGCCTGTAGTCTGGAAGCTATTTCATTCTGCATATTATTTGATTGTTAACATTTTTGCTTTAGCTTGATAGTTGATATGTAAGAAATGTGTGTGTACTGTATTAAGCGTTGTAGAGATATTTGCATGTGCTTTGTGCTTTCATTCAGCTTGCTGCCATTTATGCGGAGTAAGGTTACAAATGAAGCATGAGAAATAGCAAGGTAACATCAGTTGGGTTCTGATAATTTTGAAGGGCAGCTACATGTTGTATGCATAACCTGGTTTCTCTTGCCTTGTCATTCTCAATATTCAGACTGTCAACTATTTTTTTGTGTTTTCCTTTAAAATTGTCTTCATTATTTCCATTTTCATAGCAAATAAAATAACCTTACCGATATCCCTAATAATAGGAATAACTAACTGGATGTTAGTTACCATACATTTACCCAACCAGTATCTCTAATTATGAATGAAAAAGAACTGCTGCTGTGCTGCATGTCTTCTCCCTCCCTCCCTCTCACATATTGTTCATTAACCTGAAACCACTGTTAGAATGTATATAGATATAATGCATCCTCATATATAGATGAACATCAATGTACAGTTTACTTCCAAGTAAACATGCATATGTACAATGTGCTTCATTGAAAGAAACTGAGAAGGCTAGACAAAGAGTTGAAAGTAGAGGGAAGTTTTAAGGTGTTCGGATATGTGAAGTTGAGATGGCTAGTAATCAAGCTTATAATACGTGTTTCTGTCACGATCTTCTGCTAAATATGACTGAACTGATCAAAACTTTCTAATTATTTATTATTCCCATGTTGCAGGAATAAGCTTGACCGCTGAGCAGTGGGCATCCTTCTCAAAAAATGTACCTGCAATAGAGAAAGCTATCAAGAAAATGAAATCAAGGTTGGACTGAATGAAAGACTGCGAGTGAAGAGGAGCTTAGAATGTTCCCATGTGCAACTGCTCTGAATGTTCACACTTTTTGTCAGGCCACGCAATACTGGCTGCTGGTTGTGGAGGGTTGGTTTGCACTTTGTACTGCTTTTTGAATGTCAATGTTATTTTCTGGATGTGGAAGCCCTTTGAAGTTGTAGTTGTTCTGTTCCAAGTTGCTACGCCGCCCTTGTAATGTCCTGTTTTTTGTTCGATGGACATTAAAGCATACACGTCTATGTAGACAAATTGTTATTGGTAAACTTTAAGTAGATAAACCCTTCTCAGCCTTCCGCAACACCCCAACACACAACCCCCACCCCCACCCCCCAAAACAAAACAAAACAAAACAAAACACAACACACTACAAAAAAGAAAAAAGCAAGAAGAAAAAACCAAAAAATATATTTAAAAAAAAAAGAAAGTTTTGGTGGGGTTGTGTGCGTTTGGAATTCCTTACGCAGAGCCCATTTATATCAAAACAAACCTGGTGATTGCTGTGATTTGAGAACCAGATGTCTGTCTGTGAGCTGAGTTTTTCTAGCTTTTCTGATATTGGCGTGCATCCGTGACCTAGCACGGTACCTCTTGACTCTTGAGTGGGAGACTAGGAGTAACGTTGTTATATCTGGAGACGTCATAGACATGGCTGCTATCTCTTTCTCCGTTGAGATCAAGTGAAGCTCGAGGGCGAAAAGTATTGAAAATTTCAGTAAATTCATTGCTCGAGCAGCTGCTGTTCTCTCAAAAAAGGAGCTTAGTCACAGTTCAAATGCTAATAGGGCTCCAAATGAATCCACCTGTTCAAGAATGGTTCGAGTTTGGGATCCACTCAAACTCAAGCAGCTTTTTTTTTTTTTAAATTATATTCGAGTCGAATTCGAGTAATTTTCTCTCAAATTCGATAGTTCGTGAGCCAACTCAAATAGGCGCGAGAATAAATATATATATTATTTTCTTACATTTTATTTTAATAGTAAAATTACATATATATCCCTAATATTTTTGTTATTTATTAAGAAAAATAATTATTTTATTCATTTTTTTAAAAAATAAAATAATTATTTTTTTATTCTAGCTCGAACTCAATTAGGTTCAAATTCAAATTCGAACTCGAGTTCGAGTTTTACTTTAAGAGTTCATCGAGATCGAACTAACTCGAACTCGGTGAAAAATGAGTCGCGTTTGACTCGATGAAGTCAAAACTTTACTCGATTCGATTCGTTTGCAGTCCTAACAGCTAATGATCATTCAATAAGAAATATTCAGTCATTGGAGGATACATAGGCATTTTAGCACTTCTTATGCAAGCTCACTGATCATGAACCTCCCTTTATCGGAAATAATACATGGTTCATCCCGTTAGCCTAATAACACTGACATAATAAAAGTAATACTCTATTGTGAGAACAAGAGTCTCCTAATGGCAGCACAGATATTTAAGATAAAAATGTTAAAAGTTCTTGCTTGGACTGCTTTTGTAGAAATTGGGTGAGTGTACTTCATCTTCTTGATCCACCGGAACTTTAAGCACATTTGCAAGAATGGGCTTCCAACTTAATCCCCAAGAGCTCTTATTTCGCCTCGGCGTGGCGCTAGCAGAAGTTGCAGCAGCCATCCTCATTTGCTCAATCAAGGCCTCTGTATTTACTTCCTCTGCCAAAATCTCCTCCAACTGTCTGGGGGTGATGGCCAGCTTCACTCTCCAAACGCCCTTCTGCGGCGGGGGTAAGACTTCAAGTGCTGACCCATTAGCCAAGCTTGTAACTAGCTCCACTGCTGCACTTGACATCCTGACTGGTTCCTTTTCATTTCCTTCCTCGGACTCTAAGTTGGTGGTGGGATGCTCGTCACCGACCTCAGAAGCCTTTTCTCCACCAAGAGGAAGGAGATAATAGAACTGCCCACCAACAAGATCCTCATGATCAAACAAGGGTGAAGAAAGCTGACCTTTTCCATAAATCTTATAGCCGGGAAAATCTTGGAGCACTTCTCCAACTAATTTAGGCTCTTTTAACTTCAAAATCTCTCCTGAGTCCGTCATGATTCGGATGAAATTGAACCCTTTTGCCGTATCAGTAACCCCCCTGAGTGAGCAATTCCCCATGGCAACAGAATTTCTTGCACCAAATTTTGAGTTTACTCAAGAAAGCTGGTCAGTTTTTAGCGCCTTATATATGCGTGCAAAAGTCACAAGTAGATTTCTTCTTGGGGGTCACGGATATAGAGGGCGCAAGAAGACAAGGAAATAGTGCAGAAACAAACATTTTCTTAGGTGCACTTTTTTGAAAATTTGAATGCATAACTTAAGGGATTAGACCGTTAGGAAGCATCAATTAAGCAAAATTCAGGTGATCCCGGAGAGACAGGATGGGCGGATTTAGAATAGAATGAAAGGTGGGGATTTAATCAAATTAACTGTTGCATGTAACGACATTTTAGGGGGTTCAAATCCTCTGTCCCCATTTTTCCTCTATCCCCTCTGTCCCCTACACTATAACATGCCATGTGGCAATACATTCATTCTAATATTATTCTTATTAGAAATTCAAAGGATTTAAAACATTACTGACTCTTATCGGTTATTTAATCATTTATTGGAACTCAAATTTTTTTTTCTCCCTTCAAGAATTCAAAAGACTCTTAGTGCCAATTTATTTATACTTTTCTATTTTTTTCTTTTGTCAAAAGTAAGAG
Source organism: Gardenia jasminoides (assembly GCA_013103745.1). NCBI lineage: Eukaryota > Viridiplantae > Streptophyta > Magnoliopsida > Gentianales > Rubiaceae > Gardenia > Gardenia jasminoides. Next base: position 54,704,643 of record CM023103.1, read on the forward strand.
CCACAAAAATATTCATATTTGTCTATTTTTTTTTTTAAGAGAATGACAATATCTCTAGGAAAAAATGGAGGAAAAAGACATTCTTTCATTTTGTAGCTGTACATTTTATCAAATGATTCCCTATTTGACATCTTATTTCAATCAACTGTTCTTTTTCTTTTTTTTATTTTTTGCAGTTGTTTCCATTCTTTTTTTTTAAGGAAAAAAGTTAAAATTTTTATGTATGTGATTATTTAAAAAAAGGAAAAATATTTTTTCTCTGGAGTTGCCATTTAATTAAAAAAAAAGTGAATTGGATTTGAGTAAAAGATTGATAAAAACAAACAATTGTTTTGATTTATCATCTAAACTACAAGATATATTTCTAATAGATATTTGATTGCACGGACATGTGGCAATTTTTGGTGAAAGGGACAGAGGGGACAGAGAAAAAATGGAGACAGGGGATTTGAAGCCCATTTTAGGGCCACCCCAATGCTGCAATCCATGCATTTGCATGTGGCATGGATTCCTTCTTCCCCCCAAATTCTCCTCCATTTATGATCCTGTGCATTCGCTTCCACCACATAACGCTGCACTACACAAATCGTCACAACATTATTTGAGAGTTCAATATTCCTTGTGTTCCTGAAAGTCAGACGGGTCGATGGGACGCTAAAAATGATTGGATTTTGGTCCAATAATCAGGAAGACTCAGAGTCTTAAATAAGACTCTTCCCTGCACTAGGTTAGGGGATCAAATCCCCCCTAGTGCATTGAGGAAGTATGGTGCTTCCTTTCTTAAAAAATTTAGAAAAGTCTAATAGTGCACTTGCCTGTTGTAGGTTAATACAGGAGTAACGTAGATAATTACCGCTCCAACCCAAAAAAAAAAAGGGATGGGTACACTGAATTGTCCTACAGATAGATGCACAGAATAGATTCTGTCCCAGAATATCATAAACAGTTACGTACGTTGAACTTGAACTTATTAATGGATTGTGCATGTTCTGCTGTCAGTCCAAGTTGCACTAACACTTTGAGAGAATTTGCATTAATTAAGGTAAAAAAAAAAACCCTAGTACGGAGCTAGAGTTGTTAAAACCTAAATAAAGGCCAAAAACAAAACAGTGAACGGCTATTTTTCGTCCCTTCGTATATGACATGGTGACTGCTGTAGCCATGCCCTGCGCTAAAATTCCACTTGCACGAGCATGCCGCCCTGGGTCTAACCTAAGTATTCTTTCCAGCCTCATCTGTGACACTCTTTATGTTAGCCATTGACATTAATCCTCCTCCCTACCAAGTTAAAACGTGCACGCAAGGCATATTACTGTGATTAGTACTAATATCAAATCTCAGGCCATGCCCCCACACAGAGCAAAGGAAAGAGAAAAGAAAATCTAGAAAAGGGGATTTGGGATGGGGTCGGCACCAGATTCAAAACTGGCCCCCCATCAGAAAAAACGAGGAATGAAATGAAATCATACAGTTGTTTTATCATTTACGGGACATCATGTAAAACAGCGGAAACGCTTGAAAGAATAATGCAAGACTTCGAAAGCGATCAGTCAATGCCAGATTGGGGTAGAATTCTGTGCGTGTCTGGATAGTAGATTATTTGTGATAATTTTTAAAAAAAAACAAATACTGTAGAACGTTTTTGATATTATGTATCTAAAATAAAAAAAATGATTGAAAAATGTGTTGATGATACAAATGAATAAATTTTTGCAAATAATACATAGTCAAAACTCTAGTGTTGTTGATGAGATATACATAGAAGCTATATATTTTTCTTTTCCTTACATCAAAGCTGGAGGAGAAAAAAGAAATAACTAGTCTAGTGTTTGAATTTCACAGTGAGGAGTAGATATCGCAAAATAAGATCCATGCACAAGTGTGTTCCTTTTTCTCCTTCTTCTGCTTCTTTTTTTCCCTGATCTCTTTTGATAAACAAAATACACTTCCAGACTTGACCACATTATTTGCATCTCATGCGGTGTAAAAGAATTTACGAGTCTTCGCAATAATTTTGACCAGGATTTTCATGTTCATTCAAAGGAGTAAAATGACTTCCGAGTCACAAAAATTGTTACTTGCCATTTTCCTATTTTGCGTATTTGTTTGTTCTAGCAAATTACCAACAACAATTGGACCCCCTCTAAGCCTCAGACACGTGACACTGCAGCTTTGTGCCTTTCAATTTAGCTGGGTTACCTCCTCTGTACAGGCTTTGTGGCTGGGCCATGATCGTGGGCTTCCACTCCACTGGTCACTCCACTCTAGGCTCGATCTATTCTCCCGGAACCCAACCACAGAAAACTGCCCCGTCCCCAGCCGAAAAACTAGTTCAGCACGGAAATTAACGGGTACATAAAGGGAGGGAGGGAGGGAGAGAGATTAATTAAAGGATCAAACAAGTTACTGTATTTTATTTACCTAATTAGGCTTTGTTTGGATTGAGAGATTTGACGAAAGATTTGAAATCTTCACAAATCTCCCCAATTGTTTGGATTATTTAGGAGGTATTTGAATTTCTAAATCACAAATTGCTACTGTGTTTGAAATGTATTTTGATAATTGGTGAATTATAAATTCAAAACTCTCTTAAATAATCTAAACAACTAGAGCAATTTAGAAGAATTTCAAATCCTTAATCAAATTCTTCAATCCAAATGAAGCCTAAAAGAAATCGTCCTTTCATTTCTTTTTTCCATTCATTTCATTAAAAGACAGACATCCATGTGTAGGACTAGCGTGTTTGGAGATATCAATAAAATTCTCACAGATCCAAAGTAAGAATACTAATCTCATGACCAACGCAATTGCCCCCAGCGAGTAGCTCGTCTGGTTGTGTAGTTTGTCTTTCGAGTCCCCCACTGGTAACTGGAATCCTTGTCGCAGTGGAGTAGTGTGGTCCACTGGTCCACCAAGGCAGGATACCACCGTGTGGCAAAAAAAAAAAAAAAAAGAAGAGGAAGGACCAACGCTATTGATTATCCAACGAGTTCACCAACACAACTTCAGGACCATTCATAAGTTGTAGTAAATTTTAGTAAACCAACACGACAACAATCGTAAACTCCAAGAAAGTAAAATCTAAAATTAAGGAAAATTTTATCCTCTGCGACGTATAACTTATAACCACATATGCAAATTGAATAATGACTCACTTTTTTTTTATTTTAGAATTTCTCATATAACTTATATTATAGATATAAATTGAATAATCGCTCACCTTCTTCATATGGAGAATTTTTATGCTCATATCTATCACTTAAACATGTCGATTCCAAAATAAATTAGACAAACGAAGACAACAATGACTTGACTTGATCATCATTCTTGCTTTGTCAAGAAAATTAAAGATGTGGATATGCCACGTTTTGAAATGGAATCCACACCACCAAAATCCGCCTAATTCTCCAATTGCACCCACATGGACCATTAGGTTAGGGCAGAGCAACACCACGAAATAATGCCCATTTCATCAATTTTAGAGGCCGAGGAAAAAAGAATATCTCCAACACTAATGACTCAGCAAGATAAAACCCTCATTCAAAACCACAAGAAATGAAGACCCAATACAACCCCAGCTGCCCACCACAACACCTCATGCACACTCCTCCAATCTTCTTCACACACTCACCCCATTAAGTGAGAGTAGCCAAGCCTCTAGTGGTGGCATCTTGATTACTGATCGAGTGCTTTGTAGTGAAAGTAATAATGGGGTGTGCCTCGTCAAAAAGAATCCAGGCAGCCACTGATGTCTACCGCCGTCCTCCATCGAGCTTCGGAGTATTCGACATCAACGCCATAGAGGAGCCATGGCTCAAGGCCTTGGAAGCCCAGCAGCAGCAGCAGCAGTCCGACCACCCCGAGGAAAAGGAAAAATCCACTCACGCTGTCCCACTGCCGCTCCTTGAGAAGCTCAACGCCATCGAAGATGCTCCTCGCTCCTGGGACGAGGTCAGCAAAGCCCTCAACGACCTCAAGCCCACCTTACACAGCAACTCTACACCTTACCCGACCCATCCCAAGCCCATACTCGTCCTTGCTGCCCCCAAAACCCCCGGCGACCCGTCTCCGTCACCGCCTGCTCACCCTCCCAACGAAAAAGAAAACGCCCCAGGTAAGAGCTTCTCTTTCCACACGCTGGAAGAACTGGACGCCAAGCTCTCCTCTAAATCTAAGCCCGATGTTGGTGATCATCTGCTGATACCAAAGAAAACGACTGCTCCGACGACAAAGCCCGCCGTGGAGTCGAAGAAGCACGAATCAACCAAGCATCATCAATCGTCAGTGACAACAAAACAAGAAGCACCAGCAGGCTACAGCCACAAGCCGGTTAAGGAGAACATATTCATACTGAGAGACAAGCTGGAGAGGGAAAAGGAAGGTAAAGTCCTAAACGTTGCCAGGTTCAACCCTTTGAACGACTTCCCGGAGATGTGCCTTCCGGGAGGAGAGGACTCGGTGGTGGTCTACACGACGTCTTTGGGAGGAGTGAGGCGGACTTTCGAGGACTGCAACAAGGTGAGGCTGATTCTGGAGTCTCACAGATTCGTGTTCGACGAGCGGGACGTGTCGTTGCATGGGGAGTTCTTGAAAGAGTTGAGGGAGATGGTGGGGGAAGGGGTGAGCGTGCCGAGGATGTTCGTGAAGGGGAGGTACGTGGGAGGGGTGGATGAGGTGGTGAAACTGAACGAGACGGGTCGACTCGGGAGGATTCTGAATTGGGCTCGAATTGAGAGAGGGGTGGGGAGGCTTGGTTGTGAAGGGTGTGGAGGTGCAAGGTTTGTGCCGTGTTTGGATTGTGGAGGAAGTTGTAAGATTTTGGTCGGGGATGATAAGAATGAGAAAGAGAGGTGTCCTTCTTGCAATGAGAATGGCTTGGTTCTCTGTCCAGCTTGTGCTTGATGTTTTCTGCTTATCAGTTTTTCGTTCGTATGCTCTTAATCTATAGCTAGTAAATATTTTCAGTGAACTTGATTTTTCTCTATGTATGTATGTTCTGAAGATGGAGGTAGTGAATTATAGGCCTTATGGTGTAAATTTTTCTTTAATGCAACCTGTAACTTTCCACTTGTTGTGCAAAATTGTTTGTACAAGAGATGAAATTCACTATGAAAACCTATGCTATTTCCGCATTCAAAAACAACAAAGCAATCAAAACAAGTAAACCGCAGGCTCCATTCCCAATGCTAGCTAACTGCCACCTCTCGCGCGATTTAGGTACCTTGCTTCTGGCCCCAGGCTAAGACAACATGATAGAGGTATCTTGCCCCAAACTAAGACAACATGCCTTGCTTCATCAAAGATAGTCTTCATAATCCTAATTGCGGAAGCTGAGGCAGCCTTGAAGATTATTGCATTTCTCACTTTCCATACCCGATAGACCATGGCACAGCAAAACCCAAACCTCCTGAACTTATTAACAAACTGAGTTTCCAACCCAGTGGTGAGCAGCGAGCCACTGAATTTCCTCATCCAAGCTATACTTCCCTTTAAAAGTTAAGCACATCTGCTGAACTTTTTGCCAAATCACATGTAAAACCATAAAATCAAAGAACAAATGTTCTATACTCTCATCCAATGTACGACAAAGTACACAGAGGCTAGTCTCAATTGGAATTCCCCGCTTTCTCAGTCTATCAAAGAGCAATTAACATTTTTTCACAAAACAAAGCATATCTGGAATATGCTTCTAATCCCAGACTAGTCTATGTCAGAGCAATTTTGGTTGTGTCGCCCTGCATCTGCTGACTGAACCAAAAACATCCCAGAAGCACCACCTGTCCGTTAATTGTTTTCGACATTGTACCGTGGTTAGTTTACAGGAAGAAAGAAACCTTTAATTTGTTGTATGGGTTGTAAATGTTTTGGTGCATGATTCGTGTTTTCGTCCTCTGATAGTTGACTATAAGTGATTTTATTATAAGCTTTGGTGGCACTAGAAAATATATTGATCTTGGGCAAAACAAAGAAGGTAGTAATAGTGAGAATTTTGGAACATAGGCTGATAACAACCAAATGTTTTCAAGATTCAAGGACATCAACCAGATGATTATAACATTTCTTGTCTGACACTAGAGCCATCTCCGTTCTTCTTTTCCTCTTGTAAGGCTTGGATTCTTCTTTTTAAAAAAATGTCTATGGGCCTCAGACTGGATGGAGTAAGAGTCTGTGGTTTATCTGCTTCACATATCATCATCCATATGGAGCTTCGGACATAAATCAAAATACTGCGCTTCTTACGTACATTATCACTTATTTGGTCCATGTCTATATTTGAGGGCCTACTTTGCTCATGAAGTTCCAAATGATCCATTCCACGGCAGAATAGCTGCCTTGCATTTCCATTTACTCTTTTTGTGTCGAATATGACAATAAATTCTAATGACATAACAAAGCTGGAGACAAGTTTTGAACCTCTTATCCTATGTTGCATTTCCTTAAGTTTGGAACCTTAGTTGTCATCAGTTTAAGAGAATGGCTCTAGCAGCCATGGTTTATATTTTATGGCATCTAGAAAGCAAAAATGTAGCTAGATTTCAGTTCCGACAACTGTTTGCTATGGCAATTCTTAGCTCCTTTATTTCCACAATTCAGTATAACTTTCTCATGGGAACAAATTCCCAAGACTCAGGAGAACTGGAGTTTGTTAGTTGAGTGTGGGCTGTACTAGTTGCCTTTGTGTTAGAGTGTATATCAGGCAGGCGGATTTACAACTTGCTGAAAGTGGGCAATTGTCCCCCAAAAAGGGCAAATTTATCAGAATAATGTTAAAATCAAAATTTATCCGCCAAATGGTGCTCATTTTTTTTTCACCGCACATCAAGCGGTGCCGCACATCAATGTGCGGCACCAGAATTAATTTGGAATTTTTTTTTCCGCATTTGACTTAAAAAATTGTGGGGGCATGTGTGCAATTTCTTAAAAATTTTCTTACCGGTGCCGCACATTCACATTGAATGTGCGGCACCGGTAACCAACCGATGCAAAAAAATTTACATGAGAGGTGCCGCACACTTAATGTGCGGCACCCCTCACATTTATTAAAAAAAATTTAAAAAAATTTAAAAAAAAATTGAGGTGAGGGGTGCCGCACATTGAAATCACATTTATGAAAAAAAAAAAAAAAATCTGGGCTAGGAGGTGCCGCACACTTAGTGTGTGGAACCTCTCACGTTTATGAAAAAAAAAAAAAATTCTAGCCTAGGAGGTGCCGCACACATTAAATAAAAAAAATTAAAAAAAAATTTGGGTGAGGGGTGCCGCACATTTGCACCCCTCATGTAAAAAAAAAAAAAGTTTTATTTGCAACGGTTTTGGTAGAGTTTAGAATTTGGGGTTTCGAGGGTTTTAGTGATTGTGTATTAGGGTTTGGCTTTTAGGGTTTAGGATTTTGGGGATAGGGTTTAAGATTTAGGGTTTGGGTTTTAAGGTATGGATTTTATGTTTAGGGTTTAGAGTTTTTGATACCAAATGTTAGCAACATTTATTATTAGAAAAGTTTCAAATTTTAAAAAAGCGTATGACCAAATAGAAATTAAAATAGGTTTTAAAGAAGAAGAAAGTAACAAATTATAAGAGCGAGTCTTTTTTTTTAGTTTTTGGTTTTAGGGTTTAGGGTTTTGGGGTTAGTTTAGGGTTTCTAACGCAAAATGTTAGCAATATCTGCTATTACGAAAGTTTAATATTTTTGAAAAAGCCCTCACGACTGAAACTAAAATTAAAACGCACCACATTATTAGAAGAAAGTAACAAATTATAAGAGCAAGTCTCTCTTTGAGTTTTGTCATAATGGATTGAAGATAATTAATTAGGTGACATTAAAGACATTAAAGGTTTGGTTCTACTATTTGAATGTGCGCCACCTTTAATATTAAAAAAATAAATATTTTTTTACTTCCATTTTGGCGAATAGTTTAGGGTTTGGGGTTTTTGAGGGATTTGCATTTAGGGTTTGGGTTTAGGGTTTAGGTATTATGGTTTGGGATTTGGGGTTTAGGGTTTAGGGTTTAGGAGTTATGGGTTAGGGTTTAGGGTTTGCTAGGGTTTTTAGGATTTAGGGTTTAGGGTTTGCTAGGGTTTTTCATGGTTTAGGGTTTAGGGGTTTAGGATTTTGTAGCTTACGGAAGGTTTAGGTTTTTTTGGATTTTAGGGTTTAGGGTCTAGGTTTAGGAGTTAGGGTTTAGGATTTAGGATAGTGTTTAGGTTTAGGGTTTAGGGTTTCTAGGGTACTGTTTTCAGGGTTTAGGGTTTTTGGGTTTAGGATTTTGTAACTTATAGAAGGCTTAGGGTTATTTGGTTTGGATTTTATAACTTTTAAAGGGTGTAGATAAAGTAGACATCTTACCCTATATAAATTCCAACATACGAAAAACATGAATGTATAATAATAATCGTATATAAACCGCACGTCCTCACCACAATTTAATTAACAATAGAATTTAACATACTCAATATTATATAGTAGAATACGTAGGGTGAATGTTTCATAAATTATAAGCTGTCACCGATTTTGTTGCCTCCGGCCTTTGTCTCTCGGCGTAGTTGGGCAGTTGCACTTCCAATGCTTTCTTCTACGCTGGGCGGGCTGAACCTGATGTCGAAAAGATCTTCTTAGGTGGAGATCAAGATGGAACTGGGCGGCCTCGTCATCTGCCTCATCATCAGAATGGACAGCAGTTTCACCACAAGTCGGACATGAGGGGGGACTAGACTGGCCGACTATCGATCGTCCTGCGATGTGACTCATCTCAGGCATGTGAGCAATGGAAAAATGGCCACTTGAACCGGACATGAAATTTAGAATGGCATCATCACCGATATGTGCATCGGCCGCACCACCGGAAAAGGAATGTGAGCCACCAAATACCGGAACCTGAGTCGGAGTCTGAAACGGATCGAAACTACGATCGTCGAACACCGGTCTGTAGGATTGCTGGAAGGCTGCTCCATAATATGATGATTGCGAATGGCCTAACCTCCCAGTAGCATCATGACTGGTAGAATCGGTGGACGTAGTATGGTCATGACTAGAAGACTCCGAAGTCTGAGTATCTGTGTCATCTACATCATCGCTGCTCTCTACAGTAGGCACCTGCACCCGTGGACGTCGTCTACCTCTTCGACTGAAGGTGTTTCCCGTTCGGCTCTCAGGTGCCCGTGACCTAGGTGGCTGGTACGGCAGATCATGGTATAGTGGTGCTCCGAATTCCTGTCAGTCAAACACCCCAAGTCCAGCACGCATACCTCTTTGGATGTAATTCATGCTCCCAAAAGCCTCATCACGGATCGTTTGAAGAGATGCTTGCATACTCTCCTGTGAAGAACCCGGGCCAAGAGCATCACATGTTTGCCACGCAATGCGGGTGACTGTATCCATCTGTAGACAAATACAAAACAATGTAATATTTTGATTAATAGACATGTAAACGGGAAAAAAAATGTAAAACTTATGTTACATGTGCCAATATATATAATTTTTACCATGTAATCATGTCGTCCTGCATCCCCTCGGAGGCCATTATGCTGTGGATGTGATATGTTCGGCGGAGTAATGTATCGGACAGTATGAGTTGTATACCACCGTAAATACTGGCTGGTGGGGAAGTAGGGATCCGCCGGAATGTCATGGAGTACAAACGCGGCCCGTCTATGCCATAACTTAATCCAATTGGCGTGTATGTTGGCCCAATTTGCACCCTGATAACCAGAGCGAGAAAGCACGTGCAGCTCTTCATAAGTTCGTGGTTCTTCTGGGATTAGCTGCTGCATACCAAACTGCCGAAATACACGATTTGGGAGATACATCTTCACAATATGCCAATAAATCAATGGGACCCGCGCTCTCCATAGATGTGCATCCACTGTCCAATATGGAGGGAGGGCTGCTAGTACATCCGGTGTGTATGGTTCCCAAATAAACTATAAATACGAAAATGAAACGTAAATTTCAAAAGGTTGAATATAAAATCAATAGTGAAATTCACAAAACCATTGAATGATTTGTTTGTAGTTACCTCGAATTGCCCAAGTTTCGATAATTGGTCTCTGTAGAATGCCAACACATTACTCGGGGCGTGCACGCGAGTCCGCTTTGTGGCCCATCTTCCACCCCGTGGGTAATCTCCTGGGCCTACTGGAACGACAATTTCAGGACGAATGGTAGGAAGTCGTTCCCATGCCCACAGCTGAATCCAATAGTTAAAAAGTACGTGTTAGAATTGATTAAATGTCATGAATTAACGAACCGGAAGAAAACACATAACAATAAAAATGTCAAACCTGCAATAACATATATGGATCGGCCGTGGATGAAACGTCCTTTCTGCATGCACGACACATCTGTCGGTATAGATTCGCTAGAACAGCACTGCCCCAACTATACTGCCCCATCCCCTCTATGTCTCTAATGTAATCAAGCCAGTGTGGACTCACAACATTGCCACAAGTGTTTGAAAATAGCTGGCCTGAAAGTAACAAGAGAATGTACATACGAGCATAGCATCGTATGACGGCATCTGATGCATCATCCGCAGGTCGTACATAGACGATGGGGTGTAATGCTGTAATCAATAGCCTCTTTTGCTTGAACTGGCTACTATCTGGGTAGAAACCCAATAACTTATGGATCTCATTTCTCACCTCATCTAGCGTCCTTTCCCGTTCAATAAGGGTAACCGGCAAACCGCCAGCCGGTAATCCCCAGAGTATCTGACGCCCCGCAGTGTCCTCTCCCCACGGAAGATGAAAAGGCGTCTCGATGCCAACGCTCGATCAGGGCAGTGACAAGAGCCTGGTCATACCTGATGTGCATAGCTCGCACAACTCCTCCAAACCCAGCAAGATCGAGATAGTGTAGGATACGCCGGTCATCGCATTCTTCACGACATCCAGTAACCATCGCACCTCTTTATCTTCAAGGGCTGCTCGGTCTTCAAATAGACATGCCTTGATCGATGGTTCTCCTGTAGTGTCAAAAGCGAAGGATTCTCGGGTCCGGGTCTCGGGTGTGCCGTGGGCGCGTGAAAGCTTGAAAAATCATCCATGCGAGCTGCAATTTATGTATAGAAAGACAGTTTCATACATTCGACAAACACAAACCTGCTTAGTAAACAAAACATGGAATACAAAATCAACAAAACACAGAATAGAAAATCAACAGAAAACTACAAAATGAAATGTCTTGCACAATACCAAAGTCATTTCTAATTTGGATACATCAGTTAGAGTAGATAAATGACGACAAAAACGAAATTACATTTACTTGGACCAACCTACTTAGCTAAGCATTGGAAGCTATAACATACTAAACAAAATGGCTTGCATAAGGACACGAAGATGCATCGTGTCCCGTCATCGAACAGTGACTGCATCTCCGTGGTGCATCGGGACAACGACGATCCATTTCATTGCGAATTTGCTTAATTTTCGTTGGTCCGGGCCGCTTGGCCTTCAACCTGGAGGCCACATACGTGATAGGCATGTTAATTGGTTCCCAATATTGAGGATGCCGCAAGGGGTTGAATTTTCTAGAAAAGATGGTCCGGAATGCGGCATTGGTATGCTCATGGCCAACCAATGCGAATGCATTCGCACCAGAGTGCAGACATGCGGCCATGACATAGGAACATGGAAATCTAATTGCTTCCCACTTTCCACACGTGCACGTTCGAGTACCAAAATGAACAACTTGCTGATTTCCACCTTGACCGTTATGCCTACATGCGGTTGTTACACAGTACACACCAGTTATACTGTCGTAGACCTGCACATAGTGGGCACGGGCCTTCAACTCATTGTTAGTATACTTTCTCCACATCTCCATTGGAAGGCGATGACTGGGATTGGTTGCAATTTTTCGCCGCTTCTCAAATAATTCCACACTTTGCATGAAAGTGTAGTGCACACATGCCTTGATCGGTAAAAGTCTGGCACCCCTAAGTAGTTTGTTAAAACACTCGGCGATGTTTGTTGATGCATGACCCCACCTATAACCTCCATCCTTGCATAGCGCCCATTGGTGCGGATGTACCGACCCACCCGTCAACCACCGATATGCTTCATCACTGATTACTTGAATTTGCCGCATCCATTCGTCATATTTCCTCGGTTGCATCGACTTTCCGGCAAGCCAAACAAGATCTTTCAATTTGCGAGAATAGAATTTCTAAGTTTTAAGGAAAACAAATTACGGATTATCAAAAATTGCGTAAAGAATTATGACGATGGGCGAAAGTAGTCGTACCTTTGATTTCTAAATCTTTTGGTGAAATTGGATTGGACATGAACTAGGCAAAACCGATGGAATGCAACAGGTTCCGCCCATTCAGGCAACGATCTCATGGCATTGATGATGCCATTGTGCCTATCAGATATTATGCATATATTCTCAATGCTTCGACAAACGTGTTGTCGGAGTTGCCGCATGAACCAACCCCAACTACGACTTGTTTCCTCATCAACAAGAGCAAATGCAAGAGGTAGCATGTGGTTAGCTGCATCGAATCCAACAGCAACTAGCAGTTTCGACCGATACGCACATTTCATGAACGTTCCATCAACACAGATGACTGGTTTCATAGATGGAAATGCTTGAATTGACGGAGCGAAAGCCCAGAATACGAAATCGAATACTTGGAGTTGGGATGTGCTTTCTAGATGAAACTCCCAAACAACTGCTGTGCCTGGATTGGTCGCTACCAACTCATGCATAAAAGCCGGTAGCTCAAATATGGAGGTTGGCCAGTCACCGTACACCATATCAATCGCACGCCGCCGTGCATGCCACGCCTTCTTGTACGATATATCAGTGTGGAATTGCACCTTTACCTCGGCCTGGATCCCTTTTATTGGGAAGTCCGGACCGTTTTGAATGTGGTGGACGATAAATTGGCCAACGATATCTGATGTCAACTGTCGATGGTCATTTGAGTTTGACACCCGCAAGCATGTATGCTCCCTCACCAGTGTGACAATGACCCACATTTTTCGAGATTTCCTGTATGTTGCTCGTAGCAGCCACCCACATGAGGATGTTGCATTTTTTTCCTTACAGACAACATACCAAGTGTGCTGATTACTTTCCTTGACCTTGAACTCTCGGTTATGTTTAATTGACCATAGCCTCACAGCTCTTTGAACCTGCTCTTTCGTCTCAAACACCTCCCTATTTCCAATTCCTTAGACCGATCATCCCATACTTGTAGTCTCTCAGTGGCCCCATGATCTGTTGGATCAAACGCCATCATTTGGTCCACGCCTTCACTATATCGTAGGCCTGTAATTCCCATGTTCAAGGAATCATCGTGATATCCAGGGCTACGGCCACCACAAGCATCATCGGTCGGAATGAGATGCAACGACGGTCCAGCATGCTCATCACAGTCATCACTGGAGTCATCACTTTCCGGTTCCTGATCTTCTGAGCTACCGTACGAATCATCATCATCGTCAGTAGCATTGGTCTCTTGCACCGACATTCCGATGTACTGATCGGAATATTCCGTGCCATGAACCCTTGGGTCGACCACATCATCATGGGTCGTATCAACTTGTTGCTTGTCACGTCTGCCTCTCCGTCGTGCCCCCACACCTGGATTATGGGCCACTACACCATATTCAAAGGAAGTGATTTGGGGATAATTCATCCCCATAGGGGCACTCAACCCGCAGCCGCACCTGTACCAACGGGCACGTCGAACAAGGATGTTGGGTCCACCGGATCACGGGGAACCCAAGAAGAAGTTGTTGTGTGTGGGTGTTCCAATGGCACTTCAAAAGGGCTTGGTATGTTCAATGTTTCCGTTTGCTCAGCGTAGGATGTAGAAGTGAATGGTTGGTTATACGATTGACCACCCGATATAGTTCCACCATCTCCATCCCCAGAACCATCATGACAAATGGTCTCAACTTCGACATAAATTTCACACGGTGCGTGTGGAGCATATGCCTTCATGCAATACAAACTTTCCACATCATCATCGTCTACTATCGGGGCACCACTAAAACCGCTACCAACTGGCTTCCTTACCCAAAGAATAAGTCTCGAAGAATTTGGATCTAACCTCATCGCTTTGTATATCTCCAGCAAGCCGTCGAAGGAGACATGGCGTTTTATTAATAGTACTTTATTACATCTTGGAGGGTCGTACAACATTGATCCTCCAAAATGAACTATGTTTCCACCCCAATATAGCCAAATCACTAAGCCATTGCTGTCTGACATTTCTAATAAAAATAAACTGTCATTCGGCCACAAGGGTTAAACATCAAATTAGGAATTATTTCACTGCATATCAATACTTAAATTTAATCAGTTTTGACATCGAAAAGAAACTCATTGTTATTAGTTCGAGATATGCCAATTTTTAAAAGTTTGGATTGTTAAATTTGTTAAATTACGGAACTCACACTATGGCCGAAATCTGTAACGGCCCTTGCGTTTATGTCTCGAATGTTATGTATATTATACTACCATGATAATAATTTTAGTGTCCTATACTACATTCCAAATAAGTTTGCTACCTCCATGTCTCTAAATATAATATGAAGAAAATTACCCTAAATGGTATCACACATGATATAAAAATTTCATGTAATATAATATGCATAAGTCATCGAAGCAAAATCAGCATACGATACACATTGAATTATTACTTACATATATACATAAATTAAAGTTACATGTAATTGAATAAGTTAAACCCTACAAACTCTGTTTGCATATGCAATATTTTAACAAAATACTGGCTGTAATTAATTAGTGACATTTTATCCATTTTATCCACATCGACATTAACTGCAATTAGACTATATTTAAATACATGCAATTAATTTAATGGGCTTATACGCAATAATAAATTACATACATGCATTGCAATTTGTATTTGTTTTAAAAAATTGGCAGCCTTATTATTTAAACATTTACTTACATGAGTGTCGATGAAAATCGCCCGTACAAAACTACTCGCGCTTCACTTTCACTACATCAGTCTCTACTGCCCTGACTAAAATTAATTAAACACGTCATAAATAATGAGTTCAGCTTTAATTAATTGAAGTACATATATGTACTTCAAGCAAATTACACGTACATAAAATTTTCTAAGTCAATTAATTAATTACACATGTAATAACAATTTACTGGGCAAATTAAAAAATGCAATTACCACATATAAGCATTGAAGTATTTATTTTAACATACACAAAATAATTAAATGGGTTTTGGCCAAATTCCATAAATTAAATACATGATGCTAACATTTGATTCAATGTAAATATTTTAGTAAAATATTTAAATCAATACTTATTAAAATAAGTAATAAAATATTCATATAGACCTGATTTAATTTAATGAATTAAGTACGCATGTAAGAATAATTACCTAAGCAATTTTAAAATGCAAATATTCGCGCAATTATAGTTATAAAAACTTGGCATATTGTAGGCATAAATTATGTGAACATTTTTTAAATTAAATAGACATATACCCGTGAAATCAATTAAATCCAATCAAATACACATGTAATAACAATTTATTGGCCAAATTGAATTTGAAATTACCACCTTGCCACATTCAAGTATTTAGTTTAACATACACATAATTATTAAATGGGTTATATGTCAAACCGCATGCAGCCTTATAGTGGTTATATTTCAGTATGATTTGGACTAAGTTTTTTGGTGGATGAAACTCACTAGTCTGCTGAATGAAATAATCAAAACCACTAAAAACTGACAAATATGGAACAAAACTAATTAAAGTTCAAACACTATACAGATCTTAAAAAAAAAAAAGGCTTTACCAAACCCTCGCAAAGTTTAAGCAGGCAAAAACTAAGAAACCCGGAAAGTAATAAAATGTTTGACTAGCTTCAATGAATTTCTTTTTGCTAAAGTAATTGGGACTGAGAAGCTGCCAAATTAGAAAACCTTGCACATTTAAACTGTACATGATTGAATTGCCATGCCATATGGTGCAAAACTACCATGTTGGACTTTGGTTCCCGTAGTTGGACTTCACAGTAAACCCTAAACCATCAAGGTTTGAAAATTTGGTACTGGTGCTCATTCAAGAATCCAAATGTTAGGTGTAGGCAACGTTGCCTTAGGTACTTGTCTTTGAATTTTGCTTACTAAAATATAAGAACCTAAGCAACATGCAGTTTAGCCATTTACAGTTAATGGGCTTAGCAAATTTAAATGCAAAACCTAAGCAACCGTTAAACATTTAAGCATTTAATTTATTTCACTTTAAAATGAAATAAATTAAAATAACAACTATTATTAAGCAAGCTTACGTGAAATAGCCGGCTGATTTGATTTCACTCTTGGTCGCTCCTGTTTCTCGACCTCCTTTTGCTTTGGACGTACGAAGCTGTTCCAAAATCTTCACAGAAATCCTACACAGACATTCAAAGTATTTGATTAGTGGCGGATTTACATTTTTTTCTAATGACGTTCATACTAAATATAATCAATACTTGGACATTTAAAGAACTTCATAATTCTTACCCAGAGTCCTCATGCTTTCCAAATCCTGCTGAACTAACTTCGTTCTTCCTTCTTAAATCAGAGACACGAGTTCACCTGGGTTTAGGGTGTCACGAGGCCAAGCATGATCATAAAAGATAGGTTTCAAATTTGGAAAGGATATTTTTGTGGTTAATAGTTTTCCCAAAGTCCTGTAAGAACAAGAAGATAACAGAGTTCGCACACTTACAGAAGCTGCCAGATGTTGAAGGGGGAGGAGGTATATTTATGCACACAAGTATGAAGTCTGTACAGCCATGTGAAGCCATCTTTGAACGAATTTTGCCTTTACTTTTTTCACCTAAAGCCTGCCATTTCAACTGCTTCCTTGCTGTTTCCGATAAGTGTCTTCATGCATAGGTTCTTTATTAGGCTTTGTGACAAGACGCTTCATGCACGCTGAGTCTATGCAAGGCCAAACTATACGTCTTCGAACCTA
Organism: Gardenia jasminoides; assembly: GCA_013103745.1. Lineage (NCBI taxonomy): Eukaryota > Viridiplantae > Streptophyta > Magnoliopsida > Gentianales > Rubiaceae > Gardenia > Gardenia jasminoides. The sequence goes on from CM023103.1 coordinate 54,721,609, forward strand.
TGCATGGAACCAATGAAAAATTGGAGTAGCAGTTCATGCAAGTACTGATTGCTACTTTGACTGCAAATGTAGCACAGAAATTCAGGAATCCAACAGCAACGCTGAAAAAGCGAAAGCATGAGTTTTGACGGGGAATCTTACACTCACGAATCCAACCAAAATTTGACAGCCTTAAGTCACGTCACGGTAGTATTTGTTGAGTTTTCTTTTACTTATGCTAATATCAACTCTTCTTCAATAATCTCGTCTATAATTCTCTCATTTAGGAATTAATACACCTGATTATAATTCTCTCCTCAGTTTTTTTTTTAAATAAATGTGAGTCTCCGCAATTTTTTTTTTAGATATGAGGCGTGCCGCACACGCACCCCCCAAGCTAAATTTTGTTTTTATAATTTTTTTTATGTGAGGGGTGCCGCACATTCAATGTACGGCACCCCTCACCCAAATTTTTTTTAGTTAATGTGAGAGGTGCCGTTTGCGGCACCTCCTAGCATAGATTTTTTTTTTAATTTTTTTGCATCGGTTGGTTACCGGTGCCGCACATTCAATGTGCGGGTGAATGTGCGGCACCGGTAAGAAAATTTTTAAGAAATTGCACACATGCCCCCACAATTTTTTAAGTCAAATGCAGAAAAAAAAAATCCAAATTAATTTTGGTGCCGCACATCAAATGTGCGGCACCGCTTGATGGAGAAGAAAAAAAAAGAGCACCATTTGGCGGATAAATTTTGATTTTAACATTATTCTGATAAATTTACCCCCAAAAAGGGTTAGTAACACTTTGTCCCCCTGAACTAAGGGGGTAGTCATACTTTATCCCTCCCTCAACCTTAGATATATATATATTTTACCCCCCATAAAGATTAGTCAAAGTTAAAAAATATAAAAAGGGTGAGTGCAATGACATTATTACCCTTTTATATCATGAACTTATTTATAACTTAATATTATTTCCTTTCATTGCTAAAAAATTTTCAACTTCTCTATTGTATCAATTATACAAAAATATCAAACTTAAAAAGTTAAAGACACTTAATATTTAGTTTACATCCTTGAATTTTTTTTGTTGGATAAATGGTCATTTTTATATATTTTTTGTTCAGTTTATAAGACTTTAAGTCAAACAAAGTGGATAAATAACAGAATACTAAAAATAAATAAATTTCCAAAATTTCAAAAAAGAGGGGGATAATTGAAATTCACATTTTAAAACAGTTTTTTATTAATTTAATTTCTTTAAATTTTTACACTAATATTATTATCATTTTTATTTATCAATCTAATCCAATATTAAGAAATGATAAACTATAAATATATCAACAAAAATGAAAATAGTATTAGTCAAAAAGCTCACGTAAACTAAAGTAATAAAAACTATTCTTAAAAATAGAAAATAATTTTAATATTACCTTCTTTTCAAAACGAAATTTGGTAATTATATTTTTTTTAGAATTGTTTTATTTTTCCTCTTTTGAATTAAAGTATAATAAATTAAATAAAACATATATAAAAGTGAATATTAACCCAACAGAAAATGTTTTAAAGATATAAACTAAATATAAACTTTTTTCAGCTTTTTCTTAAAGATTTTTGTATAGCTAATGCAAGAGAGTATGTATATTTTTAATAATAAAATAAAATAATATTAAGTTGTAGCTAATTTCATGAGAAAAAGGGTAATGATGTCAATGCACCGACTATTTTTTGTATTTCTAACTTTGACTAGTCCTTGTAGGGGGTAAAGTATATATATTTAAGGTTGAAGTGGGTAAAGTATGACTACCTACTAAGTTTAGGGGGTAAAATGTTATTAACCCAAAAAACTTTAACAAAATTATTGTTTAAGTTTAGAAAGTTTGAAAAAAAATTTCAATTGTTTCTGATTTGCTCTAGCTAAAAAAAAAAAAGAATTAGCATTCAAATTTTCGTATATTTTGATCATCCTGCCTTCCCAAAAATTTGAAGTTGTCTTTCTTATCTATATTGTTCCCTAAATAATTAAAAAGGCTTAATCTCAAGTTGCCTCCTATAATATGGATTCAACAACAAATTGCCCCTTGTAATTCAACAACTTACAACTTGCTCTTTATCATCAATTCATCAAATATGTTAGTTAAATTTTTATATATGTGAGGTGTAAAAGGACAATCATGTCCTCAAATATATGATATTTTGATAGTTTTGCCCTTCACAAATTATGTTATTATATTTTTTTCTATAAATAATTTTGTAATGTTTAGGAAATAATGATACAACAGTAGATGTAAATAATTACATATATTACATAAACTATTTTTACTCGATCAATTTTTAGTTATTTATAATAATTACAAGTTATATCATTATGTTTTTTCTATAAAAAATTTTGTAATGTATAGAAAATAATGATACAAGTGCCAATGTAAATAATTAAAAATATTGAGTAAATTATTTTTACTTGATCAATTTTTAGTTACTTATAATAATTTATGCTATTTAAGTATTTTTCACAATGAAATATTAATATATATTTGAACATCGAAAGGGAAGAGAATTGAACGTGAATACTTCTTATGAGTATGTAATTTTTATTTCTTAGTGATACAAAAATTATTTGTGAAAATCATACATACATACATACATATACATATGCATACAAACATACTTATATATATATACACATATACACACACGCACACATTCACACACATTCACACACACACACACACACATATATGTATGTATGTATAAATAACAGCCCCCACTTCAGACACTCGATCTAATGTCTATCTTACTCTGGTTAATACTAAAGTTAAAATTAAAACCGTTAATAATTTTTTAAATATCATATTAATATAAATTAAATTTCAATACAACTTATGAAATCTACCTAATATGTCAGTTAGAAACCGCTATTTGTACAACACATGTTAGATAAAATTTGAATGATATTGACTAAAATAATATACTTTTATCTTTAAGAAAAGTATTTAATTTTTATCAATAAATTCATATCACAATAAATGGAAAATAAATATTCTTATATTTTTCTTTATTTATCCTTCTTAGCAATTCCTATTAATCTAATATCATAAATTAGTGTAAGAAATTAAAATATTTAGTAAAAAATAATTTTTTCAAATTTTACTTATTACATATGCATTTATGTCATGATTTTCTACAAACCTCAATATTTTCAATAAAAAATTATTATAACATAGTCATCTCTAAAGGATAGAAACTATCAAAATATTATGTACCTAAGGGCATGAATGTCTTTTATAGCTTTTATATATAGAAAAGCTACGCCTGTTTGGAATTTTGAAGAAGCACATTAAGTGGCAAGCCACATAAAGTAGTAATTGATGGGAGGCAAGATTTCAACCATTGACCTTCCACCCCACAAAACTCTTAAAGTTTTTGTTGTGGCCAACAACCCAAAGGCTATTGGTTGTTTGACTATTTATCTACAGGGGACAATTTGTGAGTTTTTGATTACAGGGGATAATCTGCTACTCATGCACACACACACACACACACACACATTATATTAGCAAAAATAACATTTGCTTTATATGCTCAATTTTGAAAAAAAAAAAGAGTTGCAAAGTTACCGCTATTATTGTCGGAATGAGTTGTAGATGGTAGGTGGAAGGTGGTAGTTATAAATATCTATTTAAATTTGAATATATATCAATTAGAAATATGATTAGAATAATTATTATCAATTAAATGGTTGCTAAGTGATTAAAATAATTACTACTCTGTTGTGTACCAATATATACAGGCATTGTATAATTGTAATTGTAAGGGAGAAAGGAATACAGAAAAACTTTCCCAAATCTTTCTTGACTTCTTTCTTCTTAACTTGGTATCTAAGTAGGGATTTTAACATAAGAAATGACAGAAAGTAATTGTAATTTATGATTCTTACACTTTAAGTTTACAAGATTGTTAAATCCTTTATTGTTACATTATAGTACAATTTTGACTCCAAAGCATACTTAACATAAGGGGGGGAAAATGTACGTTGACTAAAAGTATACCAACAGCCTTTGGATTGTTAGCCACCACAACGACTTTAAACTTTATGGGGTAGGAAGTCAAGAGTTTGAGCCTTGCCTCCAATCAATTGCCAATCTAGGTGACTTGCCACTTTGTGCGGCAGCTTCAAAATCCAAACAAATGAGTGGTGTGATAGGAATAAAGCCTTTCGTAACTGAAGTGTTTGAGGGAATGGTTATCGTATTCATGTGCTAGATAAATATATAAATAGATGAACTCACAACTATAAGTCCTAAAAATATGGCAAATATAATCTAAACTACTCTGCTGATCTCCAGCAACTACATAGCTAGAATTAAGGAAACCTCCAATGGCCTGCTAAGGACTAGAAGACTTATTCCAACATATCTAACATTCACTCCCTTAAACTGAATTATCCCATACATTCAGTTTACATTTGTTACGACTCCCACCTTGTCTCGCATTCGTACAAAGTCGTCCAACTTGAATGGCTTGGTCATGACATCTGCAACTTGCTCTTGTGAACTGCAATGTTGTAGCTCAACCGTTCCATTCCTTGTAAGTTCCCTCAGGAAGTGGAAGCACACATCAATGTGCTTACTCCTCCCATGCAGAACTGGATTCCTTGACAATTTGATGGTTGAGCTATTATCACAGTAGATAACTGTAGGACTTATTTGATTTCTTCCTACACATTCAAGTATCCTTTTGAGCCACACTGCTTGACATGAGCTTGCTGCTGCAGCTATAAATTCTGCTTTGGTGGTTGATAGACTCACCACAGGTTGCTTCTTCAAGCTCCATGAGATAGCAGCCTTACTCAACATAAACACATAGCCAGATGTGCTTTGTCTGTCTTCAACATCACTAGCATAGTCACTATCTGTGTAACCCACCAGTTCTTTACCTCTATTTCTCTGATAAAACAGTCCATATTCACATGTTCCTTTGAGATAGCGTATGATTCGCTTTACTGTTTGGAAATGGAGCTCCTTTGGATTATCCATGAATCGACTTAGTTGGCTCACACTATACATAATGAATAGTCTCGTGGCAGTGGCATACATTAGGTTCCCGACCATTTGATTGTAGAGCGTCGTCTACTCCTTTTCCGTCTTCATCTTTGCTTAGTTTACTTCCTGGAACCATTGGATTATGGACTGATTTTGAGTTATCCATTCCAAATCTCTATAGAAGATCTGCTATGTACTTCTTTTGACACACAAAGATACCATCAGCTTTCTGTGTTGCTTCAAGACCAAGGAAGAACTTCATTCTTCCCAAGTTAGTCATAGCAAATTCTAGCTTCATGGACCTCTTGAACTCCATCATCAACTTATCATCATTTCCTGTGTAAATCAAATCATCCACATACAAACTTACCACCAAGATACTCGTCTTCTCCACCTTAGTGAATAATGTGGGTTCATATTCACATTTTTCAAACCGATGGCTGAGAAAATACTCTTCAATGCGACTGTACCAAGCCCAAGGGGCCTGTTTTAATCCATATAGAGCACGTTTCAGCTTGTAGACTTTGCCTTCTTCCCCTTTCTGCTCGAATCCCTGTGGTTGTTCGACATAAACATCTTCAGTTAATTCCCCATGCAAGAAGGCAGATTTTACGTCTAGTTGGCAGATGGGCCATCCGTAGTGAGCAGCTACGGTAATGGCTAGCCGAATAGTCTCCATGCAAGCTACTGGGGCGAACACCTCCGTATAATCTATACCATGTTCTTGAGTGTATCCTCGTACCACCAATCGTACCTTATATTTGCTGACCTCTCCATTCTCATCACGCTTAGTTTTGAAGATCCACTTGACTCCAATCCTTTTAGCACTAGCTGGAAGCTCAGTTAAAACCCACGTATCAGTTTTTTCTATAGCTTCAATTTCTTCTTTCATGGCTTTCCTCCATATAGGATTCTTTTCAGCTTCTTCGAAGTGTACAGGATCATCTCCTCCGCTATCAGTGAAGTGTAATTCAAGGTCATCTTCAGATAGCTCTTCACCTATTAAATAATCCTGCATCCATGTAGGTGAAGTACGTTGCCTTGTTGAGGGAGGACACTGCGGTATGGTGGGTGGAAGTTGCTGTTCTGGAGCTTCATCCTATTATGCCTCATGTTCTTCTATTTCCTGCTCCTGATCATCGTTCATTTCGCCATTACTTTCATTCCAATCCAATTCTGCTAGAATCGATGGTGCATATTCTTCTCCCCAATTCCAGCAGTTGTCCTCTTCAAATACAATATCCTGACTAACAATTATCTTTCTGCTGATGGGATTATAGAGTCGGTAAGCCTTGGATTCTTCACTGACTCCCAATAGAACATAGGTTACACTACGTTGATCCAATTTAGCTCGAGTGTTATCTGCTACATGCACATGAGCTACGCAACTGAAAACTCTAAAATATCCAACTGAAGGTTTTTGTCCACTCCAAACTTCCTCTGGTGTCTTGTTCTTTATTGCTAGCGTCGGGTTTCTGTTGAGAACGTGTATTGTCCAATTAACAGTTTCCGGCTAGAAACTTTTTGGGATATTTTTTTCAAACATCATGCTCCGAACCATATTCATAATGGTACAATTCTTTCGCTCGGCAATGCCATTCTGCTGTGGTGAATATGCAGCACTAAGCTGCCTTTTTATCCTATGTTCAATACAGAAACTTAAGAATGCCGATGAAGTGAACTCGCCACCACGATCTGTATGTAGGCCCTTAATTGGCAGTCCTGCTTCACGTTCAACCTTGACTTTGAACTCCTTAAAGATTGCAAATGCTTCAGATTTTTCATGCAAGAAATACACCCATGTCTTTCGGTTACAATCATCGATGAAGGTGATAAAGTATCTCTTGTTACTGTTTGAGATTGGTTGAATGGGACCACATAAATCGGAATGAATCAATTGTAGTGGCAGCTCTGCTCTCCATGTACTCTTCTTAGGAAACGGATCCTGATGTTGTTTCCCGAGTAGACATTCCTTGCACATTCTTGATGGTTTTATTAGTTGTGGCAGCCCCAACACCATCTCCTTTTGTTGTAGCGTGTTGAGTCCCTTAAAACTCAAATGACCATATCGGCAGTGCTATAGCTGGCCAATATCTTCTGTTACCATGTTGAAGCAAGTCATACCTGTTGTTAGAGGCACTGCTGCAACCTTGAACATGCGATTGAAGGACATAGCTGATTCCATAATAACACCTCTCTCAGGATGATAAACCTTGCAGCCGTTGCGTTGAATAAGCACGGCTAGACCCTTCTCTTGGAGTTGTCTAATACTTAACAAATTATTCTTTAGTTCAGGCACATAAAATACTTCTGTTATAACCTGTACTTGATTGTTGATTTGCAGCCGCACATTTTCTTTCCCTTTTACCACCAAATTTGCATTGTTTCCTAACTTCACGTTATCAGTGAATTGCTAATTAAAGTCTGCAAAATATTCTTTTCTATTGCACATGTGATTCTTGCAGCCAGAGTCCAAGAACCAAACGTCACTCATGAATTATTCATTTCCAACCTGAGCCATCAGTAGCATCTCTTCAGAAACCTCTGTATAGTTGCTTTCCTTGCTCTAACATTCCCACTGGAAGTGCCCTAACTTATAATTGTTGTAGCACTCAACAGTGGATTTGTCAAAGTTTGTCCTTCCGCGTCCACGTCCTCGTCCCCAATAGCCTTCACGACCTCGGCCTCGATTTGCAGTTCCCTCGTGAGTCACTTTCAAGGCTTGTTCCTTGTCCAAGCTGCTCATCCTTTGCTCATGCACGAGCAAACTGCTTTGCAATTCGTCTATGGACATGCTGCTGGTGTCTTCTGCCTCCTCAATGGAGCAAACCACGTAATTAAATTTCGGAGTCATAGATCGTAGGATCTTTTCCACCACTGCTGTGTCGCCTTTGTCTTCGCCATTAGCCTTCATCTTGTTTGCAAACGTAAGTGTTCGTGCAAAGTATTCATTAACCGTCTCTCCAGTCTTCATGTGAAGTGTCTCAAATTCCTTCCTCAATGCCTGGAGTTGTGCTCACTTAACCCATGTCATACCTTGATACTTCTGCTTCACAGAGTCCCATATGTCTTTGGACGTGTCTTGCTTGAGAATTGTCTCAAGAATGGAACGATCCAAAGCTTGGAACAAATAATTCTTCGCCTTCAGGTCCTTCAACTTCTGCTCATCTATTTGACGCTGCTGCTCCTCCAGTTATTGCCTTTCCAATAGGTGCAACTGGTACACCTTTTTCCACCAAGTGCCAGTATTCTTTTGACCATAGGAATTCTCCATCAGCATTGCCCAATGGTCATAGTGTCCATTGAACTTAGGAATTGAAGATTACACGAACGTATTTTCTGTTGCCATCACTCTTTCTCACTCAATGTTTAACTAGCTGCAGCTATGTGTGTGTCAGGCCTGAACCAGGCTTTGGTACTAGAATGATAGGAATAAAGCCTTTCGTAACTGAAGTATTTAAGGGAATGGTTATCTTATTCATGTGCTAGATAAATATATAAATAGATGAACTCACAACTATAAGTCCTAAAAATATGGCAAATATAATCTAAACTACTCTGCTGATCTCCAGCAACTACATAGCTAGAATTAAGGAAACTGTTGGAATTGATCCTAAGTTTTGATGATAACAAAACAAAATGATTTGGACTAATATTTTTATGTTAGAATCATGTTAGAACAGGTCCTTGATTCATTGGAAAAGAAAAGAAATCAATTCAAGATGAATTGAGAAGGTTTTAACTTATCGGACGCTTGAATGCTAGTACCGGACGTCCGATAGATATGGGAAGTATCGGACACTCCTATCGGACGCATATCATCATCATCGGACGTCCGATAGGATTAAAGATGAAATCCAAACTCTCTGACCAGCATCGGACACACAAAACCTATCGGCCGTCCGATAAAGATCGAAACAACCTATCGAACTCTTGCATCGGACGCACAACATTGTGTCGAACGTCCGATAGACCTATCGGACGCTTGCATCGGACGCACAACATTGTGTCGGACGTGCGATAGCTTTAACGGCTATTTTTTAACAACCATATTTTTGACTGTTGGAGAAATTCTTGAGACCATTTCTCATACTCTATAAATACCCACAAGTTCAAGAAGATAATAGACTTTTGCCTACATAAAATACAAGCTTACAAGTGAAATATTTGGGTAGAAATATTCTTTGTTTGTTGTATAGGTGTGGGAAAAATGGGGTTTGTGAGGTTACTCAATAGGAGGAGTAAAACATTGGTGAAGGTTATCTCACTTGTAATAGTAGTTCTTAATTGGTTGAGTAAGTTTTCAATTGTAACTTGTTGAGGGTTAACTACGATAGTTGTAAAACTCCTTGGCTCAACTAAAGGGCTTTAGGGTGAGGAAGGAGTGAACCTTCATTTGTACAAGTTGGTTAGCTTTACCTTCAATTGAAGAAGCTACTAGTGGAGTGTATCCAAGTTCGGTGTAACTTGAAAATTTGGTTTGCATTTCTTTCTATATCTCTTCTCTTTATTGCTCAATTGTGATATCTTTATTGTGCTTAAGTTGAAATACTTTTGCGCATACTTGAGAAATAGTTTGTACTTGTTTTATTGGGTGAATTCTTGCTATAATCGATTGTCTTGTTAAATAATATAATTTACCCTCCTTTGGTTGCATTTGGGCCAACAGAAACCTCCAATGGTCTGTTAAGGACTAGAAGACTTATTCAAACATATCTAACATGGTGCACCTATTTGATCTGATGGTGGTTTAGTTTCTATCGGTGTATGTTAATTATTGACATCATTTGATCGTAAATTTATTTTTTCATATTTCATGTGGTACTTACAAGAAAAAAAAAAGATATGTCTCCTATGGTGTTGAGAATTGATCCGTTGATCTTAGGGTTCCAACCTTGTCACTATACTATATATATTGTTCTACTAGCTGTTTTTTCCTTTTGTCCATTCACGTGGTTATATTGTATAAGCTTTCTTGATTATCTCAATAAAAGATATATTTTACTCCAAAAAAAAAAAATTAAAACCTTAACTCTAATATGCAATTTTCTAAATTCCTTATTAATCGTCTTCATACCTTATTAGCATGATTATGTGTTTAGCCCCACGATCGCATTTCTAATCCACCAGTTCCTACCAGGTCAAAACTGAAAAGGTCTGCACCAATCGAATAATTAGAACTACAAACGACTCAAGTCAAGTTGAATTTTATCTTAAACGAGCCAAGTTTTAAACAAGTTTTGACTAGACTTGAGTACGAGGTCGACGAGTTTTCAATGTAAACTTCAAGCTCTACTCGAGTTCAAATAAAATAATTTTTGTTAAAAATGAATAAAATAATTATTTTTCTTAATAAATAATTAAAATATTAGAGATATGCATGTAATTTTACTATTAGAATTATATATATATATATATTCGAGCCAGTTCGCGAACCAACAAACTGAGTATCTCTGGACTCGATCTCGATCAACTCCTAACTAGAGTCAAGCTGGGACTCTCATGAGCAGTTCGAGTTGTGTGCATAGATTATAAACTAGGAGGCATGAACCACGAGATGTGCAGTGGTAATCGAACTTTGATGCCCATGAAGAATTCATAGTGCGTTTATATGTGGCTATAATAATTCATGTGACCATAATTGAGAGTAAGACATTAATAGAAGTAAAAAGAGTTGTATATTTGTTGGTAACAAACAACTCAAATGTGAAACCTATGATGCCATGGATACATAATTTCTAGCCCATTTGGTGCAAAAACCATAACAGCTAGTGAACTATGAGAATGGGGCAGGAACAAAAGAATTTCTCCTTCTTGAAGGGCATGATCAGCGACAAAGGTATTCCAATTTTGGTGAAACCTATTTCCTGTCATTCCGATGTTATAGCTTCTGTTGCCACTGGTGAGAACTATAGTCGCTGTCTTGGATTCATACACACTTTAGTCAATATACTTTGGTATTTTCTGCCAAAAGAAATAATTCATAATCTTGAAAGGGAAAAAAAAGGAGAGAACAAATATTGGAAATTACTGAAGCATATATAACATACCATACTATACTTGAACTTGAAAGAAAAGATTTGGTAGAAAGTATGCAGCACCATGAGATTATGCGGAAAGAAATCGGTTGATTGATGAAATAACTACATGCAATTGATTGTTCGGAAATTTTGTACCATGAGAAAATCATGTTAGTTCATTCATGGATACACATGAAACACATACGTAGACGCACACACACACACACACACACACATATATATATATATATACATAGATACATAGACATAGACACACACACACACACACACACACACATATATATATATGTATGCATACATATATAGATTTTTTTTTTGTAAATGGGAAATTTTAAGTGTAAAATAAAATAAGTCACCTGACGAAATGGACGATACGGGAGGTATCATAGGGAGATGTACTGTCCAACGTGTGTTAACAACCTTTTGATCAAACCCAAAACTAAAAAAATCATATATAAAATTTCCCCTATTCCTTAAAAATATCAAGTCATTTTCGTGAACATAGTTATCAGAGCAAAAAGTTTTCCATCCTTCCTCAAAAGACCAGATTAATCAGTGACTAAACAAACACTAATAAAAAAAAGCAACACAAAGCCAAACCTGAGAATCAGCAAACTGAAATAAGCGGAATGACCTCGAGACAGAACCAGCCCAAGCAACCTTCACACGATGAGCCTCAACAACATGAAGCAAGGTTGTCCAAGCAAGCATAGATTCAGTAACATCAGATATCTGAACAAGCTCAGACGCAGTAACAGCAGTGGCAGCAGTAGCAGCAACTGGTAAAAAGTAAAGAAAAAACACGACTATGAAAAATGAATTCCAAAATCACAAAATAATGCAACAAAACAACCCAAGAGACAAAAGAAATGGTAAAGAAGCACAAAGATTACAAGCCTCACCCCTCAACAGAACGACTCGATCTATCTTTTTCCTGAACAAAACATAAAACATGGACTCCAAGCTCACGAAGAAAAAAAATTACATCCATAAAGAGAAAGTAAAAAAAAAAATTACAAGACATAGTCAAGACCACATGAGAACGATGACGAGCTCATGCAAACAGTAGCTCCCTTTGACTATTAATCTCAATTGCGGTTTTTTCCTCAACAGATCCAGGACACCAGAGAAAGGGAAAAGAAAACCACAAAGACAAGGAACAAAAATAAGTTCCAACGACCCGATCCATCCTTCCTAAACAAAACCTAAAACATAGACTCTAAGCTAAAAAAAAAAAAACCACAACTACCAAGAGAAAGTACAAATGTAAAATAAAAAAAAAAAAAAAAAAGGTCACAGTCAAGACCAAGGAGGGCAGAACAGAGCTTATCAAGTAATCACCACAAAATTAAAAAAAAAAAAACCCACAACCGAAACAACATTTCTCAGCAGATCCATGCAACCATAACAAAAAAAAAAAAAACCACAAAGACAAAGAAAAAAATAAGTTCCGACAAAACAAAACAGCAAATAGAAAACATGGCAAAACACCACCAGTGCACCAAAGAGGGAAAAAAACCATAGATAAAGGCAACACAATTAAGGGAAAACAAATATTCGAACACAGCATGCACATATAGAAGGGAAAACAGCTGGAACCATATCCACAATAGAAACACAAGGAACAAAAGAAGCTCCAACGAGCTGATCCATCCTTCTTGAACAAAACCTAAAACATAGACTAAAAAAAAACAAATAAAAGAACCACAACTACCAACAGAAAGTACAAGAGGGAACAAAAAAAAAAAAAAAAGGTCACAGTCAAAACCAAGGAGGCTAGAACAGAGCATAGCAAGTAATCACCATAGAATAAAAAAATAAAAAAAATAAAAAAAACCACAACTGAAACAACATTCCTTAGCGGATCCAGGCAACCAAAGGGAAAAGAAAAACCACAAAGACAAAGAAAAAAATAAGTTCCAACAAAACAAAACAACAAATAGAAAATATAGCAAAACGACACCAATGCACCAAAGAGAAAAGAAAAAACCATAGATAAAGGCAACACAATCAAGGGAAAACAAATATTCAAACACAGCATATACATATAGAAGGGAAAGCACCTGGAGCCATATCCATAACAGAAACACAATCAGAACTTTGAGACATTCCTGCCAAAAAAGAGAAAAACTAGCCCAAGCACAAGGATTAGTAGCTCCCCAGTGTGAGGGGGAGGAGGGGGAAAAGAGGGAATCAATGACTAAGTTAGAAAAGGGAGCTCAAAACACTCATGTAACCTAGTAGATCCCAGAAAGCAAAAGACCACACAACGTTAGGATGAAAGGCCGGAAAAAAAATCCTACATAATAATAAACACAGAATCGAGAAATGTCACCAGGAAATCAACATGCAAGACAATATACATAATAAAAGCACAAGGTCACAAGCTCAAAAAAAAAAACAGAGAGAGAGAGAGGGAGAGACCTGAACAAAGCAAGGGTCTGGACTGAGAGGATGAGCAGTTGGAAGGGGAACCCTGACGAAAAAACGGATAAGAAAAAAGAACAGAACAAAAAAAAAGAAAAAAGAAAAAATAGAGAGGCAACAAAGAAACATGGGCAAGATAAAAAGGTCAAAAAATATCACCTCAAATATAGTCATTATTAAAAAGGCAATAGATCAGACTGAGCAGTACAGAGAGCATAAATCCTATAGGCCTCACTCCGAAGAGGAGGAAGAGAAAAAGGAAAAGACTCTTGACAAACCCTCGGGTAGACCAACTCGGTGGATGGCAGACGAAGAGGTAGTCTGGCTCATGTGAACCGAAGGCAAAATAAGTAGGGCAACAGATCGGATTGAGCACAGAGGCCATCAATCCTCTAAACCTTACTCCAAAGAGGAAAGGGGAAACCATGTAGATGTCTAGTCTAATAGTAATGATAGACCAACTCGGTGGATGGTAGACGAAGAAGTCGTCTGGCTCACGTGAATCGGAGGCAAAATAAGAACGGCAACAGATCGGATTGAGCACAGAGGCCATAAATCCTGCAGACCTTACTCCAAAGAGGAAAGGGGAAACCATGTAGATGTCTAGTCTAGTAGTAACGAAGGGAAATAACGAAGGGAGAAGAGAAGAGAAATAACAAAGAGAAAGGTTGGCACGTGAGAATGACGACAAAAATTGTGAACAGTAACCCGCTTTGGCACGTGAGAACGACCACCAAACTTGTGAACAGTAACCCGCTTTAGCTATTAGTCTCTATTGTTGATAAACAATTACCACGATAAAACAAAAAAGATCGATACTGTTCAAATTCAGTATTCTCCAACCCCTTCTGTCGCATATATAACTGAATGTGTTTCAGTAATTCAGTCCATTTTCGTGAGGAAGGGGCCTCGCAAGTTCCATTTCCAGCCATTTCACGGCTAGGATTAGAAGTCAGCATATCGATGGTTAAGATTGAGACACCAAAGCAATTGAAGTCAACCAACAAAACTGCGTCATTTTGCATCAAAAAAATTAAAACCAAAACAGAAGTAAAAAAGAGAACGGCGTCACCCCTTCCGTCAAGATTAAAGCTGCTGGAAATGAGATTAGAGCCAAATTTTAAAGACAAAAAGCATGTGGCTGCATCCTTCTTCTCCCCTACGTTGCCTCTCTATTCAGTGTGCAAGATCTTCTTCCTTGTCTTCTCCCAACTCCCATGGATCTTTGGAAAAACGGAGGGTAGATGGAGTGTACTTGACTTTCTTCTTCTCCATTGTAGCAAATATACCTCAGATGTGCTTCGCTTTCTTCTTCTCCTTTGTGGTAGATGGAGTGTGCGAAATTTGCAGAGCTATAGGAAGTCCCAGTCCGAGAAAGGATCCCACAAAAAAAGCAACGGTATTAAAGATGTTTCCTAATTCATATATTCATACAGCAACTTCCCTATTTCTAGTTAATAAATTTGAAATATTCAGTTAATTTTATTGGAATGCTATTGCCATTTCTTTTGACTGATATGGGATATCCCTTGCAAGAACTCAAAGTGTAGAAGCATATTCTGAAAGTCCTGCATATTCTCTATTAATTCCCTTTTTAGATTAAGTAAGTGAATGTGACTCATATAGGTGATCTTTCCTCAACATATCTCTGTTCTTTTGCTCTCATGTCATTTGAAGGTACCATATACATCCAATAATGAAGGTTTGAAGAGATGATAATGTATCTTCATAGTATGTAATGTTACACATCTGACATTGATAGTTACACCATAAATGTATATTGTTACACCAACGTATTGCGCACTCTGCATCTTGAGCTGAAGGGGTGGTCACCTTTTGCACCCTTAACAAAAAAATGGCATCACGATTTTCCTCCATCCAAGTAAACGGTAGTCCCGACAAATGTATATAGGTGACTTGCATTCAATTTGCTAGCTTGATTTATATTCATTTTCGTCCTAAAAAAACTGAATTTGGAAACGAACTGTTCATCTCTTACACATAATCTGTGAGGCGTTTGTATTTGGATATAGGTGGTTTTTCCTCATCATTTTTCTGTTCTATTGCTCCTAAATCATTTGAAGGTAGTATATACATCCAATTAAGGCAACATATAAGTTTGAAGAGATGATGATGGATCTCCATCCTATGTAATGTTATGCATATGACATAGATAGTTACACCATATATGTAGATCGTTACACCAATGTGTTGCACACTTTGCATCGAGCTAAAGGTGTGGCACCTATTGAGAAAAATGTGTATACCTTTTTCCTCCATCCAAGTAAATGTTAGTACCGGCAAACGTATGAAAATTTTATGAAGAATTACACTTTGACTTGCATTTAATGTCCTAGCTTGATTTATATTCATTTTCCAAACCTAAAATAGCTGAATTTGGATACTAACAATTCATCTCTTATACATAATCTGTGAGGCGTTTGTACTTGGAAACTAACTTTTGTTCTAAAGTGATTATGGTTAAAAAAGGATAAAAGAACTACGTAGTGTTTGCGAGATTAAGCAACGAAAAAAGTTATAATTTTATAATTACGACTTACAACTCAAATTCTAAAAGGAGCATTGATGACTATATATTACTATGAATCAGGGGGATGGAGTTGGGTGAAGATGTAAATTTGCAATCACCTAGTTATGGCATTCCAAGGCTGCGAATGGAGTTTGACTCGGAAGAAGATGCGTATGATTTCTACAACTCTTACGCTGCAGCAGTTGGATTTAGTGTGCGAAAGGAGTATGGCAATAGAAATAGCGAGAAAATGCTAACATCAAGGAGGTTCACGTGCACCAAAGAGGGTAAGAGGCGATCAGATGCACGGGATGTAATTACCAAAAGGCCTCGAGCAGAAACTAAAACGGGATGTGGTGCAAGAATGGGTATCATCTTGAATAGACAATCAAAGAAATATGTTGTTTCAGATTTTGTAGAAGAGCATAATCACCAATTACATCTACTAGAATGTCGGCACTTCATGATGTCACAAAGAAAAATAAATAAGGCACAACAAATTGAAACTGGAGTTGCAGAAGATGCGGGTCTATCAATTAGCAAAATGTATGACTTGATGGTGAAGCAAGCAGGGGGAGCACACAAACTGGGATGCACACGAGAAGACATAAAGAGGCATTTTGGACTAGGAGGAGAGGAGTCTAAAGTATGGAGAGGCGGAAACTTGATGTGGTACTTTAGGACAGGTTGGCAATAATCTGAATTATTTTACACGTGCAATTAGGCGTGAGGAACAGATAACAAATATTTTTTGGGCAGATGCTCAAATGAGAGTTGATTATTCATATTTCGATGATGTAGTTACATTTGACACAACATATAGGACAAAGAGAGTACAGAGCCACTAGGAGTATTTATTGGTTTTAATCATCACCAGATGGTTTTTTTGGTGCAAGCATTGTTATATAACGAGACAGTTGATTCTTTCGCATGGCTGTTTGAGAGTTTTCTAGAGGCAATGGCGGATAAGCATCCGAGAACAATATTCACTGACCAAGATGCTGCAATGGCAGCGGCTATGTCAAGAGTTATGCCAGAGACTTATTATGGGTTGTGCATTTTCCATATTAAGAGGAATTTTGTGAAGCACCTAGCCAATCACTTCAAGATTGAGTCTTCACTTTACCGGAAGTTTATGGATTGCATGCATTGGATAGAAGAAGAAGATGATTTCGATAAAGTATGGGCTGAAATGATGGCCGAGCACAGTGGGGAAAAAAACAAATAGCTTAGTGATATGTTTGAGTTGAGGCATAAATGGGCTAGGTGCCATACAAAAGAATGGTGGACAGCAGGAATGCGAAGCACCCAACTGAGTGAGAGTTTTAACTCTGAAATTAAGGCACATTTGAAGTCAGACCACAATCTATTTCAATTCTTCAATCACTTCTGCACTGTGGTGGGGAAGAAGAGACAGAATGAGTTAGCTGCCGAGTATGAGGCAAGACAAAAGTTGCCAAGACTTTGCTTGAAAAGGTCACCGATGCTAAATCAGGCTGCATCCATTTATACTCCAGCCATATTTGAAGAATTTCAAAATGAATTTGACGAGTCAAGTGCTTTAGTTGTAAGGGCGATGAAGTTGAGTGAAGAGGTGACAGAGTATTCGGTTGGCAACTATGAAGGTGGATGTGTCCGTACCGTGAGTTATTATCCATCAACTCAGTCCATTTTGTGCAGCTGTAACAAATTTCATTCTGATGGAATATTGTGCGCCCATTGTATAAAAGTTCTGGATAAATTGGAGATTAAAGTTATTCATGATGCATACATAATGAAGAGATGGACACGGGAGGCTAGAGATGGCATCGCTATTGATACTGCGCAATTAGAAATTCATTCAGAACCAGAACTTGATGTTGGTCATAGGTATCGACTGGTAGGCCCTAGTGCGCTAAAAGTTGCAGCGCGGGCAGTTAGGAATCCAGATGCGACCTCACTCTTTGCTAAGACAATGAACGAACTTAGTAAGAAAGTTGAACAGATACTTTCTTGCAGCACTCGTTGTGACAATGGAAATTCCAACTTGGGGGGCTAGTGCAACACAGAGTGACCAACACAAAACTGCTGGAGAGTGTAGCGGGACGAAAGCTCGTGGCATAAAAAAGTGAACAATTGATAAGGCAAAGAAGAAGATTCGAAGTTGGACTGACAAACTTGACAGAAAGAAGTACCGCAGAAGTCGGGAGTTGCGGGATCGACGCGGAAAAGTAAATAACTTCATTTCTATGTAAAAATTATGGTAAGAGTTAATTAACATGTCTTGAATTGTCTAATCAAATGTTTATTCTTGTATGGAGTAGTCCACAAATGCGGGAACGCTAGGGAGAACTCCTGGAATGGAAAGCAGCACGAGTTGGCTCTCTTCTCATGGATCCATTTCTATTAACACCCCTCTCACCGTTGGTTTATACAGCAGTCAAGGGACGCAATAGGTTAGATGCATGCTAACTATATTAACTAAAATATGGGAAGTGAATTAATGAGTTTATTCCAGATTATTGAAATTGCTATGCCACTGTTGAATCCTATATCTCATATATGTGAATTGTGTATTATGTGGTTCAAGTTCCTTGATGCAAGTGATAGGATAGTCATATTGCAATTAGAAAATGCAGTTTGGTGGTGTAACGAGGTTGCAATTTTGTGTAACTTTCATGTTTCCCAGTGTAACCATTTAGATAGTTTAAATACCTGTTCCACTGTGTTGTTTCCAAATTAGAAAAGATGTAAGTTTGTATTAGCAGATGTAAATGTTTAACCTATTCCTAATCATGTATAGGGAGATGAAAGCAGAATGCATAGTTTATATGCGGTTCCGACAAGGCAACCAATTAACCCAGGGACCTCCTTTACTCAGCTATTACAGGCATGTCTGCTATTCAATGTAGCCACAGTAGATGATAATAATTATTGTTATGTAATGATAATGCATATCAACTATAAAAAATTACTTTATTTCGTCTATGCTAATATTTATGCAAATGTGCCAGAGTTGTAGTTACACCAACCAAGGAGATTGGCTGGCTAGGAATGAATTTGCAAATGCAAAAGGTAGATGACTATCTATTTGAAATTAGAGATTAATGTTTGGTGGCATTATCAATGAATTGTCTACTTGGATGTAAATGTCGCTCACAGGTTGAGGACTTGGCTGATGGGAATGCAGCAATCCACACTTCCTAAGCATGTTTTCTGTCAGTTTACTGTTGATTCACCAACAAAATAAGTGGTATATGCATCAGGAGCATTCGACTCACATGATAATGAATTTCGAGGCTATGATATTCTTGCACTTCACTACACTATCAAACTTTATGTTTAGATGACGTGCAAAATCGCACCAACTTCAGTTAAGATGTAATAAGGATGACTATGTTTCAGTGTACGCCATTGTTGTACTTTTGAATTTTTAGGAAAAAAGTGATATTCTTCATTGGGAGAGAAAACAAAGACTTCCTTTGAACACCTAGTGATATATTTCATGCTGTAGTGGTTTTGTATTATTTAGTTTGTAGGACAGAAATGTTGAGAGCAATGTAAAACTATACGCCCGTTATAAATGCGTACAAGATTTAGTATTCTAAATATAAGAGTATACCATTTGAAGGTATTATACACAGCCAATCACAACTAGAAGTCACCTTTAAGAAGATGACAATGTATCATCATCCTGTTTAATGTTACACGTACAGCAGTATTAGTTACACCATAGAACTAGAAATGTACAGTACTACATTACACTTTCTGCACCTTGGACGTTGAGGGGTGGTCACATTTTGCACCCTCAATGAAAAAAAAATACAATTTTACTGCCCGTCCAAGTAAAATTTAGTCCTATGGAACATATCACTAAATACATAATATACTATTTTAAAATTCGTAATATGACTATAGTTGTAGAAATATACAATAATACATAAATATAATTCATACCTTTTTATACATAACTAGAATTAGAAGATAAGGAGTCATTGCACCATAATTTGGTGCTGGCATCTGCAACTGGCTTTGTAAAGAATGGGCCGGTGTCCAATAAACCACACATGGAGGGAAGAAAACCTTTGTGTAGATGGGCTAGCACGGTTTAGTATGAATCTTGACCCAGGACTGCATACACTAAATCAACCCCCCAGTAGCATTCGGAAGCTGTTTGCTAATGATGTAATTGGGGTGGCAATGCGTAGACTAGTTAGTGTGTAAAGGGCTGTGGCCCAACAAAGGAGCAAAATGATAATAATAAGGACGACACATAACACATTAGCACATTAGTTTTCAATTTTGAAAGAAATCAAATCATTTGCAAATAAAGCAATTAATTTATGCAAAAACAAAGAAATAAGGACGTAATGTAATGCATTGTGCATTACAATACGATACATATCATTTATAAACCACAGGTGATTACGTGGCATGGCACTAATCACTGATTCATTGTAAGTTATAAGTTTTGGCAGATTATAAATTGTATCTAATATCACTTATCACTAACCAAGGAGTTTAGTACATAACTATGTATACGTTGGGGATCAAATGACTTTGAATTAATTTTTTTAGTACATAACTATGTATATGTAGGGGATCAAATGACTTTGAGTTAATATGTGAATAATTTTGGGGTTCAAATCAAGAATAAAAAATTTTAGTACAAAGAAACACAATGAAGTATACAAATATTTGGAGTCGTAAATTGCAAAATCCGTATGAAAGAATGTAAATTGTGATATTGTTTAACTACTAAATTTTGATTAAAGAACAAAATATAACAAACAAAATATAAACAACTAAACAAACTAACAAAAGTCCCAATTCGATAATGTACCGTTTTCCAATTCAAATTGGTAACTATTTTCGATTTATCAAATTCAATTTGAAATTGGAAACAATTTCAAATTTTAGATGAAAAAAAATCGAATTACAGAATTCAATTGACCGAATTACTGATTTTGCACCGAATGCTTACCCCTAGTGGGGAACAATTTCGACTAGATAAACACGAAGTTATGTATTGTCTATTTTATATTATTACTATATTAAAATTATGATGAATCTTGGTTTAAGTTGTAAAGCCTGTATCATCTTAGTTTTTGTTATAGCAATATTACTGTCAATCTTTTAGTTAGACTTATTGCATTTTAATCGTGCTACTAATTAAAAATATAAAACATTCGACATGATTAAAGTACATAATAATGATAATTATAAATGGAAAACTCCCTACTAAAAGTCTAAAACTATTTAGTAATTGTTACACTTTACCTCTTACTCTTATGTGTTTTAAGTTTGTTACACAGATTACAACAAACAATTGCGTTAACCATAACTTTAAGAAAGCGGAAAATTATTATTGTTAAAAATAGATGCTTTTAGAATGAAAGAGAAATATATAAGAAGAAAAGAGTCCATAGTCATTTGTTGATATCGATTGAATATGTTAAAATCTTTAGTAACTTAGTCAAATCTTATCTTTTCAAAAGTTATAGTTTGATGGTTGTAATTCATATTTTGATTAGAAAATATTTTGTTGGAGTATAGGATGAATAGGGAATTGGAATAGTCTTATACTATGATACTTGAGTTAAATTTATTATATAATTAATATAAACGTATTTCATTTTCTGTAATGCCCAAATTCAATTGATATCACAATTGAACCTTTTATGTTTCTAATATATACATTTGTTGCGCTTACGCCTAATGTCTAAATTCGTTTGTTCTTACTCATCAATATTATGTTACGCACGTAGCCTGTATAGTTACACCTAATACTTAGAGAGTTACAGTAATATACCTTAACTTGATTACACCAAGGTAGGAAGAAGAGATGGTCCTTGGTTGACATTGGTAAAATGGGTTAAGATAACTATGCCTCCCGAAGTAGACGGGTAGTCATCCTTTGCCCCCCCAACAAAAAAATTACACTACTAAAGAATGCAAATTGTAAATTGTAAATTGTAAATTACTTTGAATGCGAAACTGCGATAAAAACCAAATTACAATAAACAAACTATAGACAATTTGAATCCACTAACTGCGTCATGCCAACTCGGTAATAATACAGTTCTGTACCGTTTTAGAATTCAACTTGGTAATTCGATTTACCAAATTAGTTTACAAAATTATATATTAGATAGGCATACAATATATAATGTGAATATATTGTATAAATAAAGGCTAAAAGGCTATTGCTAATAGATAGTAATTAAAGCATTGCGCATTACACAATTCGTTTACTGTTAGTGATTGAGTGACACATAACCTATCATTATTTACAATATACTATTTTAGCATTTGTGATATGCTTATACTAACACAAATGTATACTAGTAAATATTTATAACATTTATCACTTTATATATAAGTAGAATTACATGATAAGGTGCAACATATTGGTATATTTGTTTCCACCATTAAAAGCAATCGGGTCATTCTAGAATCTTACGCATTTACATTATGTAAGAAATGAGAACAAATATGAGTATAATGCACTATGCACACGTTTACTTAATTTGTTTGTTGTAGGTGATTAATTGACATATCACTAATCACTATTTACAATATAGTATTTTACAATTAAAAATACAAATGGTTGGGGATTTGTTTGTTGGTGTAATAATTCATTTCTACTTATGTTTTGTAACAAATTTGTTGAACGAATTTTACATACAAGTTTTGTTGACTCCTAAAAGACCTACGTCACCCCTGTCATGTGTCACCTCTGTCGCTTTAGAAGCATTCAGCTTATGATGTCAAATCAGTCACACACTCAATCTTCGAAGCCTACGACTTACAAATGAAGTGACTACACATGAAGTGTACGAAACCTCAGAGGAATACGGGTGGGCAGGATCATTCCCCACATTCAGACAAAACACATTTAACATTTAAGCAGGGACACTTATAACTTCTATTATCAACTCCTATATAAACCTCCTTCTGTTCCGTAATTACAAATACATAAAATTCAGCTAGGTGCTCCATTGCAAAAACAGGTTCATACACTATGGTGTTGCGATGTTCCACACTCCCAACCATTTCTTTGTTTCATAGACTAGTGTCTCTAAATTAAGATTTTGGCAGCCATGATTTTTCTAACCGTATTGATTTAGTATTTGAGTTGTCAAACTGTGCCTAATGAAACATTGTGGGCTAAAGAGCAAAAGTTTTGTTTTGCGGTCATTGAGAATGCCGTGAATTCACGATCATTGGGATCGTGGTTTGCAATATGAAACCAAGGACCGGTGGTTCCTTCAATCCACCTAAGTCCTGACTCCATCATCAATACAGACCGACTTGCAATGAACTCCTTGCGGAGTTCGAAATGCGATTAGAAGAGGCTGATTTCTATGAGGAGGAATTGGAGGCTCTACACGGCCCACGCTTATGCTAGGGATATGCAGCGCACTTCATTGTTGCAACTTCGAGCGAGCTATTGACCATATAAGGGCTGAAAATAACCGCATGGCCCGCCGAGTTTGGCGCTATGGAATGCTAAAAATTTGTAACCAATTTGAGAGAGACATCGGGATCCATGGTGTTCAATTTAGTAGTCGGGCCGTTTACAACACAACTTATGCTTCATCTGACTACATGTCTGATGAGGAGTGATCATGTTTAAAAGGCTAAATGTTTGACGGTAAAAGAAGTTTTTTCTTTTCCCCGTGATCAGTTAATGGATGTAATATGCAAGTCAATTCATGTAATTTTTCTGTTTGTTAGTGTAACTGGCGAGAGTTATCTCTTAATAGCCATGTCCCATAGTGTCATGGTTTTATCGCACGTCTCTTTTCGAAATACCAATCGAAATGAATGCTTCGCTTTTCATTGTATGACTAGGTATGTAGGAGCAGATGACATTGAATTAGTTTTCTAATTAGTTTTCACTTTTCAACAAGATATGCGTGTGGTGAGCATATTTTTCAATTTTCCAT
The DNA here is from genome assembly GCA_013103745.1 of Gardenia jasminoides. Taxonomy (NCBI): domain Eukaryota; kingdom Viridiplantae; phylum Streptophyta; class Magnoliopsida; order Gentianales; family Rubiaceae; genus Gardenia; species Gardenia jasminoides. The sequence continues at coordinate 54,745,559 of CM023103.1, forward strand.
TCAGCGCGGGTAAATTCGGCTAGGCCAATTCTGTGACCGATTCTTACAATAATTGAATTCGCGCCTCACCTTAATTTGAAACTGTCAAAAGACATCTTGAGACCCAAAAGTACATCAAGGAATGTACAATGTTATACCAATTACATCCCACGTTATACCAATGTACACAGATTACCGCGAATAGGGAGAACAGGGTTAATTGGAATAATCTTATATGGCTCTACTTGAGTTAATCTACATAATTAATATAAACGTATTGATGTACTGTTATGGCCTTTTAGAAATTGATATCACAATTTAATTTTATTACGTTACCAATATATATATATATATATATATATATATATACATTTGTTGCGCTCACGCTTAATGTCTACATACATTTGTTCTCACTGTACAATATTAAGTTACGTACGTCGCCTGTATAGTTACACAAAAAGTTTAGAGAGTTACAGCTATATACTTTAACTTGATTACACCAAGGTGGAGAAGAGATGGTCCTTGCTTGACATTGTCAAGACCGGTTAATAACACTATGCCAAATTAAACTAGACGGGTGGCCACCCTTTGCCTCTTAAAAAAAATGATTTTGTCCCCATTTTTCCCTTCAGTTCGTACCCTGGTTGTTGTCGTTTTGTCAACCTATTGGGTGTGGTCGTTTGTCCACTCGGTACAAATGGCAATTCCGTGGAGAAGATTATATGTCCTCCTTTGCTTAATGAATAACTTATAAGTAAAAGATACAAAATCTTTCTTTATGCGTCGATATATTAATTCAACTGTACACAATATAAAATTTGTGAAAATATTAATTCAACAGTCCGTTTCGCAACTGTACTAAAAACTAAAAAGACACTTTCATTACATTAACTTTACCGTAGATACAACATCCTTTTCTTGTCGTTTCCTCTGAAAGTGCATAAAACATATATAACACTAATTAGGACCACAAGAGCTACTGTTGTTCCCCTTGAAAACAATTGAGCAGACTTCACAGACCTTAATTGCTGCTCCAAGTTTTCCTTTTCGGCTTGCAAAGCACAATTCTCCGTTTCTAATGCTTCGCATCTTGCTCGCAATCTGTCATGCTCATTTTGCAACTGTTCATGATCTTTTCGCATGTGTAAAATTTTCCCCTTCTTCTTCAATATTTTGGCCTGCAACACATTATTTATCTCCCTTGCCTTGTCACAAACTTCCGGATCTACCCATGAAAAGTGACCACAGTAATTCCGGTTCTGGACAAAACAAATCGGAGAAATATATGTCTAATAATAATCAAATAAGTTAATGTCAGAATTTCATTGTACATTCACCACTCAAAAATCATACCTTGTAGTTAGAGCAGCCATAAAATCTTCTTCCAGGATTTTCCATCGTCCAAGATGTATACAGTGGTGCTATTTCTCCACATCTACAAGTTTTTGGGGGTGATTCTTCAATCTGGTTTGGGAGATAACACTTGGAGCAATTACATGTTCTGTAGCTTGAAGATCCCAACGACATTCTCCTGGATTCTTCCGACATTCTTAGTATGTTGGCTGAATTGGATCTTTTCGGTTGAATTGTGAGATTCAAGTTATTCAGATTAGGAAAATACAGAAGATGAAGAAGATTAATGGAGTAGGTTCCTTTTAAGACATTTATGTGGACAATTTTGTCAGGAAATCTAAAGGTTTACGTACAGGGGCATTCTTGCAAAATATTAGAATTAGATCTTTCAGTTTTGTTGAGCTGGACATATAGATTGGACAAAAATACTTAAAGTCAAACGATTGCGTATTACTTAATACGGCTTAAGATCATTTACTTATTTTTGATTTTCCAGCTGATTATGTGCTACATCCCTGATTATCTAGTCTTACATTCATTTGTGATTGAGAAACTCATTTACATCAAAGTTATTATTATTCATGAGAATCAATATATGAATGGAATATAGATGGTTTAACTGAACAGCAAATTTTGCAAATAATTCAAAATATGAGTATGGCTGTTAGTTCTTTTAAAGGAAAGGACATAATGATAGAGAATGTGCTCAACTTCTTATATTAGGATTTTCGGGAATGTTAAAAAATTGGTAGGATAATTATTTAAGTCAAGAAGAAAGAAACTTTATACTAACTGCAACCAAACAAATGATCCCAGATACTGCAAGTAGTAGTATAACTCAAATGGATCAAGAAATGACTATTACCACTAGAGAATTTGATTCAGTTCCAACTTTAATATTTGCAATGTGTAAACATTTCATAGGAGATCCAAATAAATTACAGGAAAGAACATCTGAAATTTTAATTAATTTAACTTGTCCAAAATTGCATCATTTTAGATGGAAAGAAAGATTTTTGGCAGGACTTCCAAAATTATTTGCTGAAAAAGTACGACAAAAAATTAGAAGTACTTATAATGGTGAAATTCCTTATTAAAACCTCACTTATGGAGATTTAGTAAATTATATTAATACTGAGGGAATAAGTTTGTGTACTGACCTTAAATTAAAATCAAAGATTAAAAAACAAGGTCTTGAAGTAAGAACAGAATTAGGATCATTTTGCCAACAATACGGATATGAAAAAATAGAAGCTCCATCTACTAAAAATATATTAGATAATAATTCTGAAACAGAATCTCAAGAAGATGAAATATATGAAATACAAGAAGAATCAAATAATGAATCTCCACCTAATAGTTGTGAATGTATAGGAATATGTGACTGTGGTTATTCAAGCATTAATGTTATTTCAAGGGATGATAAGCAATTCTTTTTAGAATTAATACACAAAATAAATGATAATGATGTAAAAAGGGAATATTTATTAAAATTAAAAGATATTGTTATTAAAGAAGAAAACTTTAAAAATATAGAATCATTTAATTTAAAGGAAGTTTATAATAGATTTTAGTGCAAATTAAGCACTTAAATACGTAAGAAATAAGAATAAATATATGCATAATCGCGATTGCATTAAAATTACGTAATTGTCATTTATAATTGATTAAGTGACATATCCCTACTCATTATTTACAATAGGCTAATTCACTAAGTGACATATCACTATTCGTTATAGCGCTGGTCATTGATTCGTTGTAAATTATAAGTTGTTAATATTTATAAATTGTAACTAATATCACTTCATTATAAGCACGGATTTCACGCATAGGTATGTATGTATGGGGGATCAAATGACTTTGAATTTGAATTGCAAATTACACTATTACATAATATACATTGTTAATTGTAATATGCTTTATATACAAAATTGTGATGAAAAACAACTTAGAACAAGTAAACTTTTGGACAATTAAACAAACTAACAAAAGTTCCACCTCGGTAATAATACGGTTTTGTACCGTTTTCGAACTTAAATTGGTAATTAAATTCGGTTTACCAAAGTCAATTCGAAATTGAAAACCGTTAAGACTCTTACAGGAAGAATAACCGAATTACTGAATTCAAATGACCGAATGAGTTATTTTGCATCGAATGCAATACCCATATTTGCATATAGGGGTGTGCAAATTAATAGTAAATACATTAGTTTTCACCATTAAAAGTTATCAATAGTAATTAATCCCCCAAACTTATCACTTTATATATAGCTAGGAATAGATGATAAGTATAGTATATTAATATATTAGTTTTCACCATTAAAAGTAATCAAGTCATTTGCAACTGAAGCATTTAAAGTATGTAAGAAATAAGAATAAATATAAGTACAATGCACTATGCATTAAAATATGTAAGAAATAAGAACAAATATAAGTACAATGCACTATGCATTAAAATTACTTAATTGGTGACTTATAAGTGATTAAGTCACATATCACTAATCATTATTTAATAAGTACTATTTTAGAAGCATTTGAAAAAACATGACTATATTAATACAAATATACAATAATACCATACTTTAATACTTACACCGATTGATACATAACTAGAATTAGAAAATAAGGACAAATGGACAACATATTAGAATATTGGTATATTAGTTTTCACTTTTGAAAGCAATCAAATCTTTTGCAAATAAAGCATTTAATTTATGCAAAAACTAAGAAACAAGCATAATAAGTGTAATGCATTGTGCATTACAATACATTACATATAATTTCATAAAGTACAAGTGAGTAAGTGGAATAGCACTAATCATTGATTCATTGTAAATTATAACTTTGTAGATTATAAATTGTAACTAATATGATAAGATTGTAAATTATAATTTTGTACATTATAAATTTTAACTAATATTACTTATCACTAACCAAGGTGTTAAGATATAACTATGTATGTATAAGGGATCAACTGACTTTGAATTATTTTTTCAAATAGGTACAACATGACTAATATGTTAAATTGTGAATAATTTTGGGGTTCAAATGAAGACTACGAATTTTGCAGATGAGAAACACAATGAATGTACAAGAAATTTAGGTACCCAAAGTGCAAATTACACAATTAAAGAATGTAATTTGTAAATTGTAAATTGTATTCTGGCTACATTACTGGCTAACCCCAAATTAAAGCAGAATCCTTTGATCCATCGACCTGTATCATCTCTTATTACTACCCACAGTACTTGCAGTTATTTGTCCTGTACATGAGGGCGAATAGTGCAATTATCATGTTGAGTGCACTTCATTGCAATGCCATGTGCGCCTACAGCGAGTGCATGTGCCAAGGCAGATGTAATATGACGTGTAATCAGTGTTGGCAGCCTTTGGCTGAACTGACACACACAATTGAATTGAAAGCGCGCTGCAGTCATTTGGAAAAACTTCCATTGCGTTCTGCCATTAGCAGGCGCAATTTATTTCATTTCACTACCATGTGTGTATCCACGTGACTGTCTATTTGGCTTTAATGTTTGCCTCGCTTAATTATTTTGCATTTTTTGTGTGCTACAACCGTACTGTTATGTGTAACTTATCACCTTTTATGCGTAACGGAACAGCAATTTAAAGTACCATGCATATTCGGACACGATAAACAAGCATGTAAAGTGCGTCCCCTAAAGGCTAAACAACGATAACGTGGTATCTTATTTGTCAGCCTTTGAGTGTAACCTCGTGTTACGGTGAGCACCTTTACCTGTCTAGTCAACCTTCGACTGTACCCATATTCTGAGCCGCATTTCATCTCCCTTCGAGTAGACCGTTTGGCGTATTCATGATATAATGAGACCACCTCAATACATTGCTTGTTATCAGGCAAGTACAGTGATAGGTCACATCTTTCATTCCTTTTTGGGATTAAAATAAAGGGAGTAAGAAAAGAATGGTAAAGTGGTTTATACCAAATGCATGTTATTAGGCTGGCAATTCTACTAACAAAAAAAGGGCGATAGTGACTCATGTTATTGATATGACCAAGCTCATCGGACTTTGCGCACATTATTTGTTAATTTTTTTTATACTACGTTCAGTGAATAAAATGGCCAATTCGTCTTGAGTCTTGAGCTTACTAGGCCTTTAGGAAATTGTTAAACAATTAGCGTAATAGCATTAAGCCAAATTAGCGAGGGACGGGGGCGTTTGGGAGTTGACAAAGTCAAAGGTCAACTTAGTCGCACTATAAATCATTGGTGGCGTCCTACGAATTAGCCATAAGAAATTGTCTTTCATCGCGAACCTGCGAATACAATTTATGATGAGTGCGGAAGTAACAATTACCTTCCACATTTACTGGGAGGTATTGTGCTCGTGATATTTTGTTCTCCGAGAATGTGGGTCTTAGAAGATGAGTCACAATTCTTCTCGACATCGCTCCATCGGCTGAATTTAGTCAAAATAATGTGAACACCATGGCACTTGAGTGGGCATACCTGTGAAGAAAGTGAAGGTTTGCCGTGAATTAAGGCACTTAGGCTTCCTGTCCCATGGCGCCACTTATTCACGGCGGGCAATGAACCCAGAAGGAGGGCCTTGAATTTGATTAGGGAGGAAAACAATCGAATGGCTCTGCGGATTCTTCGTCACTCCCATGAGCAGCGTTTTTATGCCTCTCGTGGGCAGCAGAATAGAAGGGCTGATCCCGTTCAATCAATGTCTCGCGTGTGTTCTTCAATCCAAGCATATCGGAGAAGTGAATTGCTTGAGTCTGACACAGAAATGGTCGATGATCCATCAGAAGTAGACGATGATTCTGAATAAATTTAATGCTTTATTTATCTTTCTTATTTCCTATGTGCACAAATCTTAGTAGTGCTGACCGCATCTTGCTTTGGTTTGTTATGTGTTATCTTCCACATCATTTCCATTATTACCAAATGTACTCTCTGAAGGGAAAAATGTACGATTGATCCCTCACTATTTTACTGTAATTCAGATGCGTAGTACCCGACAATCAAGTCATTTGCACTAATGTATTAACAAATGAGTACGAATCCTATACGTGATAGAGTATACACGGATTAACCAAATTTTTACATAGTTACACCAATTATTTGACATGTTATACCAATTACTTGACACGTTATACCATGAGGGCGCAGATTAATAAGAACTGATAATGAGAATGCAGAAAAAAAAAATCAATCTTCGTTACGCTTGATTTGGGTGACAGATAATTGAATTTGTTGAATACGGTCAACTTATAATTGACAAGAGAGTGATGAATTTAAAAGTTGAATTTGTTGTAGCACGAAGTTGTGAAAATTTTAATGTAAAATATCTAAGTTTATATATAAATGAATAACTTATCACCTTTTTTTTTTAAAATCCGTAATTATAACTGTCAATACTCATTGAAGGGAGATTCATTAGTAACCGAAATATCTCTCTAAATATTTCTGATTTTGACCAGAGTTAATTTATTCATATCTTTCTAGGGTTTGTATTGGAACAGAAGTTTCTCTCTTTTTTTTTGGTAGATTATGCGCCAATGAATTTTCATGGTCGTCACGTGAGTCGCACGAGGAGACGTTTTTTTTACATGCGCCTCCGTGCGGATCAAGCTGGTTTACATTTTTTGCTTTCCTCCTTCAGTCGAGGATTCGGTAGAATGGTGCTTGGCGCGGTTTGCCGTGGATGGGCTCTCCGACGCGGCATCAATGGCAACCTGCTCTCTGCTTTTCTTGTAGGGTTTGTTTTACTGATAGCGTCCGATTGGGTTTTTCTCTGCCTCTGCTCGTTCTCCTTAGCTGTTGCCTTGCTTTTCTTTTGTCGTAGCCATTTCTTTCTCCTTCCCTCTCTTTTTTTTTTTTAACCTTGCCTATTGTATGGCTTGGGTGATTGTTTTGTTGTGATTTCTAGGAATTCAGCTGTGCATATGATTTTGTATGTGTCTATGGGGACTTGTAGGCAATGTTGTGAATGCGTTTGAAAGGTGCGGGGATAGTGCTAAGTCGGCTGGTCCCAGAAGGATTGGGGGGAATTGAAGGGTTGGAAAATGGGGAAGTTACTTTTACATGACCGTGTCTGAAAAACCTTAAAGAGGATCATTAGGGTGCCTTGCAGTTATTTCCATAGTGTTTGGGCGTTTTATGCGACGGTTTCCTCTGGAAGTGGTGCTCAGCTTGCAAACAAAGCAAGGGGTGCGGCCCTCTTTTATTTACTAAGGAAACTGAGGTCTCTTTCATGCTGTAACTTATTGGCTTATTTATCTGGTAGTTTTTGTTTAAATCTTGCTGGTTCTGCCTTTTTTTGTTCTTCTGTTTCTTTGTTGTTTATGTTTGCTCGTTCTTGTTTTTTCCTTTCTATTGTTGCTTGTTGGGTAGAAGCCGTGGATTTCTCTTTTCTATTTTCATTTTTTGTTTCTCTTTGATGTGGTTTTGTCTTTGTATGCTTGTGGATCTTGTTTGGTGATAGCATTGTCTTACGTAAGACGGATATTTACAGGTAGTTATCTATGGCTACTGGGAGTGTTCGTTTGTCAGAAGTGAATAGGTCAGCATTTGACTGGACTACGGTCATTCATGTGATTGAGGCCGATCGTGTGAAGGTTGTTCGTCATGGGGATGATTCGAGGTCTTTCCGTCGCTTTGAATTTGGTGACTCATAGGTTTTGTATGATTAATGTTTTGCTATTTTATTTGTGATCTTTTTTGCTGGATTTTCTCTACCTTTTTCCTCCTTTGGCGGGCATTAGGGTCTCCCGTTGTCTTTGACAATGACATCTCTGTGGATGGACTACTTTTGCCATTTAGAAAGTATACTATATCAATGCAGAGGTTCACGATATTCTGAGAACATGTGCATCTTGGATTGTATGCTTTCTATTGGGTGATCAATCTTGACCTTGTGATTAAGGAGGCGACTAATTTGGGGGGACGGTCACGCCTTCTTATTTTTGCTTGATCATATAAGTCATTTCAATTTGTCGCCGACACTGATATTTTTATAAGTACGTGTTTCTCTTGTGTTTGAGCTTGTACTATTTCCTGATTTCCTGATTTCCTTGTTTTTCATTATTTTTTTTCCTGATAAACTTCTTGTTCATGATTGTTTTTTTTTCAATTGAAACGTAGATGTTATGGGAGTTGTTGTTCATGCTTTTCCTCCGTGATGTGTGTTGGAGGGGACATGGAAGAGATTATGTCATAGTTGATCAAGGGTATTTCTTGCTTGGGTACCTTTTTCCCATATCTTATGTATCTTTTGTATTTGCTTCAGCTTTTTTTATCTTGTGGATGTAGTTATCCTTAATCATTATTACTTTGTGGGATGATTTTGAGGTGTTGAGGGCATGCTATAGATGAATCAATGGCCTTAATGCCTATTATTATTGTTATAAGGGCGAGGTCACCAAAACAAGCTGTATGGTTTTAGTTCTTCCTTTTTTCCTTTTGTTGTATCTATATTCCTTTTTTTTTTACATTATTTGTTTGTTCTTGTTGTACTGTAGATTTGTCACTGTCTACTCAACCATCGTCTGTTGTAGTTGTTTCTCGAGATGTCCCGGAAGCAAGCCCTTTCTACGATTGGTATTGATTAGTTCTCGACCTATTGTTTTTATTTGTTTCTCCTTTGTACTTGTCTCTTGTTTTTCTCGAGCTTATCTTGTCTCGTGTAGGTTTAATGCTCATATATCTGAGCTTATGCACATGGTTTTTGAAAATGAGTCGTATGCCGATCCAGCTGTTTTGCTGCCTCCTGTCCGTGATGCGACTACCACTTGGATATCTGATGTTCCGTCTTCTATTAAATTCGTTAGTATTGTTCATTTATTATTATTTTTTTTTTGCATGTGTTGTGTGGTCTACTGTGTGCGTTTGTTCTTAGTTTTGGCTTTGCATGGGTTTAGTTATTGTTTATGTTTTCTATAGGGCCAAGGGACTGCATGGATTAAGGGACGTGTGGAAGTTGCATGGCCAATGGCTCGTTTTTGGCACTTGGCTTGTCCTCATTGTCACGAGTTGTATGAGTTTTCTTCAACTCTTGGGATAATGTGCCTATCTTGTGGTCAAGGAATGTACACCTTTCCAAGGTGTATTGCTGGTTTTTCTCTCCTGTACATGTCTTTGGATTTCGGCATTGTAAAATATTATGCAAGTCTAACTTTGTTTGTTGTGGTGCAGAGCATGGATCCGGCTTACAGTTCATGACGATCAGCAACTTGAATGTTATGGTTTTGGGTTATGAGGCCGAAAAGCTTATTGGTTTAACTACCCGATATGTTTTCTTGCTGAGCGTGGAGGTGATTGAACATGTGCTTTATTTGGGTTTGTGATTACAATTTTGTTTTGATTTAGTGACCAATGGTTCTTGGCTTTTGTGCAGAATTTTGAGACTTATCGATCTGTTGCCGTGAAGCCTGACGATTCTTTTTTACATTAAATCGTCCCAGTGATTAGATCGGTGTCACATACCAAATTACAACTTGTTGTTGTTTCCTATTTTGTTTAGGGGCGGCTTTTTTTTTTTTGTGTTCAAGGAGGATGCCATGGAGCCTTGCTATCCTATGATCGTTTGGTTGTTGTTTTGTGGCGTTTTATTATGCTTTCATTTATAGGCTTTATGGGTTTTCTATTTGGGGTTTGTCCTGCTATAGTTAAAGTTGGACTGTATTGCGTAATGATTTGTAGTAAGGAGTCTTTACCTTATTGAATATTTAGTTGTTGTTAAATATTGTGGTGTTTTTTGTTTTATTGGGCGCTATAGATAGGTGTCATGAATTGTAATGTGTGTGGGCCCTTAAAAGTTGAATTTGTTAAATTAGTATTACATATACCCATACAACGCACAAGTCATTAGGGCCTAATATAAATTCTAAGCGAACTTAGGGCTGATCCAGTAGCATCTTGATTAACCTAGAAGAGGCGTGGACAAACGTTCATCATTTGTATTAAAAAAAGAGGATGTATGTTGGGTGTGCAAATTCGTTTCTAGCCGAGTCCATAACACTATTCGAATTAAAATTGGTGATGTGGAATGGGAGCGTTTACAAAGCTACAAACAATTTGTTGAAATGTTACACCAATTTCTTGACAAGTTACACCAATGCAAAGCAGGCGGGAATACACTAACTTCTGAGTATGAGGGCATGTAAAAGAGTTAGTTATTAGAAGCGAAATCTGGATTTGCTGGGAGCGTTCATCATTTGTATTACAAAAGAGGATGCGTTGGGCCAGCTGTCTTCGTTTCTAGCCAGGTCCATAACGATTTGAATTAAACTTGGTGATGTGGAATCGAGGAGCGTTTCAAAGCTACACAATTTGTTGAAATGTTACACCAATTTCTTGACAAGTTACACCAGGGCAAACAGATTACTGGGAATACACTAACTACGAGTATGAGGCATGTAAAAAGAGTTAGTTATTAGAAGCGTTGAGGATTTGGATGTTCATCATTTGTATTAAAAGAGGATGTATGTTGGGCCAGCTGTCTTCGTTTCTAGCCGAGTCCATAAGATTTTTGCAATGGTGATGTGGAATCGGGGATGTTTACAAAGTTATAGCAATTTGTTGAAATGTTACACCAATTTCTTGACAAGTTACACAGGCAAAGACAAGCAGTGCAGGAATACACTACTTAAGAACTGGATTTGCATGTAGTAGTTATATAACGCAAGATTAGAGTGCAGTGATACACATAACGGTACTAATTTCATAAAGTCAATTCAAGGGCCAAAAGTAGGCAAAGTAGAGCAAGTAAAATTTGTTAAGGAGCTTTGTGAGATGGCGGCTAGTCGACATCGAGCAGTTCTAGTGCGGTGGCGGAATATGTATACTCTCATGGTGATAGGTGCAATGTACGATCATTTCGAGATGCAAATGTCACCGACCATCAAAGCCTTTTGTTTTGCAAAAGCGAGACCATCCTTTACTCGGGTTTATGAGGATTCCATTTTGGACGTTCCATAGTCCAAGTTCCATCGGAATCTATAATGTTCTGATTACTTGAACATTATGCAAAAAAACGAGAAAATTTGTATGGAGCGTGGAGAAGCGACGATATAGCGCTTCCACGATGGCCGAAGAAGGGTTTGTTTGAAGTGAAACTTTATGGGGTATTCATTTGAAGCTTCGGATGGATAGGCTATTTACACTCGAGATGTGTCAAAACTTGTACATGGAAATATGGGCCTCATATTTGAACCATAGAGAGTAGTTCTTGGTGATCAGTGGTCAAGAACAAATTCTTTCCAACCATGACAAAAATAGAGATCGTTTTCTTTCTTCTCGGCGGTCAAATGGTAATGTGCACGGTGCTAAGATGGAGCACTACATTGGAGGATTTAAGGGCCAAAGTCTTTGACAATGTAATATGGGAGCTGCAATTCTCCATTGTTTAGAATGTGGCTTGTGATAATCTTGAAATACCGGTATTTTGAAGTGGAGGCTAGCTAGGCTTGTCCATTCTGGGTGATATTTTGATGGATGAGGGATATTTATTTATTTTTAATAAGTACTATGAATGAGTATCACGAGGAAAAGAGATTAGTGTGCAAATATCTTTGAAAAAGAGAAAGGAAGGAAGAGAACATAAAAAGCGGAAAACATAGACTAATAATCATTAAAGGGAAAGTAA
>CM023103.1:54758528-54966676 GCA_013103745.1 Gardenia jasminoides
TACTAAAACTAAAGGGCACTTTCATTACATTAACTTTTCTTAGTAGATACAACATCCTTCTTTTCTTGTGGTTTCTCACGAAAGTGCATAAAACATATATAACACTAATGGGACCACAAGAGCTCTTGTTGTTCCCCTTGAAAGCGATTGAGCGGACTTCGGACCTCAATTGCTGCTCAAGTTTTCTTTTGACTGCAAAGCACAATTCTCGTTCTAATGCTTAGCATTGCTGTCCATACTTTCATTTTGCAGCTTGTTCATGATCTTTTAGCATATGTAAAATTTTTCCCTTCTTCTTCAATATTTTGGCTGTAACATTATTTATCTCCCTTGCCTTGTCACAAACTTCGGATCTACCAGCGAAAGTGACCCACGGTAATTCAGTTGGACAAAACAAAGGAGAAATATATGTCTAATAATAATCAAATAAGTTAATGTGAATTTCATTGTACATTCCTACTCAAAAATCATACCTTGTAGTTAGAGCAGCCATAAAATCTTCTTCGGATTTTCCATGCGTCAAGATGTATACGGTGGTGCTATTTCTCCCGTCTACAAGTTTTGGGGTGATTCTTCAATGGTTTGGGAGATAACACTTGGAGCAATTACATGTTACGTAGCTTGAAGATCCCATGACATTCTCACGGATTCTTCATTCTCTTGGTATGTTGGCTGGATCTTTTGGTTGGTTGAATTCAAGTTATTTGAATAGGAAAATCTGAAGATGAAGAAGATTAATGGGTAGGTTCCTTTTAAGACATTTATATGGACAATTTTATGGAAATCTAAGGTTTACGATGCAGGGCATTCTTGCAAAATATTAGAATTAGATCTTTCTTCAGTTTGTTGTTGGACATATAGATTGGACAAAATACTTAAAGTCAAACGATTGCATTATTACTTAATCGGCTTAAGATCATTTACTTATTTTGATTTTCCAGTGATTATGTGCTACATCCGATTATCTAGTCTTACATTCATTTGTGATTGAAACTCATTTACATCAAAGTTATTATTATTCATGAGAATCAATATATGAATGGAATATAGATGGTTCTTGAACAAGAAAATTTTGCAAATAATTCAAAATATGAGTAGGCATTAGTTCTTTTTAAAGGAAAGGACATAATAAGAGAATGTGCTCAACTTCTTATATTAGGATTTTTTGGGAATGTTAAAAAAAATTGGTAGGATAATTATTTAAGTCAAGAAGAAAGAAACTTTATACTAACGCAACAAACAAATGATCGGATCATAAGTAGTGGTATAACTCAAGTGGATCAAGAAATGACTATTACCACTAGAGAATTGATTGGGTTCCAACTTTAATATTTGCAATGTGTAAACATTTCATGGGAGATCAAATAAATTACAGGAAGAACATCTGAAATTTTAATTAATTTAACTTGTCCAAATTGCATCATTTTAGATGGAAGAAAGATTTTTGGCGGGACTTCAAAATTATTTCTTGAAAAGTCGACAAAAAGAAGAGTACTTAAGGTGAAATTCCTTATTAAAACCTCACTTATGGAGATTTAGTAAATTATATTATCTTGAGGGGAATAAGTTTGTTGTCGACCTTAAATTAAAATCAGATTAAAAAAGAAGGTCTTGAAGTAAGAAAAATTAGGATCATTTTGCCAACAATCGGATATATGAAAAAAAGAAGCTCCGTCTACTAAAATATATTAGATGATAATTAAAGCGAGAATCTCAAGAGGCGAAATATATGAAATACAAGAAGAATCAAATAATGAATCTCCACCTAATAGTTGTGAATGTATGATGAATATGTTTGTGGTTATTCAAGCATTAATGTTATTTCAAGGGATGATAAGCAATTCTTTTTTAGAATTAATACACAAAATAAATGATAATGATGTAAAAGAATATTTATTAAAATTAAAGATATTGTTATTAAAGAAGAAAACTTTAAAAATATAGAATCATTTAATTTAAAGGAAGTTTATAATAGATTTTAGTGCAAATTAAGCACTTAAATACGTAAGAAATAAGAATAAATATATGCATAATCTTGATTGCATTAAAATTACGTAATTGTCATTTATAATTGATTAAGTGACATATCCTACTCATTATTTACAATAGGCTAATTCACTAAGTGACATATCACTATTAGGTTATAGCTTTGGTCATTGATTAGTTGTAAATTATAAGTTGTTAATATTTATAAATTGTAACTAATATCCTTCATTATAAACTATAGTTTCACACATAGGTAGTATGTATGTATGGGGATCAAATGACTTTGAATTTGAATTGCAAATTACACTATTACATAATATACATTGTTAATTGTAATATGCTTTATATACAAAATTGTGATGAAAAACAACTTAGAACAAGTAAACTTTTGGACAATTAAACAAACTAACAAAAGTTCCACCTCGGTAATATCGGTTTGTACCGTTTTGAACTTAAATTGGTAATTAAATGGGTTTACCAAAGTCAATTGAAATTGAAAGCGTTAAGACTCTCAGGAAGAATAACGTTAGATTCAAATGAAATGAATGAGTTATTTTTTATCGATGCAATACCCGTATTTGCATATAGGGTGTGCAAATTAATAGTAAATACATTAGTTTTCACCATTAAAGTTATCAATAGTAATTAATCCCCAAACTTATCACTTTATATATAGCTAGGAATAGATGATAAGTATAGTATATTAATATATTAGTTTTCACCATTAAAAGTAATCAAGTCATTTACAAGCTGTGAAGCATTTAAAGTATGTAAGAAATAAGAATAAATATAAGTACAATGCACTATGCATTAAAATATGTAAGAAATAAGAACAAATATAAATTACAATGCACTATGCATTAAAATTACTTAATTGGTGACTTATAAGTGATTAAGTCACATATCACTAATCATTATTTAATAAGTACTATTTTAGAAGCATTTGAAAAAACATGACTATATTAATACAAATATACAATAATACAATACTTTAATACTTACGATTGATACATAACTAGAATTAGAAAATAAGGACAAGTGGACAACATATTAGAATATTGGTATATTAGTTTTCACTTTTGAAAGCAATCAAATCTTTTGCAAATAAAGCATTTAATTTATGCAAAAACTAAGAAACAAGCATAATAAGTGTAATGCATTGTGCATTACAATACATTACATATAATTTCATAAAGTACAAGTGAGTAAGTGGAATAGCACTAATCATTGATTCATTGTAAATTATAACTTTGTAGATTATAAATTGTAACTAATATGATAAGATTGTAAATTATAATTTTGTACATTATAAATTTTAACTAATATTACTTATCACTAACCAAGGTGTTAAGATATAACTATGTATGTATAAGGGATCAAGCGACTTTGAATTATTTTTTCAAATAGGTACAAACATGACTAATATGTTAAATTGTGAATAATTTTGGGGTTCAAATGAAGACTGAATTTTGCAATGAAACACAATGAATGTACAAAGAAATTTAGGTACCCAAGTGCAAATTACACAATTAAAGAATGTAATTTGTAAATTGTAAATTGTATTACGGCTACATTCTTAACCCAAATTAAGCGCGAATCCTTTGATCCATCGACATCATCTCTTATTACTACCGGTACTTGCGGTTATTTGTCTTGTACATGAGGCGAATAGTGCAATTATCATGTTGAGTGCACTTCATTGCAATGCCATGTCGCCTCCCGGTGAGTGCATGTGCCAAAGCGGATGTAATATGGCGTAATGTGTCGTGTTGGCGCCTTTGGCGGCCTACACCTGAATTGAATTGAAAGCGGCTGCGGTCATTTGGAAAAACTTCCATTACGCCATTAGCGGTGCAATTTATTCATTCACTACCATGTGTGTATCCACGTGTGTTTGGCTTTTGTTTGCCTATTAATTATTTTGCATTTTTGTGTGCTACAACGTCATGTGTAACTTATCACCTTTTATGTGTAGCGAACAGCAATTTAAAGTACCATGCATATTCGGACCACGATAAACAAGCATGTAAAGTTAGTCCCCTAAAGGCTAAACAGATAGCGTGGTATCTTATTTGTCGCCTGAGTGTAACCTCGTATGTACGGTGAGCACCTTTACCCGTCTAGTCAACCTTATTGCCCATATTACGAGCATTTCATCTCCCCAGGTGGGCCGTTTGGCATATTCATGATATAATGAGACCACCTCAATACATTGCTTGTTATCAGGCAAGTACAGTGATAGGTCACATCTTTCATTCCTTTTTTGGGATTAAAATAAAGGGAGTAAGAAAAGAATGGTAAAGTGGTTTATACCAAATGCATGTTATTAGGTGGCAATTCTACTAACAAAAAAGGCGATAGTGACTCATGTTATTGATATGACCAAGCTCATCTTTGCATTATTTGTTAATTTTTTTTCATACTACGGTGAATAAAATGGCCAATTCGTCTTGAGTC
Organism: Gardenia jasminoides; assembly: GCA_013103745.1. NCBI lineage: Eukaryota > Viridiplantae > Streptophyta > Magnoliopsida > Gentianales > Rubiaceae > Gardenia > Gardenia jasminoides. The sequence continues at coordinate 54,762,972 of CM023103.1, forward strand.
TTGAACTTACTAGGCCTTTAGGAAATTGTTAAACAATTAGCCAACGTAATAGCATTCGCCAATTTAGCTGGGCGGGGCGTTTTGGGAGTTGACAAAGTCAAGGTCAACTTAGTCGCACTATAAATCATTGGTGGCGTCCCTAATTAGCCATAAGAAATTGTCTTTCATCGACACGAACCTGCGAATACAATTTATGATGAGTGCGGTGAGTAACAATTACCTTCCACATTTACTGGTGGGAGGTATTGTGCTGCGTGATATTTTGTTCTCCGATTACGAGAATGTGGGTCTTAGAAGATGAGTCACAATTCTTCTCGACATGCCCATCGGCTGAATTTAGTCAAAATAATGTGAACACCATGGCACTTGGTGGGCATACGTGAAGAAAGTGAAGGTTTACGCCAGTGAATTAAGGGCACTTAGGCTTCTGTCCCATGGCGCGCCATTATTCACGGCGGGCAATGAACCGGGAGGGCCTTGAATTTGATTAGGGAGGAAAACAATCGAATGGCTCTGCGATTCTTCGTCCTCCCATGAGCAGCGTTTTTATGCCTCTGTGGGCAGCGAATAGAAGGGCTGATCCGTTCAATCAATGTCTCGCGTGTGTTCTTCAATCCAAGCATATCGGAGAAGTGAATTGCTTGAGTCGACATTAAATGGTCGATGATCCATCAGTAAACGATGATTCGAATAAATTTAATGCTTTATTTATCTTTCTTATTTCCTATGTGCACAAATCTTAGTAGTGCTGACCGCATCTGCGTTGGTTTGTTATGTGTTATCTTCGCATCATTTCCATTATTACCAAATGTACTCTCGAAGGGAAAAAAATATGCGATTGGTCCCTACTATTTTCCGTAATTCAGATCGTAGTACTTTCGACAATCAAGTCATTTGCACTAATGTATTAACAAATGAGTACGAATCCTATACGTGATAGAGTATACAAGGATTAACCAAATTTTACACAGTTACACCAATTATTTGACATGTTATACAAGTACTTGACACGTTATACCATGAGGTAGCGATGTAAGAACTGATAATGAGAATGCGAAAAAAAAATCAATATTAGATTACGCTTGATTTGGGTGGAGATAATTGAATTTGTTGAATACGGTCAACTTATAATTGACAAGAGAGTGATGAATTTAAAGTTGAATTTGTTGTAGCGAAGTTGTGAAAATTTTAATGTAAAATATCTAAGTTTATATATAAATGAATAACTTATCACCTTTTTTTTAAAATCCGTAATTATAACAATACTCATTGAAGGGAGATTCATTAGTAACCAAATATCTCTCTAAATATTTGATTTTGACCGAGTTAATTTATTCATATCTTTCTAGGGTTTGTATTGGAACAGTTTCTCTCATTTTTTTTGGTAGATTATCGCCAATGAATTTTCATGGTGCGTCCGTGAGTCGCACGAGGAGACGCTTTTTTTACCATACATTCCGTTTCATTGGTGGTTTACATTTTTTGCTTTCCCTCCTTCATCGACCGGGGGGATTCGGTAGAATGGTGCTTGGCGGTTTGCCGTGGATGGGCTCTCCGACGCGGCATCAATGGCAACTTGCTCTCTGCTTTTCTTGTAGGGTTTGTTTTACTGATAGCGTCCGATTGGGTTTTTCTCTGCCTCTGCTCGTTCTCCTTAGCTGTTGCCTTGCTTTTCTTTTGTCGTAGCCATTTCTTTCTCCTTCCCTCTCTCCTTTTTTTTTTAACCTTGCCTATTGTATGGCTTGGGTGATTGTTTTGTTGTGATTTCTAGGAATTTCAGCTATGCATATGATTTTTGTATGTGTCTATGGGGACTTGTAGGCAATGTTGTGGGGGAATCCGAAGCGTTTGAAACAGGGTGGCGGGGATAGTGCTAAGTCGGCTGGTCCCGAAGGATTGGGGGAATTCGAAGGGTTGGAAAATGGGGAAGTTACTTTTACATGACTGTCTGAAAAACCTTAAAGAGGATCATTAGGGTGCCTTGCAGTTATTTCCATAGTGTTTGGGCGTTTTATGCGACGGTTTCCTCTGGAAGTGGCGTGCTTGGCTGCAAACAAAGCAAGGGGTGCGGCCCTCTTTTATTTACTAAGGAAACTGAGGTCTCTTTCATGCTGTAACTTATTGGCTTATTTATCTGGTAGTTTTTGTTTAAATCTTGCTGGTTCTGCCTTTTTTTGTTCTTCTGTTTCTTTGTTGTTTATGTTTGCTCGTTCTTGTTTTTTCCTTTCTATTGTTGCTTGTTGGGTAGAAGCCGTGGATTTCTCTTTTCTATTTTCATCTTTTGTTTCTCTTTGATGTGGTTTTGTCTTTGTATGCTTGTGGATCTTCTGTTTCGGTGATGGCATTGTCTTCTGTAAGACAGATATTTCTGGGTAGTTATCTATGGCTACTGGGAGTGTTCGTTTGTCAGAAGTGAATAGGTCTGCATTTGACTGGACTACGGTCATTCATGTGATTGAGGCCGATCGTGTGAAGGTTGTTCGTCATGGGGATGATTCGAGGTCTTTCCGTCGCTTTGAATTTGGTGACTCACAGGTTTTGTATGATTAATGTTTTTGCTATTTTTATTTGTGATCTGTTTTTGCTGGATTTTCTCTACCTTTTTTCCTCCTTTGGCAGGGCATTAGGGTCTCCACGTTGTCTTTGACGATGACATCTCTGCTGTGGATGGACTGCTTTTGCCATTTAGAAAGTATACTATATCCAATGCAGAGGTTCACGATATTCCTGAGCCTGTGCATACTGGATTGTATGCTTTCTATTGGGTGATCAATGCTGACACTGTGATTAAGGAGGCGACTAATTTGAGGGGACCGGTCCTGCCTTCTTATTTTTTGCTTCGATCATATAAGTCATTTCAATTTGTCGCCGACACTGATATTTTTATAAGTATGTGTTTCTCTTGTGTTTGAGCTTGTACTATTTCCTGATTTCCTTGTTTTTCATTATTTTTTTTTTCCTGATAAACTTCTTGTTCATGATTGTTTTTTTTTTCAATTGAAACGTAGATGTTATGGGAGTTGTTATTCATGCTTTTCCTCCGCGTGATGTGTGTTCGGAGGGGACTGTTCGGCATGGGAGAGATTATGTCATAGTTGATCAAGGTTATTTCTTAACTGGGTACCTTTTTTTCCCATATCTTATGTATCTTTTGTATTTGCTTCAGCCTTTTTTATGCTGTGGATGTAGTTATCGCCCAATCATTATTACTTTGTGGGATGATTTTGAGGCTGTTGAGGGGCATGCTATAGATGAATCAATGGCCTTAATGCCTATTATTATTGTTATAAGGGCCAGGGTCACCACAAACAACTGTATGGTTTCGTTCTTCCTTTTTTCCTTTTGTTGTATCTATATTCCTTTTGTTTTTACGTATTTGTTCTGTTCTTGTTGTACTGTAGATTTGTCACTGTCTACTCAGCCATCGTCTGTTGTAGTTGTTTCTCCAGATGTCCTGGAAGCAAGCCGCCTTTCTGATTGGTATTGATTAGTTCTCAGCCTATTGTTTTTAGCTATTTCTCCTTTGTACTTGTCTCTGCTGTTTTTTCTCTGAGCTTGTACTGTCTCGTGTAGGTTTAATGCTCATACATCTGAGCTTATGCACATGGTTTTTGAAAATGAGTCGTATGCCGATCCAGCTGTTTTGCTGCCTCCTGTCCGTGATGCGACTACCACTTGGATATCTGATGTTCCGTCTTCTATTAAATTCGTTAGTATTGTTCATTTATTATTAATTTTTTTTGCATGTGTTGTGTGGTCTACTGTGTGCGTTTGTTCTTAGTTTTGGCTTTGCATGGGTTTAGTTATTGTTTATGTTTTCTATAGGGCCAAGGGACTGCATGGATTAAGGGACATGTGGAAGTTGCATGGCCAATGGCTCGTTTTTGGCACTTGGCTTGTCCTCATTGTCACGAGTTGTATGAGTTTTCTTCAACTCTTGGGATAATGTGCCTATCTTGTGGTCAAGGAATATACACCTTTCCAAGGTGTATTGCTGGTTTTTCTTTCCTGTACATGTCTTTGGATTTCGGCATTGTAAAATATTATGCAAGTCTAACTTTGTTTGTTGTGGTGCAGAGCATGGATCCGGCTTACAGTTCATGACGATACTGGCAACTTGAATGTTATGGTTTTGGGTTCTGAGGCCGAAAAGCTTATTGGTTTAACTGCAACTGATATGTTTTTTACTGCTGAACGTGAGGTGATTGAACATGTGCTTTATTTGGAGTTTGTGATTGCAATTTTGTTTTTTTGATTTAGTGACCAATGGTTCTTGGCTTTTGTGCAGAATTTTGAGACTTATCGATCTGTTGCCAGTGCTTTGCTGTTTTACATTAAATCGTCCCAGGTGATTTGATCAGTGTCACATGCCAAGTACACTGTTGTTGTTTCCTATTTTGTTTAGGGAGCGGCTGTTTTTTTTTTTTGTGTTCAAGGAGGAGTTGCGCCATGGAGCCTTGCTATCACTACGATCGTTTGGTTATTGTTTTGACTGGCGTTTTTATTATGCTTTCATTTATAGGCTTTATGCCTGGGTTTTCTATTTGGGGTTTGTCCTGCTATAGTTAAAGTTGGACTGTATTGCGTAATGATTTGTAGTAAGGAGTCTTTACCTTATTGAATATTTAGTTGTTGTTAAATATTGTGGTGTTTTTGTTTTATTGGACGCTATAGATAGGTGTGCGTGAATTGTAATGTGTGTTGGGCCCTTAAAAAGTTGAATTTGTTAAATTAGTATTACATATACCCATACAATCGCACAAGTCATTAGGGCCTAATATAAATTCTAACTGAACTTAGGGCTGATCCCGTAGCATCTTGATTAACCTAGAAGAGGCGTGGACAAACGTTCATCATTTGTATTAAAAAAAAGAGGATGTATGTTGGGTGTGCAAATTCGTTTCTAGCGGAGTCCATAACACTATTCGAATTAAAATTGGTGATGTGGAATCGAGAACGTTTGCAAAGCTACAGCAATTTGTTGAAATGTTACACCAATTTCTTGACAAGTTACACCAACGCAAACAGATTACTGGGAATACACTAACTACGAGTATGAGGCATGTAAAAAGAGTTAGTTATTAGAAGCGAAATACGGATTTGCAGACGTTCATCATTTGTATTACAAAAGAGGATGTGCGTTGGGCCAACTGTCTTCGTTTCTAGCCGAGTCCATAACCGATTTCGAATTAAACTTGGTGATGCGGAATCGGGAACGTGTACAAAGCTACAGCAATTTGTTGAAATGTTACACCAATTTCTTGACAAGTTACACCAGGGCAAACAGATTATTGGGAATACACTAACTACGAGTATGAGACATGTAAAAAGAGTTAGTTATTAGAAGCGATTGAGAATTTGTAAACGGTCATCATTTGTATTAAAAAAGAGGATGTATGTTGGGTCAGCTGTCTTCGTTTCTAGCCGAGTCCATAACCGATTTTGAGTGGCAATGGTGATGTGGAATCGGGGATGTTTACAAAGTTACAGCAATTTGTTGAAATGTTACACCAATTTCTTGACAAGTTACACCAGGACAAACAGATTACTGGGAATACACTAACTGAAGAACTGGATTTGCATGTAGTAGTTATATAACAAGATTAGAAGTGCATGATACACATAACAGTACTAATTTCATAAAGTCAATTCAAGGGCCAAAAAGTAGGCAAAAGTAGAGTAAGTAAAATTTGTTAAGGAGCTTTGTGAGATGGCGCTAGTCGATCGATTCTAAGCCGAATTGGCGGGGAATATGTATACTCATGGTGATAGGGTCATCGATCATCGAAGATGCAAATGTCACCGACCATCAAGCCTTTCTGTTTTGCAAAACGAGACCATCCTTTACTCAGGTTTATGAGGATTCCATTTTTCAGGACAGTCCCAATAGTCCAATTAGTTCCATCAGAATCTATAATGTTCACAGATTGCTGAACATTATGCAAGGAAACCCGAGAAAATTTGTATGGAACGTGTTGGGCGACATTGTAGCGCTTCACGATGACTGAGAAGAAGTGTTTGTTTGAAGTGAAACTTTATGGGGTATTCATTTGAAGCTCGGATGGATAGGCTATTTCTGCTCCAGATGTGTCAAAAACTTGTACATGGAAATATGGGCCACCCTCATATTTGAACCATAGAGAGTAGTTCTTGGTGATCGAGTGGTCAAGAATAAATTCTTTCCAACCATGACAAAAATAGAGATCATTTTCTTTCTTCTCGACAGTCAAATGGTAATGTGCACCGGTGCTAAGATGGAGCACTACATTGGAGGGGATTTCTGGGCCAAAGTCTTTGACAATGTAATATGGGAGCTGCAATTCTCCATTGTTTAGAATGTGGCTTGTGATAATGCTGTAAATACCGGTATTTTGAAGTGGAGGCTTTCGCTAGGTTTGTCCATTCTTGGTGATATTTTGATGGATGAGGGGATATTTATTTATTTTTAATAAGTACTATGAATGAGTAATGCAGAAAAGAGATTAGTGTGCAAATATCCGTGAAAAGAAAAAAAGAAAGGGGGGGGAAGAGAACATAAAAGAAGCAGGAAAACATAGACTAATAATCATTAAAGGGAAAGTAAGATACCTTGTTAGTCAGCCGAGAAAGAATAATTGCCTGAAAACCGTCGATCTGAGGTGTGATGGCGAATGCCCTGAATCTGACAAGAATTCTCAAGGTGCAGCGAAAGAGGAAACTAAGGGAAGAAGAAGAATATGTGAACAAATCTAAAACCCGATGAGATGAGGGGAAGGGGATTTTTCAGAGGGAAGAGGAGGAATTTTATGCGAGAGGGGAAGGAGATTTGTATAGAATGAACAATTGATTTACCTTATGAGGAGCAGAACAGGAATGGAAGTTTGAAGGGCTTGGAATTTTGTGGAATTTGGAGTGGCGGGAGAAGTTGGAATGGTTTTCTGATTTTGAAGCGGTGGGAAGGGGGGATGCTGGAACGGGAGAGCCAAGAAAAATATTCGGTAGACAAATAAAGTGGGGTGATTATTAGGAAGGATTATAATCCTAATTGACAATGAAAATGCGGTTTTGGCCTCTTCTTAGCTAATATGGAAAAAAAATTTAAAGCTTGTGAATATTAGGTATGAATAATTAACCTTCATTAAGTAAATACAGGGTATATTGTATTTTTTTCTGATAAGTGTATGTTAAAAAAATTGTTAATATTTACATGATATGATAGGTGAAAAATTTATTTCTGTATTCCTTTTGTACCCATTTTACATAGTTACACCAATTTCTTGAAATGTTATACCAATTACTTGACACATTATACCAAGACACACAGATCGCCGAGAACACACAACGCGTACGAGGCAAAATGAATACTGTATACTTCCTCCGTCCCACTTTGCTGGACTTATTTTTTTGAAACAGATTAAGAAAAATTAGGTAATATTGTTGAAATACTCGAATCTTCCTAAAATACCCTTAATTAAATATAATATAACTAATGCTTGCATTAAATGATAAAGAAAGACAATGATGACTTTTTATTTTCCTATTAGTCTAAATAAGGAGACACTGATTCCAAAACTTGACTTTCCATATTTGAAGACATATTTGAAGACACTGATTAATAGGAAAGATTATAATCCTAAGTGACAACATCTTCCATTAAATAAGGGCATTTTAAAAAAATTACAGGTTAACTATATTGTATAATTGGAAAGTGAACTACAAATTGGGACAAACGAAAAAGGAAAACAAGTCTAACAGAGTAGGACGGAGGGAGTAGTTGATTTGCATGGCGAATAATCACCCAAGCAATCTGTAAGACCTTACTCCCACAAATACAAGGCAACTCGTAACACTTTAAATAGGAAAAACATTTTAAATGCGCGTACATGATCCGTTTTTCATATACTAAAGCACAGCTTTCACTTGAGAAACTTCATTGGTTTGTAGAATATTTATAAGTACATCTCATTCATTTATTGATGTATTTAACATATCATGTCAGTATTTACTTGTTCGTCTATTTACTATTTACTCATTAGTTCAATCATTGGTGTGTAGAATATTCATGAGTCCTGTTTACTCAATTACTCACCTCTGTAATATGTTATCTATTCATTATTCACGAGCATGAACTTGATTTTTCAATATATACAGATTGTTTCTATAATCTATTGCGAAATAGATAATAATTGTTAACTAATTAATCTTAATTAGCTAATCATTTAGCTAAATATCCTTAATGTACTATTCGTTTAGCTAATTATATTGGTTAATCATGTATTTAATTATGTAGTACTAATTAATCATACATTCAATTACTTCCTATTCACTAAATACTAATTCAATCAATTACTATTAATCAATTATTCTTCCATCGAGTATTAACAATTAACAATTTCATTAATCCATTAATTACTTATGAGTAAGATGGTGTAATCTTGTTTCTATTTCTTATTGGGCTATTTATTGTTATTAGTGTTGGGTTGATAAGTTTGGGTCATCACTAAATAACCTTGGGCCACAAGAGTTAAGTAGTAGTCTTTGTATTTTATATAACTTGGGTCAGCTGTCTTAATAATAGCTCTAGCCCAACAAAATCCAATCCCTTTAAATTCTTTTGGGCCAACTATTTAGCCAAAACTTATGCGAAAACTTATATTATAATATGCACATCATTTGAAGGTACCGCAAATAAGCTTTCTACGTTTAGAGAGTACGCTTAATTTGGAAGTATGATATAAAACATACATGTGTTTCAATTTTGATGTTAAAATGTATTCAACATCTTGCAGGGATAATAGGGAATTGGAATAATCATGTATGCCTCTACCTGAGTTAAATTTACATAATTAATATAAATGTATTATTGTACTCTTATGCCCTTTTAGAAAAGTAATAAGACATAATTAATATAAATGTATTCTCTTACTCTAATGCCCTTTTGGGTGTGATTGTTTGTCAACTTGGTATCTTGTTTGGCAATTACGTGGAAAAACAAAGATTACACCATCTGTTTACACGGTTACACCAATTGCTTGAAATGTTATACCAATTACCTGACTCGTTATACCTAGAAACACAGATCGATGACAACAAACTTTTAGATGAGCCAAATTCCATGTAGAAAGAGTCATGTATAGCTAGCACCCCCTGTGCATTTTTATACAATTCGCCGAATCACTCATGTCATTCATTTGAAGCCCAAATGCTTAGCGCATAGAAACAAGAATAACTCTGTTACCTTTGAAGATATAACTATGCTTAATGCTTACATGGAGCGACAAAATTACTTCAGTTGTAATAAATTAGCTAAAACTTCGATGTAAAGCAAATAAAAATCTTGTTATAAGGTGGCTCTATGCCATTTAGCAAGTCTAATCCTGACATTTAAAATTGGTACTAACGTGAGAAACAATGCCAACATCCTCAAGAACTTTATCGCGAATAGAGTTTTGAGGATGACGCACAATTTCATTTGCGAGCTCCACACGATATCGCCGGACATTCTCCTGAAACAACATAGTCAAAATTTTCAAATTTATCATTACATGCTAGTAAAGCATGATCGAATGTCAAGGAAACTTGATTTGGTTCTAACCACTGATATTATTGAGGTATTTAGGCAACCATCCCAGTGCCTCATAAACTTCATAAGGAAAACACCACTGTCAATGCTGCAAAGACAAAATCCAAATGCGAGAAGTGCTGCTTACGAATTGGCGAGGTCATTTAGGAAGGCAAATGTCAAACATTAATGCATTTCAGAACTTGTACCTATTATCCGCGGACTGATGTGGCACGTCGGCAATCCGAAACACGTAGTTCTTCAAATCAAGCGGGCTTTTGTAGATCTCCTTTACCACCAATTCCATTAGAGTATTCTACAGTAATGAAAAAGCTAGATTCAGCTACGAGCTATTAGAAAACAAAAAGGGCAGCAAATAAGTACTCGATTTGCGTCGTTAGAAAATCTTAAAATGGGTTATCGCATACCAGCCGAGTGATCAATGGACCAACTCTAGCCCGGCTATGATCCCTCACTGAGCTAATCAGGTCCACCGCATTGCATCTCGTGTCAATAGCAAGCAACAACCATTGTTCCTTGACAACTACTGGAAATAAGAACTGCAAAGTAGAATTCAAGTTGCAGGATATAAGCCAATTGCATAAAATCATAGCATTGCTACAATGAATTAAATTGAACCAAGATGATAAATATTGATATGCATCTATTTATTTGTTGGCTGGTGGTGATGTTGATTTCAACGTGGAAATGCATTAAAAAAAAAAAAAAAAAAAAGGAATATTAAAGGGTGCGTACGATTTGACATCTGTGGAGTTCAACAATGGTGCATTCCAACTTGAAATCGTCTGCAAAACACTTAAGCAAGAAATCCCAACTCTTCTTTTCAAACCTGTGCATGGTTGCAATTCTATGCTGTTATTTAGCAAAACAATAATTTAGTTAGACAATAATTTAGTTTCACATTTAAAAAAAAAACTCCTTAAATATGCATTGAACATAATCCCCTACACTAGAAAGTTTGGAAATTTCATGGCTCAAACATCACTTACCACCACTGAGGCATTGGCAAAATATCGACTTGAATTCTGTGCTGCCTCTTCCAGATTCAAAATATGAGTATACACATTGATAACCTAAGTTTACAAATAAACCTTGTTAGGAAGCAGTCACAATTGGAATTTAGGACATAACAGTAAAATGAATCTAGCATATACATTGGACACGACGTTCACTTCATCAAAAAGAGAACGCAAGTGCAGCCTCACAAGGCAATGGCCAGGAATATCCACCATTTTGTAACTGCAACCAAAGACGAATTTTTAGATATTAAATACTACCACATGTAACACATTTGAAAACAATACTCAATATTACCTATCATTATTAGACACATACGACACAATGAAGTTTCCAAGTTGTCGGTCAGCTGAACTAGTTTTAGTAACACGACTGTATACTTGACAATAGTCGACTGACCCCATACGAACGCTTCGAACGTGTCTCCTTTTTGGCCTTTCCTCTCCCACTTCAACGGGGTCATGCACAAACCATAAATGGTTACTTGTCTTTTAATATCAGTTGTATTACAATACTTTCCATTACATGTATAAAAATTGACAAAATAGGTTCATACTCACATTTTTGTTTGTTTTCCAGCTGAGAATTCACAGTGCAAATCGTGGTCAACTTGATATTCTCCTCTTCCCGTCCTTTCCACTAGAACAAGGCAAAGTACCCTCAACTGGTCCCTCTTCCTTTGTCCGGGCCCTATACACTTTGCTCCTTGTCTTTCGGAGGATCGGATCAAATACTTTAGAACAAGATCTAAGTTTGAATGCCACCGCACTATTTGTGCTTGCATTTCCTAACTCATCCGAAGGAATGTTGCTGCTGTCACTTGCTCCTTCTTCTCCTCCGCTAGTAGGCATGTTCGGTGTTAGAGTATGTACATCATCTGCTAAAACTTAGGAAATTTGTTAAGTTGCAGTCAAAATCATGACAATTTACACTAGCAATATGCCAAGTTATATCAATAGCAGGACCAATACACCAATAAATCAAATTACACCATTAAAGGCAATTACACTAACATATATCAATGGCACGACCAATTACACCAATTACATGCCATGTTACACCAATTATATGCCAAGTTACACTAATGTCACTTTTATTTTATTTTACACCATTCTATCATGATGGTCGAAGAGATATCTTACCTCCTCCGGTTGGATGCGTCTGATGCGATCAACTCCCTTCATGGATTGTGGCCCTGTATTATATGGCAAGTTATATCAATGTCAGTTTCATATCAAATTACACAAATCTATCATCATGGTGGAAGAAATAGATTACAATACAACACTTAAGTTTGTTTTCTAAATGAGAACCCAAAGTAGTAAAGCATGGTCACCTTGAATATTGTCATGCTCCCGAACCTTTCCACTGGAAGAGGGCAAAGTACCCTCAGCTGGTCCCTCATCTGCAGTTTGGGCCCTGTACACTTTGCTCCTTGTCTGTCGGAGGATTGGAGGATCAATTGATTTAGAAACAGCATCTAAGTTTGCAATGCCAAGTGTAATATTTGCACTTGCATTTCCTAACTGATCCGGATGTACAGTTTCAATTTCGCTTGCTCCTTCTTCTCCTCCACTAGTGGCCATGTCGGGTGTTGGAGGATGTATGTCATCTACTAACATTAGGAAATTTGTTAAGTAGCAGTCTTTAAATGACAATTTATACTAGTTATATGCCAAGTTACATCAATAGCAGGACCACTACACCAATTACACCAATAGACCGAATTACACTGAGTACAGCAATTACACCATTAAATGCAATTGCACTAAAATACATCAATTGCAGGACCAATTACACCAAATATATACAAGTTACATCAATTACATGCCAAGTTACACCAAATATTTACAAAGTTACACCAATATCATTACCAATATATCCGACTATACGCCAAGACACAAATGTCAGTTTTACATCACATTACACCATTATATCAGGATGGTCCAAAAAATATATTATCACCTCCAGTTGTAGGACTGACTGGATGCGGGTCAGGTCCTTCCATTGTTTGTGGCCCTATATTATATGTCAAATTACATCAATCTCAATTTTTTTACCATATTACACCAATCTATCATCACGGTCGAAGAAATATCTTACCTACTCTAGTTGCAGCACTGACTAGATGTAGGTCATCTCCCTCCACGGTTTGTGACCCTGTATACATGCCAAGTTACATCAATAGCAGGACCAATACACCAATTACACCAATCAATCATATTACACCAAGTACACCAATTACACCATTAAAAGTAATTACACTAATATAAACCAATGACAGGACCAATTACACCAATAATTTACCATGTTACATCAATTACATGCCAAGTTACACCAATGACATGCCAAGTTGCACCAATGACGTGCCAAGTTACATCAATAACAAGACCAACATATTTGATTATACGCCAAGTTAAGCTAATGTCAGTTTAAAACCATGTTACACAAATCTAGCACGAAGGTAGAAGAAATATCTTACCGCCTCCAGTTGTAGGACTGCTTAGATGTAAGTCTTCGCACATCCCTGGATCTCTGTCCCCCTCCCCTTTCATATGATCGGCATATTCCTCGCCTTCGTCACATGACACGAATTCAGATTTACCGTCCCCGGGGCCATTGCCATCGTGATCAGGAGTCTTTTTATCACCGCTGCGGCCATCCACTAATAGACTGGTGTGCTTCTCGCGAAGCACATCTGCTATAAGACTCTCTACAGCCTGTCTGCCAACCTCTCCCTTTGTGATCGGCACTTTAGCAAGCTCAAATGCTGAACTGAACATTGCCCGCATGGACAGTTACAAAAACAGTCAAAATAGTTGGTAGTTAAAATGACAATGTAAGTAATATTATTGAGATATTCAATTTGTATATAAGCTCGATAATGAGCATGTCTTACCGAAAGTTCCCCTAGTCCTACCTCCTCTAGAGCGGACATGGCATCACGAGGGGTCTCAATTGTTGCAGCATTTTCATCCGGCCCGCAACTGGTTTGGATGAGGTGACTTTCAACAGAAATGCTATATGACTGACCAGGCTATGAGTTTAACGAATTACAAACACATAAGTGATCCATTCAGGTATACCTACCATATCAAAATATAGATGACAATTAAAATTATGAAATCAGAAAACACCTTCCCACAGCCAAATTTGCCATGATGCCTCAGCTCCAACGAGTATCGTTCCATAAATGCCTTCTTAGTCCATGCTCGAGCTGGACTTGTCTTATACTCAGGTGTCGATGTCCACCGGTCAAAGTAAAGCACCTTTACCAATGTTTAAAAAAATGATAACTTGTAAGAGTTCATATTTGCCCATGATGTAATTAACCTAAGAACAAGAATAATAATAAGGTGATTACTTATCGCTAGGAAATACACGCAGCCACTGATCCATTTAGAGGCAGGATCTCCACTGCCAGATTTCCAGTGCTGCAACTGGATGCACAAATAGTCCAAGATATAACGGCACCAGTTCAATGTTTTGATGACTTCCATATTGACAAGGTGTGGTCAGAGCATGGTGGAGATGTCCAATTTGAATGTAGGTGTCAGAAAGCACCCACACACAAATAGCAAGAAATTTATTCTGAATTCAGGGCCCACTTCCATTTCTTCCAACTCTTTTTGTAATTCTTTTACTTTTAAGAGTCGTTTTGTGCCTCTTGGAATCTTCTGCTTGAGGCACTCGGTGGGAGGGGTCCGCTAATTGGTAGGCCAAAGACTGCATGGACATCCGTTTCCTAGACTGTCCATTTGCCCCCATCCAACTTAAGTTCGCATGTCCATGGATTGAAATTTTCTGCTATCCATTGCACGATCTTGTTGGGCAATTTCATTGCCTCGACATAGAGCAGGCCACCAAATCCCATTTCAACAACAGCTTCTTTCTTTTCTTCAGTGAGGCTCTTCACAAGTTGGCCCAGCCTCCACGAAGAGCAGCGAATAGGTGCACTCTGCCACATTGAATCAACTTCCTCAGTAACTTATTATTTAACTAATAAACTAAATATACTATACATATGTAAAATATGAAAACTATGTCATTGCATGTCCTACCCTTTTACTCCTCTGCTGCACCACCCTCTGGCCGGACTGGGAGGAATTCTCCTTCATTGCTGCTACTTGATTCATATAGTCTAGGCTATACGTGTCTCGCTCACTCTGCGACAGGTTTGCCCAGGCATCTTGTGCCATTTTTTGCACCTGCAGCGAATTGTTGAAAAATAAAAATTTATATGTACATTTTTTTTAGTTGTATACATAATAACCAAATTACAAAAAATTACAAACATGAACGACAGTTGAATCCGATATAAAAACTGATTGTATACCTCAAAAGGTCGAATCCGAGGTTGCAATAGCAATTTTACATATTTTTAATGATGCCCCAACAATCCTAAATGTAACAGTTTGGTAGATGCTTAAGTAAGGTCGAATAAGTGTATGAGTGTGAACAAATAAAGCAATTGTTAACTAGCAGTCTTAGAGTGACAGTTTACACTAGTTACATGCCAAGTTACACCAATTATATGCCAAGTTACACCAAATGTATGCCAAGTTACACCAATTATATACCGAGTTACACCAAATGTCAGGACCAATATACCCAACTTAACTAATGTAAAGACACAAAAGATAACACAAAAAACCACAAGCATAGGTACAATTGAAATTATCACAATAATGACATGAAACAACTCGTCAGGCTACCTACTTGCAGTAAAACAAATTTTGACTGCCCAATATATATCACAGACAGTTTACACTAGGTACATGCCAAGTTACACCAATTATATGTCAATTTGCACCAAATATATGTCGAGTTACACCAATGTCAGGACCAATATACCCAATTACACCAATGTCAAGACACAAAAGACAACACAAAAAGCCACAAGCATGGGTACAATTGAAATAATCACAATAATGACATGAAACAACTAGCCGGCTACCTACTTGCGATGCGACAAATTTTGAATGCCCAATATACATCGAGGTTGAAGAACAGGATGAATGTCCTAGTGCACGAACTTAATTCATGACCCTGGTGATGTGGAGTCTGTTATCATGAGCAATTAAAGCCATTCAGATGCATTAAAACAAACCATCTTACAAAGTAGGTGTTATTGCAGAGGATTCTGAAAACACAAATACAGAGACAATTTATCTATTTAGACAAACCAAAGAAGCATTGTTGATAGTAAACTAGAACTACAAAACAACACAAGACTACCCTCATGCCAACCAGGTCTTCCCGTGTTACAAAAGCAAGAGTTAATATTATTACCGTCTCGCCCTCCGTGTCACTGTCGCTCACTTCTGCATCCATTCCAGTTTCTCTTTGCTTCCCCTTCTCCAGCTGTTTTTGCTTCCTCGCCTCTCTGAACTCGTTCCTATATTATCCAAACTTAGACGTTTAGTTCACAGTAAAAATAAAACACAATACGGCTATTTTATGCACCAAAAGGTATGTTAATTTCTTACAAGAAAACATTAAATGGCGGTGCTGGATTCGTTGAACATTCTCCTTCCTCTTCCGTTTGCCTACTCTTTTTCTTCCTACCAGGTCTTCCAAGCATCTTGAGCGCCTCTCTTGTGTGCGAGCCATAATCTTCAGAAAAATGCATACAAATGCTTTAGAAAGCGTCAAACATGTGTGTAAAAGTTCTAATCAAGCATAGGTAAGGGGGAACTTTCTTTCTACTGGAGACCAATAACGTGTCCACGGTACACTCAAGTACCTATACAAATTACACTCTTCCCCAACTAGTGGCGGCTAAACCTTTTACATAATCATTACATATGCACATTGCCAAAATATTCAAGTTAAGAATGTAAAATGATGGTGCAATAGTAGACAATTTAGTCAATGACATGTTTCAACAGCTCATTAACAATTAAAGCAGCAAACCATTTGCCACATAACTTGAGGAGATTAGCTTTTGTCCAAAATGGTGAGAAAGTATACAAGAAAATTAATAATCAACAAAAGTTAGTTTTAACCAAACAATCACAAGAAATGAAGAAACATAATTAGAAAATACTAAATTAAAACAATGGCAATGGTGACTCTAACTTGTTACTCTAAGCCAAAGTTTTCACACGATAGGCTAGGGAAATTTAATTTTTCTACAACTATAGGTTTCTCCAACAAAGTTGTGATACCATCAGCAGTTGCACAAAAGTACTTGTCCACTAACCAGGCTCCGCACATAATTTCTGCTTACAAAGGCTCTTTCAACATTCAAAAGCGTGAATAAATGGCATTTCTTTTGAATGAATGCATTAATCAGATAAAATAGCAAAGTTTTGCAGTAATTGGGTACATGAACTCGTGTTATTAGCAGTTGTGTGAAATGAATCACATGAGCACCTAGGCATATCTATCAGTCCTAACTCCAAGATATCTGGAATGGAAGAAAAAGAAATTCTGAACCAGAAGAGGAAGTAGAAAACATTTGTTTTCCCCAACATGAAAATTCGACCAGATGTAAGCAAGCAGTTAAAAGTTAAAGCAATGTATCCACTTATCTAAGTTTGTTAAGTAGCATGTTTTACAAGATAAATCAAGTAGCAATATCAAATCCGGAACAAAATGCAAAAGAATTGGTGCTGCGCATCCAATTAGCTACATAGCGTGATTAATAATTAATTGGATGAACATAATAGAAAAAGCATGCACATAGTCCTAAGCTTCAATCAAGTTTCAATGACAAGTTGTCGTTGGTGTGTTTAGGATTGAAAACATGAAGCAGTCATGAAAAACATGAAACAAGCATGCACCACCAAGCGGATAAAACATGAAAAATTATAAATTATCTCAAAACACAAAATCAAAAGCATAGAACTCATTTTATTTTACACTCTAAACAATCATGAACACTCTAGTACAGCTACATAACAACACCTTGGACAAAAAATTGATACGGTGCATGATGAAACATCATAAATTATCCTTTGGGGGGAAAAAAGGGAATCCAGTAGATAAATATAGGCATTTTTATATCTCAACCACAAGGCGACTAAATCCATTACGAAACATTACAACAAAAAGAAAAGGAAAAAAATGAGGCAAAACTTAGAAAAACATTACAGCAGAATTACCCAAAAACCGAAATTGTCCATATAAGAAAAAAGAAGTATATAGAATTAATATGGGCGTTTCTATATATCAACTAACAGAGTCCCAAAAAAGCTAAAAATAGGAAAAGAAAAATATGCAAGAACTTAGATACATTACAGGAAATTTACCCAAAGAAAATCATATTATTCTTGGAAATACACAGAAATCATATGGGCATTTCCACATCTCAACCGCAAGAGTCCCAAATCCATTAAACAAATCAAAAGATAAGACAAGAAAATATTCAAGGAACTAGATTTTTCTTCAATAATAATAACCCTAAAAATATCGAATGAAATTGAGAACGAGAACTTAACTAGCCTATTTGAAATCATCTGAATGGTACATTGACAAGAATTTTGATGCTCGGAGTATATTACTAAGAGCGAAAATAAGAAAGATGATACAATGTTGAAAGACATTCACTTACCTTTTGTTATTCTCGCCAGAGAGCATAAAAGCATTGACGAAGAAGACTCTCGTGGAGAAGAAGACCGTGAGGAAGACCGTGAAGAAGAAAACCTTGAAGCAAAAGACCTGTACTTTCCTCTTTCCTCTTTTAATTTTTTTGATTAGGGTTGTTTGTTTTTCAATTAGGGCTGTTTGAAGCAGAAGAAGAAGACCGTGAGGCTGATTGTTTAATTCCTGATTCCTCTTTCAATTTTTTCAATTAGGGCTGATGGATGAAACGGCGTTTGTGTCTTTGTATTTGCTTCTGATTTTTTTTTTCTCCACCCAAACGACGTCGTTTCACTAGAATCCTTGGTGGCTTCATCTGCGCCATCCATACTCCAACTTTGCATCCGAGCCGTCAAATTGTCACAAATGAACATTGGCTGAAATTGTGAGGCCCCGTGTCCCATTTTCGCTCGAGCTCGCTTGTCAATCAATACTACTCGAAGTTGGGTTGGGCGAGAGACTTGAGAGTAATTAGGCCCACACTGCAGTTTGACTTTGGACATGTGGCACATCAGCCGTGTGAGTTTGAACTTCTTGTCCTCGACGTTGATGTGTCTCCATCCATAAATGCGCTTCCACTAAGCTTCACACAAACATGTTATTGCTGTCTCCAACACCATCTACGTTACGTGGTCAGTCATAATTTGGATTGCGATTTTTCATAAACATATCTTTCTGTGATTATGTTAAATTGATACAATGATATTTATGTAAAAATTTTTAAAAACAGCAATCCAATAGCCTCTACCATTTCTACGTATATTCTCAAGCATCTGATATACACCACAAGAAAAAAAAAAAAAAAAAAAAAGGAACATCAAGAGTGACCGTCCTTCAATTCAGATAGCCAGCAGGGTGACATTTGGCTTCTCAATTGATACCATCTTCACTGTCTGCTAAATCAGTCGCAGCATTTTTATCTCCTGTTTCTTTTCTGTTCTTATTTTCGTTTTTTGAAAAATAGAGCTTTCATCCCTATATGTCGGTAAAAGCACTGCAGGTAGCGGCTTGTCTTGTACATTAGGGTTCTTTTGGGTTGATTAGGGACCCAAACAATCCTCAAAAAAATCACCTGGTTTTGTTTGGTTTTGTCCAATTCCACAGGATCATTCATTTAGAATGTAATTCGTTTTCAATACATTGTAAAAATAAAAAAAAATTATAGATCCCACATAGAGGTTAAAATTGATATTTAAGATGTAATAATTTGGGTCTTATGTCATTTTTTTTCTTTTACAAAATCATGGCAATTTGGTTTTGTCCAATTCCACAGGATCATTTATTTAGAATGTAATTCGTTTTCAATACATTATAAAAATAAAAAAAAAATTATAGATCCCACATATAGGTTAAAATTGATATTTAAGATGTAATAATTTGGGTCTTATGTCATTTTTTTTCCTTCACAAAATCATGGCAATTAACCTGTTAACCTTTCTGGATCATCTCTACTTGCAACTTTCATTGCCCCATTTTTCTTTTCGGTCAAGGAATAGCCTTTCTGTACCGTATTAAAACTTTTTCCAGTTTTGCTTACTCTTTAGGGCCTAGAAGCTTATGCACCAAAAGCATAAAAGTACTCCTCTATAAAAAGTTCAAAGAAAATTATCCCCTCCCCTCCTCCCAAAGATATGTTTTGGGTGCCCTCCAAAGCACCAAAAACAAAGATATGTTTTGGGCATTATAATAAAAGTTTTAATACATCAAATTGTTACGTTATATTTTTCTATACACACTCTAACAGATAGCAATACAAACGGGCTATTATCTCTTACTTGAATTGACTTGAAAAAGCTTCAATCACAGAAATCGTTTTGGTGTACCAAACAGCTGCTAGTAGTCCAGAACTGATGGGGCATTAATGATTAAACAATAAATGGGCATCAAAGCGGGAGGGCCAGTCAGCTAGGGCTGTCAATGGGTCGGGTCCAGACCCGGACCCGCTAGTATTTTTTGGATCTGAAACTAGGCATAGTTTCGTTTACCCGGATCTGGATTCGGATCCGTTTTTTCTAATAAAAAACGGGTCGGGTATGGAATATGGAATTCCGACCCGGATTCGTTTAAATAAATTAATAAATATAAATATATATACATCTTAATATTATTACATCTATAATATTAATATTCTTACATTTTTTAAAATATATAATACATATTATTAATATATATTAATACTCTCACAAGTATAAAATCTTTATATATATTAATATTTTTACAATTAAAATATATATATATATATATATACATATTAAAAAATATATACATAATTATTTTTTTACCAGGTAGACCCGACCAGGATCCGGACCCGGATCTGGATCTATTACTATTGGACCCGCTGGGTCAACAGGTCAGGTCCAGAACAATGACTCGTAAACGGGACCGGGTCCCGAATATTCAATTCCGTCCCAAACCCGACCCGTTTACAGCCCTACAGCCAGCAACATCATTTGACATTGACGAACCAATTCACAAAGTTGATCGTTCCGTGAAGCAGCAGCTGTCCATGCTTGTTGGCTACGTGGTCATCACTCCTCACAAGTCATAACCCAATCAAAACCCAAATATGAACGCGTTGATTTGGTCATTCCAAACCCAAAGTCGACCATAAATAATAACGCGTTGATTTGGTCAATCCAAACCAAAAGTCGACCCTGCAGCAGTAGTCGATACTCTTAATAGTGAGTCACAATAGTCGACCAAGTAGCTGTAGTCAAATACTCACTAAGTCACTACCAAAGCTTCATAGTGAGTCACAAGCTTAATAGGGCCCCACCCGGGGTAGCTCGCTCGGTCACGACATCCTCTTTAGGGGTTGTTGTCCGTGCTGGCAAGGGATCGAATCCCCGGAGATACCGCGTTCGAGAAGATGGGGCTGCCTCTCGAGCAGCAGGAGGATTAGTCAGGCCCCGTAAGGATTGATCCGGACACCTCCTGTGTCGACAAAAAAAAAAAAAAAAAGTCACAAGCTTAATAGGGAGCTATGTTGCTCGTGACTCTTAACGTTGTCATGCCGTATCCATGCCCGACTCCTTATTTTGCACTAGAATAGTCGTGTCAGCTAGACTTGGCTATTCTTGGCTACCTGTGTCGGCTAGCCAAGTGCAAATATCCGAACTCCTCATTTTACACTAGAATACTCTTGTCATCTGGACTTGGTAGCCAAGTGCGGATAACATAGAGAGGTGTGCCACAATCGTCTACCAGTGGTTATAGATTGCAGTTGGCTCTAAATTTGCAGAAAACGATACTTTGAGCGCTCAGGCCATCGCTATAGTCTCAACACCCAATGGAATCTCTACTTCTTTAGCAAGTTTTCACTTGAGTAAAGCAGTAGCCTTTGATTTCGCATCCCCAACCACCATGCCCACGCAAAAGAAAAGCAACACCATTCAATTGCAATAGAACTATAGAGTTTCTCTCTTTATTATTCACTTTGGAATCTGTATCTGAGGGCATGGCATGCCACATCGCAAAATGAATTTTTTTTACCGTTTCAAGCCACCAGAAAAAGTATTCTTTTGTTTTCTTTTTTTTTAACACATATGCTAATCTGTACACAACTCTGTTCTTCCATACATAATAGGCCTTCAATCGCCAAAATACTGGTTCAAGTAGTAGTAAAATATATCAACTTCCTTTTCTCTCTCTCACTTCTATCCGTTCTATTCTTGATGGTGGATCGTGTGTTGGCACCCTGCTTCTTGACAAGGTTACATATGCTCTAGGCATTGTTCTCAATCTCATCGAAAATATCCAAAAGAGAAAGGGCCTGCACATATATTCAAAACCATATGTTAGAATGTTTAATTAAAGCAACAAGCTCCACCAACTATCTGCCAATGTTTCAAGAATAATCCCTTACCTCAGGAACACTCAATTCCAGACGGAATTTAGGACCATCATAGTGGTGAAGGATTGGCCTAAAAGAGTCTTCCTCCAAAGGTTCACAAACCTTCCTAGTCATCACACAAACCTGAAAAGTAAACATGAATTAAGCTTTAACCCATAAGCTTTAATCTCACCACCATCTTTCCATGTGTTAAAAAGGTGAACAAAATATGGTATAGCATTTTAGATCTCGTATCAAGGCATTAAGGCTTGTGATTGCAACTAGAGAAATGACTAGAAAAGGTTACCTGAGCAGGGAAACGCGATTCACCAGGGTTCTTCTTGTCCTCCCAGGCGGAAGGGTCAATGTTAGTTCCACCAAAACTTGCCGCCTGATCGAAAAGTATCCTTATTAATTCAATGAACACAACAACATCTGAACCACGAAAAAAGTAAACCAACGAGCACCTAGTTGCACAACCTAAAAGTGCATGTATCTCATGACTTGTCTAGCTTATTGACAAAGGATTTTCCTTGTGACACTCATACTAAGACAGCCACCACTGAGCCACATATACTCAACTACTTCGAGAAAGTAAGATGTTAGGTTTAGCGTCCTTAACTTTAAAGGACATCCTATACCAACTTTTGAAAATCAGCTAAAACCATTTCTCTAAAGCAAAGAGAAGATACAAACCTCAAAAATTCCATGGAGTTGGTGGGTGGAATAGTTGTAGAGGAACAGGGGCAATCCTGGTGTTATTGCTCTGACAGAATCTCGGTAGCGGGGAGGCAAGCCTGGAAAACAATTAGAGAAGCAAATATATAAGACGATGCGTATTGAAAAAATGGGCCAGTGAAATGAATAAAAATACATTAGAATAAAATCAAACCAACAAATAATTGGATCTGACAGTAGAAGCTAACATCGAATCCAATTCTTCCTCATCTTCTTCTCACTCAATCAGTTAAAACAAAAATTCAAAGTAAATCTCTCTATATTACCCAACAAAAAAGAAAAAAAAAAGATACAGATTTCCTTTCAAAGCTGAAAAATACAGAAATGTCAGGTTCTTGGATTTCAATGTCCAGTTGGTTTCTCGATAGGTTTGCAAAAACACAGACCAGTTCTCCTCAAAAAATCAGTATGCTGGATACCAAATACAAAATCAGTTCAACTAGAGCCGCTCCTACACTTTTATTCAGTGTGCGTAGATATCGTTATAGTATATAGTCTATACACGATGGAAACCAACCTTCACGAAAAAAAGAAAAGAACAACAGATTTCTATAACCAAACTACAACACATGTGCCTGAAAGGTGAACTTAAAGAGCAGAAATTTTAATAAACTATTTGTCAACAATCTGATGCAACTCTAGGAAAAATAGAGAGAATCCAATTTTAATCGTATTAATTAGTTCCACACCTCTAAATTATCAGTGGGCTTATTCTACAATCTACACATACTAAAAACTAGAAGATGATTTCCCAAACAAATATCCACTAGAAGTGAACTGTTTACTTCATAAAGATCAAATATACCGAGATACCAGAATTGAAAAGCGAAAATCAGAAAGAAGGGCTCTTACCAAAAAGCTGTCTCTTGAGATTTTCTTGCATGGTATCATTGTTGCAGACGAAAATATATCCACCAACGGTCTCATTCCTGGGCAGAGACTCAGATGGTGGCAAAGTCTTGAACCTCTTGTCCACACCATTTTTGCCTTCACCATTATTGTTATTGTTAGTATTAGAACCGTCCTTGTTGGCATCCTTATTACCCTTGTTCTTCTTGCCGCCTTTACCACCCACATGCACAATTCCAAGCTCATCCAAATCAGCAACTTTACCACCTTTCCCATAGTACCCTTTACCATTCACCGCAACATTATTGTTCCCCTTGCTGTAATTAGCCAAATTAAGTGCAGGGGAATCGTAGATCCCCTTATTAAATCCACCATTTAGACCCACCCCAACATTTTCAAAACCCCCTTTTGCAGAAGAACCACCAAAAGATCCAAACTTGCCGCCGATGTTGTAATTGCTGTTGCTGGTGTTGTAGTTGTTCCAGCCAGAATCATTGCTGAAGCCCCGATTAAAATCAGACTTCAAATTGCTGCTGCCTAATGAATTGACCGAATTGACTTCACCGCCAACCCTGATATCAAAGTTCCTCCTTTCTTCAGGCCTCTTGGACACATAAGAATTGCTCCAAATCGAATCATTGAGGGAAAGATTGGCTAAGTTGTTGGTTTGTAAACGGAGCTGATCACTGAATTGCCAGAAGGATGATTGATTGCTCTCCATCTTCCCTTTCTACTTCTTCTTCTTCCTACAAATACAATCTTTCGGCTTGAGTTTTGTGAAAAGAGCTAAACAGTAGTATGTGCTTTTGTTCCTCGTTTGGGGTACAAAGACTAGTGATTTAAGCAAAGCTGGGGAGGAGGATATATGAAGGGGAGAAAAGTGGAGAAGGGGTGCTGAGTATAAGACGGGTGCTGGTGGGGACTGTGATGGGAGGAAGTATCCTGGCAAGTGCTGCCCCGTGTAAGCGCGGATGCTTGCTGGGGACGGGGGGATGGCGTGTCGATTTGTCAACAGCAGTGTGTGAGTGCGTGTGAAAAGGTAAACAGTAGGAGTGCTTGTGTGGAGACTCTTGGTTGGTTGGAAAAACAGAACAGAACAGAAGAGGTATAAACTGAAGTAGGGGGAGATAAAAGGATTTTATGGGGGAGGATCTATTTGGAGTTATTGGCTTTTATTTAGCATTTTGGAGCAAAACTTAATCAAGAAGTCAAGAAAAGCTAATTGGACCATGGATTATGAATTCTTGCAGGGATGTGTACACAAATGTTGAATTTCGGTGCTGCATGATGTTTCATAAAATCTGTAATTTATGACAGAATATTATAAGAACACAGATCTTTTTATTGGAACTTTCTGTTTAGCTTAGAGTATTTAAAACTTAGATTGTGATTTTTTTTTTTTTTGTGAAGGAATTGCACAGGAAATCACGTCTCCAAAAGAGGATCTTTTACTCTTTTAAGTTGCTTAGCCTTTACTCGCGTTATTCTAAATTTTACAAAATTTGATTATACAACCTGATCATGAAAGATAATCACTATCAGCGACATGGGTGCTTATAAATAATTATAAATTTTATTTTTTATTATTAAAAAAAATCTATAATTAGAATAAAAAAAAGTAATCAAAAACGTCATAAAAATTAACTAGTAAAACCTATAATCAATCAAAATAGTCAATGGAGAACAACCTCAGCCGATATGAATAGTGCTTGTGCTTGTGAGTTTCATCACCACTAACTCAAAAAAGTAGTTGTACTATATTTCATCCTTTAGAATTTTCTTTTTTAAAATGTCGGTAATAATGACGTGGGAGAGCTGGTGAGTGGGGGGAGTTGTGCGGGGGCAATGACGGGAAAAACGCGGGGAGTGATGTGGACTGGGACAGTTGGACATAGCGAGGAGAGGAGTAGGGAGGTTACATCCTAGTGGTTAGTAGTATTTTATTTTTCTTGATTTTGGAATGGATCCACGGAATCGATTTTGCATACCAAATTTTGAAAAAGAGAGAAAGTGTGATATTAATAAGGATTTTTTTGATAAGTGCTTATAGCACACGGCAAATTTCTTAGAATATTGCTGATTGGGTAAAAAGTCCCCGGTTTGACGATAATTTTTTTTTGTTTCCCCATCTATCGGTACCGCACATTGAATGTGCGGCACCAGGGAAAAGTTTTGATTTTTTTTTAACACCGGTTACACTTCTTTAAAAAAAAAAAAAAAACAAAGAGCACTCCCGCACATTGAATGTGCGGAACAAGGAAATTCTAAAAAAGGGGGAATTGTTTAAAATTTGTAGAAAAACTTCATTTTTTTTTAATTTCTAAAAAAGGGGGAATTGTTTAAAATTTGTAGAAAAACTTCATAAAACTCCAGAGACAAGTCTCTTCTTTAAACTTTGTAAAAAAAATGTGCGAGAATCGTAGAAAAACTTCAGTAAACTTGTAGGTAGATGCACTTGGGGTAAAGTTACAAAGGTTTCATAATACTTTTCAATGTTAGAGTGAAAGTGCGGAGAAGCTTCAGTTTCATGGCATCCATCGAGTATGAAGGTCTTGTCCCATCATGTTAAAGCAGTAGGTGTCGTACCCACACTTTCTCTTCATCTCTGTAGACCCGTGAGGTACGAAAGAATCAGATCAATAATGGTAGACATCGAATCTCAGATCAATAATTGTAGACATCGAATCGTAGACGCACGTACTTTATTATCCAACGGCTAGGGTCATGAAATTGAGTCTATTAAAGCCGAGCAAATAATGAGCTGGTCATTCCTCAATTCATCGTTCTAATCTTCTTCAAACTTCTTACTACTAAACTCCGTAGCTTCGAGGTTCGAAAGCGCAGCTCGGATTCTGTCTCCCTTCGAAGTCCAGAAAGGCGAGAATTGATGGTTCCCTTCCGAAGTTTGTATCGGTGATAGGGACAGTAATTTTGGCGCGGCATTGGATACATCATTTCTGGTGCTGCAAGTTTGATTTGCGGGTCTATTAAGGTTAAGTAATATTTTATATTTTGGCTAAACTTTATTAATTTATTTAAGTGTAATTTATAGAAAAGATTGACCATGTGTTAGGGCGTTGAATAAAAGTTGGTGATTGATTTGTCAAACTAGCCTTTTGTGTATAAGTTGAAGGTTTAGTTGATCGCCTGTTGAAATTAGGAGATGAGCCGGCTGATGAAGATATAGATATAGGTCTGGATCGTTGAATATCTTTCCCGAACATATTTGACGTCTATTCATATGTGGATTGCACAGTATTCATTGGCGCAAGAAATGAAAAAACAAATCTGTTGCTCCAGTAGTGATGCATGCTTGCTTTATTGCTTTATTGCTTTATTACTCTATTATTTTACCGTTCTGTTTATGTTTGTTTATTTTAAAATATTTAGATATATGGATTTATATATTCGTATAGTTATATAAATTTATACATATGCATTTATTTATATATATGTTAATGTATAATATTTTATATATTTGTTTATTTTCAAATATTTAGATAAATGTATTTATATATTTGTATGGATTTATATATTTATACATATGTATATATTTGTATATATGTTAACGTATATTATTTTATATATTTGTTTACTTTCAAATATTTAGGTCTATGTATTTGTATATTTGTATGGATTTATATATTTATACATATGTATATATTTGTAAATATGTTAACGTGTATTATTTTATATATTTGTTTACTTTCAAATATTGTGGTCTATGTATTTGTATATTTGTATGGATTTATATATTTATACATATGTATATATTTATGTATATGTTAATGTATATTATTTTATATGTTTGTTTATTTTCAAATATTTAGGTCTATGTATTTGTATATTTGTATGGATTTATATATTTATACATATGTATATATTTATCTATATCAATAAACAAATTTTTTTAAATATATTAGCTTACATTAATATGAAAATTAATATATATTAAACATATGTACAAATATATATAAATATACATAACACTTATACATATATATACAAATATATATAAAATATATAAGCGTATATCGTTACATATATATAAACATGTAAATATATATAAATATGTGTCAATATATACCATATATGTTTGTGTGTGTATATATATATGACATACATATCAATGTATATATATATATATCAACATATAAATACATTATTATGTATATAAATATACGTAACATTATATATATATACAACTAAATACATAAATATGCATATACATAACATATACACATAAATACATATCACATATACATATATACATTTGCATTAATATATATATCAACATATATTCATAACACATACATATATCGTTATGTAATGCGTATATACAAATATATGTATACATAAATTAATATACACATGATACATATACATTTCTAAATATGTACATATATATAAATATACATACAAGGGATACATAAATATATTCATATATAATACGTACATAAATATATGCATATGTATAAATATACGTAACATTTACATATATATATATATATAGCTATATATTCATTTAAATAACATTGGATTATTAAATTCTTGAAGACAATCGGCAAAATTCAATCTTTTATAACATGTTAAAAATTATTATTAAAATTTAGTCCAAAAAATAAAAAACACTAAAATTAATTACATTCTACTCACCAAAACCATAAATCATAACCAAATTTACTAAAACACTAAAACAAATTTATTTTTTATTTACAAAATTTTAAACAATTCCCGGACACGGTTTCTGAAAAAAAAACAAAGAGCACTCCCGCACATTGAATGTGCGGGAGCAGACACAAGGAAATTCCTTGTGCCTGGTACCGCACATTCAAAGTGCGGTAGCAGGCACAAGGAATATTCCTTGTGCCTGGTACCGCACATTCAATGTGCGGTAGCAGGCACAAGGAAATTCCTTGTGCCTGCTACCGCACTTTGAATGTGCGGTACCAGGCACAAGGAATTTCCTTGTGTCTGCTCCCGCACATTCAATGTGCGGGAGTGCTCTTTGTTTTTTTTTTTTTTTTTAAAGAAGGGTATCCGGTGTTAAAAAAAATCAAAACTTCTCCCTGGTGCCGCACATTCAATGTGCGGTACCGATAGATGGGGAAACAAAATAAAATTATCGTCAAACCGGGGACTTTTTACCCAATCAGCAATATTCTAAGAAATTTGCCTATAGCACACTCGTTAATACACTTAAAATTTGTCTAATATATATACATACTAATAATTATTACAGTATCTTATATTTATATATTTTTCTAATTTAATCTTACTTACCCTCTCTGACATTTATTTATTTATTTTTCTAATTAATTTTACATTTTAAAAAAGGATAATTTCAGAAACCTCCCTTGAGATTTCTCATAAAGTTCCTTTTAAAATCTCGTTTACCTCTCTTGGATTGACATTTCTTGTAACATTTTAACTCATTTGAAAGAAATGTAATGAAGATAAAACTTTTGTTCCAACACTACCATCGTATTATCCTACTTATGATGTTTACAACAACAATAAAAAATAATCAATACTAAATTTTATAAGATGTAAATTTCTTGACTTAAACTATTTATTTTAGTTGTATTGAAACAAAAACAAAATTTACATCTTGAAAAAATTACACCACGAAAATTTTATACGGATAACGAGATTATTTTAGTTATCAACACAACTTAAACTACACCATGTATTGAAACATATTTCCCAAAAAAAAATTTTGAATTCCTTAATTATAATTATCCATAAAAATTTTTAAGATATTAGTTAGTCACAACAATTCTCCAAAGTGGTTGATTTTGATTAGATTTAGTTTATCCATATCCTTTGTTATTCTAGAACGATTTCAATATAGAAAAATATGGACCATTATTAGATACTAATTTTTTAATATACATTTTTTGGTTTGAAAATTTTATTTTAGTCTGACTTTTTAGTTAAATAGTTAACAAGATCAAGGGTAATGTTGTCAATTTATAACTTTTGATATGAATATTTAATCTTGTCAAATTAATAAGGAAGATAAGTAAAATTTTAAAAACTTTAGAAGAGTTAAGTAATATTATAAGAAATCTCATGAGAGATTTCTAAAATTATCACTTTTCAAAAATATGATATCTAAACTATATTTTAAGGAGACGGACCCTTTTAACAATAAGGGGAATAGACCCCTATTAATAATAAGGGAGATGGAGTTTACCTTTCTATCTCTATCCACGACCGTCTAGAAGGAAGGTCCGTCTAGAAGGTCTAACTTTATCTCGTTCGTTTGGAGGAGGAGTAGTACTGTAACTGGGAATATTTAATTTAACTTTAGGACTGCTTCCTTAGATGCTACGGTAAGCCTTCTCTCTATCCACTCTTACTTTTCATGGGATTAGTGTGACTTGGCAATTACACGTGTTTGCTGGCTCTCTCTTTTGCCACGTGTTACTCGTAGGATCTCCTGAATTTTGGAGAACTCGGGGCTAAGGGCCAACTCCAGTCGGTGGGCTTGGTCATCAGCTACAGTTTGTGTTTAGGTTCATTGGCTTCGGCCACTAACCCCCCACCCACTTTAAGGGGAAAAAAAAAAAAAAAAAAGAACTCAGCCCGGATTTAATAATAATTTTGTTTGTTTGGATATCACGTTATTTGAAAAAATTATTTACTTACATTATAAATACATTTTTTATTACTATTTTTATTTTTTAACCACCTTTTTATCTAAATAACATTTCAAATGATAATTGTTGCTCCAGCATAAGACTTCCTCGCTCATTCTCCAGAGACAATGTTTGGATTATTAATTTTTAAGAGTTTTTGTAGAAAAATTACTAGAGTGATTTGATGTATGTGAGATAAAGAGATTATTGAAAAAAATATTTACAGAAAACGAAAAAAGTGTTCTATGAGAAATGACAATCCAAACAAGTGTGCTTATTAGTTCTTAGGGTGAGTTTGATAAAATTTAAGTTTGAAAACTGAAATCTGAAATTTGAAATTATTAAGTGATTGAATTGTTTAGTACTAAATCTAATATACCTAAATGTGTATCACATTAAGTGATAAGTGAATAGCTTATTACTTAATTTTGGAAGCAAGTTTTGCCTAAGAAATTTCAGTGCCACTTAATTAATTCAGATGTCTATTTTCGATTATCAAACGATGATCTAAATCCATTAAATTTAAATGCTGAATTGGGTTATCAAATGGGCTTTAGACTCATAAAGACATTAGTTAAGTCACTTTGAAAATTTCTTTTCCCTATTTTCAAGCCGTCTCCCTTGTAAAATTTGGAGTTTTCCCTTGAGGCAAATTATAAAAAAAAAATAAAAAATAGAAGTAGGTTTCTCTGCTTCTTTCTTCATATAATATAGAGATCCCTTTCTCTTTTTGCTTCTCTTTCTCTTTTCACCCATAATTTAAGCTTTCTCTTTCCTTTTTTGGTATTTGCATTTTTTTCTTTCCTTCCAAGGCAAACGAAAGAAGTAGAGGGAAGCTGTGAATAATATAACACAGGTATGTTGTAGTTGCACCGGCCTTGCTTGGGTACAACACGATGATAAGGGAAAATTCCCGTCTGACCGTATTATCACGTCTCTGACAATCGGATACTTGTCTTCATTCAGAACATTCAATAATAACTACACCGAGAGAAAAAGAGAACACTTCATATAACTGAACGCTGCTACCGTAGATATTCTTCAAGAATTTCATATCACCTTCCCCCTCCACACTCACACAGTAATGGTTTATCCGGTGCACAGGCTACAAGCAATACCCAAACCAAAAAGGTTTCTTTCTGTTTTTGTCACTTTTCTGGGTTTGTTTTGATAGTTGGCAACGTTCCATTTCCACCAAAGCTTAATGGGAGCAGGGACAAAGATGAAGCATATTATGGAAGTCTGGAGGTCAGAAAAAAGTTGCTACATAACCACTGAGATGTTGAAATGTGAAAACGCAAAGAAGTCACGGGGGGATACTCGTCCCCGTCGGCATCAATTAACCGCGGCGGGGTTGACAGATTGTGGTAGGACATTGGTCTCTTATCCCCTACCTTTCTCACCAAAATTCCGCCGCGATTTTGCCACAACAAAGGCTACTGACCTTATTGGGGCAGGACACGTTTCCTTGCTAGTATGGATGATTTGGCTTGGGATTCCCCTTTTCATCCCAAAAGGAAAGAAAGTAACTGAATTACTGTAAAAACAATGGGCACATGGGATCTCTTTTCTCCCTTACTCATTGTCTTTATGCCAATGAAGATCAGTTTAAAGAAAAAAAAAATGGTTCAAAGGCAAAATTTTATTTGTTTACTAACACGTCGCTTTTCCAAGGGTTGAATTTTGCAGCTTTCTCCATTCGAAAGGATAGTGGTAAATGTAATTATGGGGTTGGTAAACCCACGCAATCAGCAAAACAACTCATTGGGGTGACTTTTTTTTTTTCCTTCTCTTCTCCATTTTGAAAGAGTCAAATATGCATAGATTAGTGATCAAGCTTTCGTAGTAATAATGTAGAGGCTGCTTGATGACAGACAAGCCGATAGGGATAGCCACTTTCTACTTTTTTTTTTAAAGTAGAAAAAGAGATGCTTAATTAATTCTTATTGAATAGCATGTTTGATTTAAATTTTATGAACATATAAATTCAGGGAATTTTATCGTACCTTTTGGGTATCGTAACACGATAGCCTACCATAACATGAGTATCAATTCACCGTTTGATATATAAAAAGAGATATCAATCTTAAATAATTTTAGGGTTTAAGTTATTAAATGATATGACAAGAATTTATTGAATTAAAATCCTGATGAGTATGGAAGACGGACGGATAAAATTTTCCATTGATTTGAGTAGGAAAAGATAATCGACAAGCAAACGTAGGGGGTGCTAACCCAGTCCGTGGTGGGCTATGAGCAGCAGATGGAGGCCCAAGGCCTGAGGGTGCCTGAGGCCTTTTAACCAAATAGTGCTCATATCATTTGCCTTACACTGGGGTTTGCTGTCCGTTGCCCCAGGTTGCTCGATCAAGAAAACGAAGCCCAAAAAGCTTTCCAGCACCAGGTCATCACTTTGGATCCGCTGTTCAAGTTCTATTTCCGACTTAAAAACGACCAACTTAAAACAGTGTTGTTTTATTTAATAAAATTGATGACGTGTTTTACTTAATAAAACTATCGACTTAATAAAATGACATCATTTTAATTAGACATAAAATTTGGACAGAGAATCTATTCAGAGGATCTGAATTTCCAAGTCATTGTCAACTTAAAAACTCAACAATTATCAGTTGCTCTTGAATAACATCAAATTTTTCATTTCTTTGAACTATTAAGAAAATCCCTTCTCTTTCTTTCCCTTTTTTTTTCTTGGGTTGGAGAAAGAATGATTGAAAAGTATTAAAAAAAATTTATATGCATCTGAACTAACAACCATAATCAGATACACATAATAATAACCCGCATAAATGATGCACGCCCCTCAGAACGTAAGTGAATGTTAGGTAGCCAACATGGCTCATGTTGATGGGTATTAGGTGATTTGCTTGTTGAAATGAAGTGTTTGGGCTCAGAAAGCCTTGAGAGTGTTTGTTATGTGTGTTGGGTGTACATTGAATTAGCATGCCATGAAGTTCAATAGCACACAGCACTAGGCACAATCTTTAGCCGAAAGATCAGTTAGGCATTGATGAGCATGAAGGAGAATTTTTCATGCATTCTCTCTGATTCATTGAATTCAACTTCTTCAAAAGTCCCAAGTAGTGGTTGTTTTCAAGTGGTTAAACTGTCCGTAGGAAGCGTGAGGTTTGTGTCCACAACTTCATATCAAACAACATT
This sequence comes from Gardenia jasminoides, assembly GCA_013103745.1. NCBI lineage: Eukaryota > Viridiplantae > Streptophyta > Magnoliopsida > Gentianales > Rubiaceae > Gardenia > Gardenia jasminoides. The sequence goes on from CM023103.1 coordinate 54,796,378, forward strand.
CCTACACAGGAGAGAACAAACAATAATTATATCGAATATCCGCACTTTTTTATTACTTTTGGCAGTCACCGCCAAGTTTTGTCACCTAATCAAGGCTAGCAACAGTTTAGGCGGAAACGGCAACCAAATTTTGCTACACACATGGCTTTGTTGACTCCTCCCACTTTTTTTCTTCCTCAACTGTGCATTGGTTCTTTCGTTCGTACATGCTATATAACTATCGATGCCAAATTTTGTGAAAAAGGGAAAGAGTGAGTTTTTTGTGCATTTTTGTGCGAGTGAACTGTGAAGAAAAAATGGCTAGCATTGCTGGTACATGTTCTTCTAGTTCGATATTGAAGAATTCAGAATCTGGAAGAAATGGCTCGTCGTTTTGTCAGTACACTGGGCTTAGAACAGTCGACAGTTTCAAGCTGGATTCAAGCAAACCAAAAGGGTTCATTTCTAGATCAGGTATGCATATAATTCTTAGTACTACTCCTTTGGTATCAATCTTAATGCAATATCTGCTATACTCTTACCTGAACTCTTTAGTTTCCTCTGATCCTCTTCACATAAGAGTTATCTTATGCTATCATATTTTGCTATACAAGAACAGTTTCCAACGTTTTCTGATGTTGTGTCTCGAGTGAAAGAAACATGAAATCGAGAAGGTTGCAATTTTGACTTCCAAGTGAAGTTTAAATATGGTTAATAAAACAGGGCGGCCTTCAAGTACATTGCCTAGCCGCTCTAACGAGCGAGGCTATTGCAGGCCTAAAAATTGAGATTTCAGAAGTTCACGTTGCAAGTTGCAATAAGCAGAGGTTTAACAGGCTCTGCTCTGATGATTCGAGTTTGTGTCTTATCATAAACATGCAATTTTGTTCTTCAGACACATCGTTTCCACTTTCCATTTCCACTGAATTGCTGCTGTTTGAGTAGCAACAAGATGGTCGATCATAAATCATACCTTTAATGGGTCTTTTGGAGCGAATAATTGTGGTTTTTGTGTCTATACTTTATCCCCATATAGAGTGTCTTTGCTTTACGGTGTAACAATTAAACAAATGGCCGTTCATAGTATTTTGTCAAAAAAAATTCCAGATAATCAATGCAATATCCTTCATCTTTGATTTTTTGGTTTGCCTTGGCCTCTCATTTTTTGGAAACTGACTTTCAACATTGTTGCCGTGCAATCTTCTTTCATCTTTTGGAATTGACTTTCACCTTGTGGTACTCCATCATCTGTTCCTGAGTTTCTTGCGTTCAAACAAAAGATGACTCTGGAGAACATTTACTCTCCTTAGTTTGGAGAATTGAAGAAAAGATTGTGTATAAAAGACCAATGCTAATTTATGTCCCTTGTTCAAGCTGAAGTAGTCAGTATACCTCATAATACAGTATTATCTCGCTAAAAATGCTGCCAATAAATGATTGATTGCTTGTAAGTTGTAATTAATCTCACGTTATTTCCTTGGCCTTACCAATTTAGTTCTGATTCACTTTGGTAATCCTCAGCATCAAAATGCAGAGGAATTAGGGCAATGGCTTCTCCCACTGTTTCAGCTCCCAAGCGGGAAACAGATCCAAAGAAAAGAATTGTCATAACAGGAATGGGCCTTGTTTCAGTATTTGGAAGTGACAGTGATACCTTCTATAATAAACTTCTTGAAGGAGAGAGTGGAATCAGTTTAATAGACAGGTTTGACGCCTCAAATTACTCTGTTCGTTTCGCGGGTCAGATCAAGGATTTCTCTTCCAAAGGCTACATCGATGGGAAGAATGATCGCCGACTGGATGACTGCTGGAGGTATTGTTTAGTAGCTGGAAGGAGTGCTCTTGATGATGCAAGCCTTGGCCAAGATGTCCTTGAAACTGTGAGTCTAATTCTCATCAAAATTACGAATGGTATCCTATGATCAAATTCATTAACAGCTGCTTCTGTAATTGCAGATGGACAGATCAAGAATTGGAGTCTTGGTTGGGTCTGGCATGGGTGGCTTAACAGCTTTCAGTAATGGTGTTGAAGCTTTAATTCAAAAGGGATATAAGAAAATCACTCCATTTTTCATTCCCTACTCTATTACCAACATGGGTTCAGCATTATTGGCTATAGATACCGGCTTGATGGGTCCAAATTACTCTATTTCAACAGCCTGTGCAACTGCCAATTATTGCTTTTATTCAGCTGCTAATCATATACGAAGGGGTGAAGCAGATATCATGGTTGCTGGTGGGACAGAAGCAGCAGTAATGGCAACTGGTGTCGGTGGTTTTATTGCATGTCGTGCGTTGTCTCAAAGAAATGATGAACCTGAAAAGGCTTCAAGGCCATGGGATAAAGATCGTGATGGATTTGTCATTGGTGAAGGCTCTGGCGTGCTGGTATACATAATTTCATTTGTACTTAAGCTAGTTGTGAAAGTTAGTTCTTACAGCATTAGAAATTCCCTTAGTAATATTATAGACCCAAAACCTTTCAATCTTGATTGGAATGGATGCCAACAGATTATGGAAAGTTTGGAACATGCTCAAAAAAGGGGGGCTAATATCATTGCTGAGTACCTGGGGGGTGCAATTACTTGCGATGCTCATCATATGACTGATCCGCGTTCAGATGGACTTGGAGTTTCATCTTGCATAACCAAGAGCTTGGAAGATGCTGGAGTTTCTCCAGAAGAGGTAAGTTTGATGGTAGATTTATCATCGAAACAAGCTTATGAGTGACAGCAATGTAAACTTAGTGTAAGAATAAACAAACTGACAACAGGTGAATTATGTGAATGCTCATGCCACATCGACCCTGGCTGGAGATCTGGCAGAGGTTAATGCCATCAAGAAGGTCTTCAAGGATACCTCTGAGATAAAGATGAATGGGACCAAGGTGAGAAATAAACATAATTACACCTTGTTTACAATTACTGTACTAGTGTAAATGCAAGCATGCATGCAATGTTCTTCTTCACAAGCTCAACAAATGTCCTATCTGAATCAACACTTCAAACATACAAAACTTATTAGCAGGCCGAGCGAAAATACACTATTCTCACTCTGCTCATGCAAAATGTAGAATTTGCTTTCAGTGCACTGAAGTGCACCAGTGAAACAACTGCTACGTGTACCTGTATTGTTTATGCACTGATTCAGTGACTAAGGGATCTGCATTTTGAGAGTTCACTCGCACTCATTGAAACATTTTGACATGCTGAATGAAATAGCATGCCATATTGGTAATGTCTTGATACACGTGTGGAGAAACATTGCGAACACCACTGTTGCTGAATGTATGAAAAACTTTCCTTTTCCAGTCAATGATTGGACATGGCCTTGGAGCAGCTGGCGGTCTTGAGGCCATAGCAACCATTAAAGCAATCACCACTGGCTGGCTACATCCTACAATTAACCAATATGTAAGACAACAACTGCACTTTTCTGGAAGGTACACGCAGCGGTGGATTGAACTAATTACTTCTTCCTCTTTCACTGTGCAGAACTTGGAGCCCGAGGTTACCATTGACACTGTCCCAAATGTGAAGAAACAGCACGAAGTTCATGTTGGTATGGAATCCTATCTTGCATCCTTCTTTCTCTCTTGCATGATCACTCTATACAGATGAAATGTATGTCATTGAAAGTCTGACGGCAACATGTTCCCTTTGAGTTGCTCTGTGCTAAGCACAAGACTGGCTCGTGTATAAAGTAACATTGCTCCAAAAGCAGCATGAATAAAGAACAAAATGCAGCATCAGATTCCCCTGATTTTTTTTTTAATTCTTTTTTTATGCAGCTATCTCTAACTCATTTGGCTTTGGCGGGCACAACTCGGTGGTTGTTTTTGCACCCTACAAGCCCTGATTAAGTTTGAGGAAAATTACGGCTCGTTCCTTTAACATTTTTTTCCCTAGCAGTCTTTTCTGATTCAAGACTGCGGTTGTCTGGACAAACGCTGAGATCTCCAACTCATCGGCCTTATGTGTGCTCCAGTCAGTTTTGATTACACCATTGTGCATTTCAATTTTGCTGTTGTATGATCGCGTGGTTAATAAGTTCAAATTAGTTGTCGATCAAAGAATAAAGGTGTTGAAGCAGTTTCACAGATCGTTCATGCTTTTATACTGGAATACTGCTAAAGAATACCGGCTGAATATAGTTGATCAACCGTTAACCAGGACCAAGAAACATAATCACCTGAGACTTCTGAGAGATAAGTTCATTAGTTAGCCAATATTTTTTCGAGCTTAATTTTAATGGTGGCCCGGAATGATGAAATGGTTTGACCTTCACAATACTTTGCCACTTGTTTTGTTGCATTGATTCTTTGACATGGCAGCGGAAGCGATTTTAACACAACATAAACTAATTCCATATCAAATAATTAAGGGTGAACACATGATAAAAATCTCAAAATAACAAGAATCATTAAAAATCTATACAAGATTTAACAGCAATCCAAAATCAAGACGCATTTGAAGGGATAAGGTATAAAGCGCAAATAAGACAACAAGTGTTAAATTTGATAAAAATTGTCAAAAGTCTATAAAACAAACCGTGAATACACCTATTTATAGTCTACAAGTATCCTAAACCGATAATGAAAGAAAATACAATTAAAATAGGGGGAAAAAAAACTACCAAAACATTGCGAATCCAAGCCGGCTATGCACTACTCTGCCTCGCTGATTTGTGTCATTGCTGTCTTGGATCCAATTCTATCGAGAATGCGGATTGAACCCTTTCTTCCACTGTTTCTTCAAGCGAAGTCTTGTTGACACAATCAAAAAGTTATCCGATAATACTAATAAGGCTCATTAAGATAAATAAAAAATGTGAACAACACTATGCAATCTACCTAATTTAGAACCCTAAATGATTCTCGGGTAATTTTATTAGATATAGACGAGAGATTTCTGAACATGAGATTCCCCATTTTATATCATTCTTGAAGGGATGTTGTAGCCTACAGGTCTGACCGAAGATTTGAGGATCTGAACTTCACAAACTGCATTTGTTTTAGCTTCCCTGAGCAAAATAATTGATGACTTGTTCAAGGTGGTCGAGACATCAGCATCCCTTTGCATTATTAATGCTATAAAACCTTGTCATTAAGGATTTCTTTGAATCAAACAGAAGTATAAACATATATAATTGAATTTGGTGAGATTAATGACTTGCATTCTCATCGTGCAGGTCTATTCAACTTCTAGCTAAAGGACAGAGTTGCTGACATAGCAAGTTTGTTGTTTTTGGATATTAGCTATCTGTAAGCCATGGAAGCCCGGAGTCTTTTACTTAATTTCATGCGGAGTGTTGTTAAACTCGGACTGGATAGAAAAAAGTCAGCCTAATCGAAAATCAGCCTAACATGTAGGCTTGATTATTGCTAAAATGTCGATAATCAATGTATCTGTCAAAAACCAGTCAAAAAAGGTTGATACGTTTCAAGTTATATCAGCGAAAGGATCGAGAAAAACAAATTAAACACTTACTAGAACAAGTTTAAATAATTTTTCAAGCTTTTCAAAAGGTTTTACAGCTTTCGCAAACCAATCAGACCGAGCAGGACCACTCACTAAATTGGTTCAATCTCCTACATGGAAATTTCCTGGGACCTCAAGTGTAGCTAGGATCTTATGAGTGAAGTAAAAGGCAAACCTTCATGAAGGGTCTTAATTTTCTGGTTTCACAAGATAATGACTGCTTGATTCTTTTTAATTAATTTGGCATTAGCTTTTGTAGCAAAATGGACCACAGCTTTAACAATGAAGGTTAAGCTATTAAAAAAGATGTTCTAATACAAGATGCCAAATGTGGTTCAAACGTCATGTCTTTCGTCATTCTCTACTTTCTTTTCTTGCCTAGGAAAATGCTAAGGCCCCGAGTTAAATTTTTACCACATATAGGTAGGTTCAATTATCATAAAGGTGGAAGGCAATGCAACATGTTTAGATCAGGAGCTTGGCATGCCAAATATATATAGCAAGTTGCTAGTTAGGAAAGCAAATCCTATGATGAGAAGTTGCTCACTTTAGGAGTAAAGTCGATGCAAAACAAGCATTTGTAGCATTTTTTAATATTTGCTAATTGAATTAAGAATGAACTTTCTGCTGATATCAAAGTTTGTGAACCACTGATCAGATTCAAGCACTCGGTTTGGCTGATGTTGACAATCTGAACTTTCATGCCTCAAACTGTTAATTCATTGTTCAGTATCCAAGGAGTTCTGTTTGTATATGTACTATACAAAGTGGCGATCACTAGGCAAGAGCCCAAGTTACGGTTTGTTCCTCTATCATTTGTCAAGTCCCAAAATTGTTAGGGCCCTTCGAAATTCATTGCACATTCAGGATTTGTTACTAGTCTTAGTCTTAGCAGAATAGGTTTAAGTACCAAAATGGTGAAATACAAATGCAACATAGATATTACTTGGATTACTAATATAATCCTTTTCATTTTCTCTCTTCTCCTGCAAATGTTTTAGCCCTTTTTCTCCCCTCCCTCAAGAGACAAATGAAGATGGATTAACTTTTTATACACTGACAGTGTAGTGATTTTTTAACACTAGCAGATTTGGATGCATGACATATGTGCATAATTTGAATTTTAAATTTAAATTTGTGCTACGTGACATATTCCAAACCTGCTAATATAAAAAAAAAATTACACACTGATAATGTATAAAAAGGTTATCCAATGAAGATTATAATCAAAGCTTGGCTGAAGATTTGTGAAAAGTGTCGTACCTTTTCGACACATACCAAGGGATACTATACCTTATCAGAAGGAAGCTAAGAAAAGCTAAAGAAAATATAATCGGTTAGGCACCAATTATCACTATTTTGGCGAGCGATGCAGTTGTGTACTGGAAAGCCTCAATCCGAATACAAGAAATAATGCAGTATGTACAAAGCATTATGACCAAATCTAATCTCTATGATGCTGTATGATTCTGAATTCATCAGCTATCGTCCGACCAGTAAAAACTCCCTCCATCTGGTCCCAAATTTTGATTGTCCTACTCCACAATTTACTAATAAGACTGACCAAGAAAAGCATTGCTGTCCGAGAGAAAAGGTTACAAACAAATGTGGCTAAAATGGATAATCTGAATATTATTGGTCCTAAGAAGGTCAACAGAAGTTTTAAATATTCTGAAACACACAGGAAAATGGTAAATCTCCAATCACTCTTCCGTATCAAAATCACCAGAAAGCACAAGATCCAAGTGCGTTGTCCTTTCCTAGTGTGCCGTGGACCTAATATACCGCACTATGTTCATCATGGATTTGATTTTTGGATCAACCAATAACATGATGGAAAGATGGTTTTTGACTTAATTTGTCTCGTTTATGGTTCAGATTAACCTGTAAGTTTTTTGTAGTGTAATCAGATTCCCCCCCATCTCCTGTATGCATATCACGCCAGCACAGTGAAACTGCAGGAAACCTTGCTTGGATTGGCAAGTGGATCCAAAAATTGGTTGGACAGTGTGTCCTTTTGTCCTCGATGGATTTTTATCCTCAACACAGTTTAGAGTCATAATTCACTAGACTATCCTTGCTTTGGGTGGCTCAATAATGTAGCCAGTCATCATTAAATCTAGTATTTGGCTTCGTTTACTAGATGCGTCCCGTTAACAAATTATTTATACGAATTTATCTACTTGCATCATAAACACATTTTTTTAGTTATTTTTTTATCTCACATATATCCTACGAAAAATGTGCTACAGTATTTCCTTTTCTCAAAAAATTACTTCGAATAATCTCCTATCCAAGCACATTTACTAGTGGTGCTTTTGCGGACTGCAAAACTCTGGTGGAGTATAACAGCTATCTTCGTTCCATTATAATTCTTTTGCCCCACCTATTTCATATGTAAGTGAAAGGCAAGGACGTAGGCTGAAAGATGGACATTTCATACGGGTCCATCAACCGTGGCTTCTGCCAATAATAGAATATTTAGTCAAAAAAAAAAAAAAAAAGCAGAGGCCATTAGATTGTTCCACCATCATTACATAATTGGAACAGCTGCTGGTGTTACTCATCATTGAATATATGAGTTAATGCAGATTGATTAGCACTATTCTCATTACTCAACGTATGGATAACTTTGTTATTTTGATACATACTCATTCATGGGAGTTCCAAATGAATCTCAATTGGACCCATAGTTTAAATGGATATTACTAGACATACTCCCAACAAGGCCTCATCCCATATTTTAAATATCCATCATGCCCAAATTGATTTTGGTATGGGAGCCTATTCAGTCTTAGGTGTTTTTGCCATCTCTAGGTCAAGGATCTGCAAGTAACTGAATGTTTCTCATTTCTTGAATGTCAATGCAAAACAATAATGTTGGGAGAGCTTTTTCTTATAAGGGGTTCGATCCAATTCGAATAGAATTAGTTGCAGATCATAAAATAGATGTGGATAGCCGGAATTTATACCCAAAAAAATAAAATGTCAATGCATGATCTTCTCAAGCTGCGATGTGAAACGGAAAAGGAATGGGAGGGGGAGGGTGATTGGAGTTACTCTATTTTGGAATGTCATCCGGACAATGGCAAGGATCAAATCAAACAAATTTGTTCTACGGCACAATTAAGGGAATGGCTTTACAAACTGCATTAAATCGAGGTTGAGGAGGAAGAACACCAAATCAAAGGCAAGATACCATTGGCATTGTCACATAATGATACAGTTATTGTACTTCTTACAAAATTTAGTATAAATTCACACAAGTTTTTTGTATAGATAGAGTTTATTCATGTACACCAATTCAAAGTATAATTACAAAATTTTCGTAAGTGTGCACTAATTTCTAAATGAAGTACAAGAACCATACACAATCACATTAGCCCGAACTTAACCCGGTTCCCCGGAACATACACTTCGAAGAAGTGCCAATCAAACATTCTGTATCACTTGCACATATCTTTGCTATTACACACAGTAAGGATTTGTCTTGTTTTGCCCCTAATTGTGCACACCACAACGGAAGAAGCAAAACTTGAGAAAAATAAAACGAAGCTCCAGTGGAGATCAAGTTTCATGGGCTTACCTGCCAAGGTCAAAAGAGTTTGAGGATTTGTGGAACAGGGGGGGGGACCAAAATCCCACTAAAACTTTGAAGCCTTTCCTCACTCTCCCATTCTTGCATCCCTCTTAAAAAGTTTAAACCAGATGACATTTGCTTATACATAGTACGGGACACAATTAAGAAAAGGGGCCAATCCAAGCCACTCACCCCTTTAAACGTCCGTTTTGTCCATGATTGTCCTCACATGCATTCCAGTTCAAAATTCTACTCATACAGTCATGCCATTCTGTACTAGGAAAAAATGATTTTTTATTGTAATGAATTTTGAAATTAAATCTACATGGCTTTTCTAGGAATTACCTGAATTAAACTACCACTAACCACGTATATGATTTTGTTGGCCCTCCGATGTGCTACCGGCTACGTATGAGTGAAAAGTAGGTTCAAGAAGACAGTATAGAAGTTTTGCGTTGTTTGAATTGCAATTTTTCTACCCACAAATTTTTACCCTTTTTTTTTTTCTTGTGAATACGTTCCTTAATTAACTTTCTGTTTCACATAATTGTTGCAGTACATTTTTCTACAAAAATTTCACAGTGAGCTTTTAGTTTTGCCCTTTTCAACCCACTTCCACGCCTTTTTCTTTTTAATCAACCATCGTTGGCTAGGGCTACGCAGCCAAAGGAACACCCAACCAAGTGGGTCTCCACATGGGGTGTGCACTCAAAAGCATTTGAGTCCTGCCATTGATCCTCTTTTCTTTCACTTTCTCATCGCCCAATCTGTTTGATTGATGAAGAAAACAAACGTTAGCCATCTTCCTATATGTGCTGTCCCTAGTAAAGTTGTAAATCATCCCCTCTTAAACATCTCAAATCACATCATTAATCATTTCACCATATACTACTGATATTGATTATACCCCCAATGTTTTCCGGGCTAATCACGGGCTAAAAAGCAACCCCTTTTTAACGGGAAATGTTGCAGACCATGGTGAACAATGTGAAAGTGATAAGAATTACTAAGAAACATGTCAAACATATTTCCCAAGACTAATTGTTGAGTTAATACATAAACATGGGGGATGACTTGATATGACTAATGGTGCGTTTGATAAAACTGAAGTCTGAAATCTGAATTCATTAAGTGATTGAATTGTTAAGTGCTAAATCTAATACATTTGAATGTATATTACATTCAGTGATAAGTGAATAGCTTATCACTTATTTTTGGGAGCAAGTTTTGCCTAGAAAATTCAGTGCCACTTAATTCATTCAGATGTTCTATTTTCGGTTATCAAACGGTCTGAACGTGTTAAGATCTGAATCCATTAAGTTTAAGTGCTGAATTGTGTTATCAAACGGGGCCTAAAGCCTTACTTACCATTATGGGTTCCAATGATACGAGGCTTTAGCTTTTGTGCCAACTGCCAGTTTGTAAACAATAATAAATATTTTCCAACCCCTAACAGAAAGCCACATTTGGAATTCATCAATTATCAGCTTAGGACATCAACTTTTTTGAGGGGAATAAGGTCACTAACAACGACCATCATTATTCCTCCGAAAAAGGCGAAAATTCGAGTACAATCGGACAGATGTCGGTTGATAAAGCAAGGCGTAACAAATCTATCTTATTGCCTGACTATGCTGCAGGACAGACAAACTCACACAAATCCTCAATGTCATTGGTTTGTCCTCATGTTCGTCCACGGTTTTCTATAATAAAGCTCCAAACGAAAGGTGTTTACAACTAATCTGGGACGCTTATCCACTCCCTATCGAAGTTAATTATTAAGAAACTAATTTGACTGCACATATGCTGATGGTCCCTATTAAAAGGCAAAAGATCTTGAAGGAATTGGAAAGGTAAAGAACTTGCTCGATGATAACCCACAAAACTACAACAGTGTTTGGAATTTGGTCTACTACGCTGGTGAGCATTAACATCATGGTTATCACAGAGAATGCACAGATGAAAGCTACATCACTCGGATAAAGACTCCAATTTAGCCTAGTCACGATTTCTTCGAAACTTCTTGCTAGGGTACACCCAGACCTATAGCATTATACTATTTGTGCAAATCTGATTTGCTAGCCACATTATTCTGAGTAACAAAACTTTAAAGAAAAAATTGCACTAATCATCCTCACACATTACTGATGTGGAATTCTAGCCCTTCAGAATCAAAATGAGCGGTTTTAGTTCTTAATAAATGCAAAAGCTCGCTTTTAATTCCTTGTCTACTTTTCGGTTGAATTTTGGCCGATTGTATCGGATCAGGTCGTCTTTCTCCTAGGTTTTGCAAATTTTTTCGTCCTAACTCATCGGAAACTTATTTCGACAAAATTTACAACTTGATTTTGGCATCAATCAAGTTCTTAAATCATTTCAAGCATGTCCCAAACTTCAAATCAAATAAAAATTATCACATAAACACAAATCAAAGGATGAACAAGAAAATTCCAAATTTCCTACTCTATTTTCTCCACAAGGCTCAAATAAAGTTGCAATCAAATTATATCCAATGATTTCAAGGATCCTAAATATCAAGACCCATGAGAAATTTGAACCCGGCAATTGAGAGACCAAAATTCTGGCCAAAATTCCACCAGATAGTTGACCAAGAAACCAAATTTAACGTCAATAATATGTGAGAAATGATTGGTACAATTTTTTTTCAACTTTTAAATTACAAAATAATTTACAATTCTACGCTTTGATGAGTATTCTTGTGTGCCAATATGTAAATCATTTAACAAAATTATGAGGAGAGGGGTGAGATTTAAGAAATAGGGAGGAGCTAGAAGGGGAATTTAAAACTAGAACTTCTAGTTCTTCTGTCTCAATTTTGGGTGTTAAACCACAACCTTTTCGACATCGATATGTAGGTCATGAAGTTACACAAAAGGATCAAATGTCCTATGTAAATTATGTCAGCAGGAGTTGAAAAATCAATAAAAACATGTGCAATACGTACTATGTCGAAGTTGCCTAGTAATTGTATTGAAAATTCTTCAACCTTAGTCTGATTACGTGCATGTTGTTCCTAGCGGACTACACGACCTCATAATGACTCGGTCCAGTGTATATTGATATGAAATTGCAACTTGTTGGTTTTGGTGTTGGGTGCGGAAGGGCATCTTGCTTATGACCCTTGTAGGGGACAAAGAGGAGTTGCTTGATGGGTAAAAGATGCAAAGTACCCGTCATTGAATTAGTTTACTGTAATTAATTATTTTCTTCCTCCTTTATGGATAAAAATAATAATATTTGTTAACTTAAAGGTAAAGAATCAAATTAATTAAAAGACTAGATTAACTTTCTCCTGTAACTAACTACTGTGGGTTCAATGGGAAAAAGCAGCTCGCTTAGTCCGCGCGAGATGCGCATCTTTTCACATTAAACTATTTTGATTCCATATTCTGCTCCAGTTGAAGACTTTTGGTTTTTTTTTTCCACTTTAGTTGTCGTGGTCAGTTATTCAAGAAATGTTTTTCTAGCTACGCACTTGGGAAATGTAGATGTAATCAATATTTGCTGAGACTAGAATGATCTCATAGTAGTGTTAGACTTCCTGCACCATATTTACTTAGTCAAAAGAATTTTATTAGTCTCTTGCTCATGCATCCACTGTTAAGTTACCTACCTTGTTCTGCAAGTGCCTCAACCACCATTTTTCTTCCAGACAGGATGACAATATATCCATGTATTCATTCTCAACTCCAATACTAGCAGGTGGTAATACAAAAACAGGAAAAACACAAAGAAGCAGGTAAGAGTGCAGGATCTAAAAAAGCAGCAAAAAAACAAGTTTTCATGCACATTTTGTGTAGTAAGAAAACAGATCATCTATGAGCAAAAATGGTTAGCAAGATGTAATTGGTGAATTAGATCTGTTGACAAGGGATTCAAGGGGTTGACTGTAAGAAGCCAACAACCTCGACTCTCAACTTCCAGGCTTCAGAACACACACTTGGAATGGGGGTTGGGATGTTTTTTTTGTGGGGCGGGGGGGTTTGGGGAGGGGCTTTATCAGTTTGTCGAAAATTGCAAGTTGGAAAGATGGGCATGGGAAGAGTAGGGAGCACAATTAAGACTTTAAGAGTTGTACGCAATCATGCACGCTGGGCACAGAGGTATACGGATGGTCCTCAAAATACCTATATGCTGCATTTTAGTCCAGCACGAGGAGAAGCTATCACTATTATTATAGTTGGTAGCTAGGACTTGGACTATTGCTTTTGACCATGTCGCACCATTCATGTTCCTTCTTGAAAGGCTAGACATTTATTGTCCTACACATAATGTCCGACCTTTGGAGTAATAAACTACCTGTCATCAATTGTCAGCTTCCCCTGGTGTTTTGGACGCAATTACTTTGCTTATCATACAATGAATATGGGGGCTTAGCTTGGATAAAGGGAAGCAAGAAGACAGAATATTACTACTTCTCTGGAAGGTTTATAATACGTGGGAAACGAAAAGAGATGGGAAAATCCTAATCAAGTCCTTCGAGCTGGTTCAGTTTTTCTTTCTTTCCATGCAAATGTAGGAGATCTTTCGAACAGTATCCTACAACATGAATAATGTCAACTTAGAACACATCAAACAGTTCATTAACGGGATTGAGTTTGTAAAATATGTACAGATACTCTACGCTTTTCTTGCATAAACTCAAAAGCATAGTTTTAACTCGACAAAGAACTCTTATTTTTAATTTTTGTGGTACAAAAAATACGAGGAAAGGGATCCAGACTGCTAGGTAAGAGCCCGTTTGAATTGCATTTTTGGGGAGTTGTCAGAGAAAAATTACCGTAGCACTTTCTGTAGAATATGATGTATATAAGATAAACAAATAATTTAAAAATTTGAGAAAGGATACTCTCACAGCTACAAAAAAAAAAAAAAAAAAAAAGCAATCCGACCAAGGCCTAATTTTAGGTACATCTCTTGTCACAGGGTTTAAGTAGATATGTAGCTCTACTGTCATGCATACTACACATCCTTCTATTTGTCATAAGAAACAGAACACAATTACATAGTCGCAAACACAATGAAGTATAAGACAGATTGTAACATCGCCCTCATCGTTTGCCCTATTAGGAAATGATTAAGCACAAACTCTATTGGACGAACAAAAAATGTTTCTTTAAACAAATCAAAATTGCCCTCTTCTAGAAGATCAGCACCTACTTCACACTACCCGGCTGATCTTGAAGGGCAGGATCCTTTCTTGAAGGGACCGACAATTGCTCTTAGTGATGCCACATAAATTCTTATTTGCTAGATTTTCTGTAATTTAATAAATTCTTATTTGCTAGATTTTCTGTAATTTATAATCCTAGTTGCAGCCCTCATCCATTTGAATTTAGACAAAAAGAACCGGTCAAATTAAAATACGTTGGCGTACTTTTTCCTTCTTTTTTTTTTTTTTTAGTTAACAATGGCTTCAACAGAAAAACCCGGGGTACCATCCAAGAAATTGCACGACTTGTGAAAATGGACTTGCCTTCCCAACTTTGAACTTTATGGTATCATTTATTTATAAAACATTCTTTCGTTTTCAGAACAAAGCCAATAATTAGTTAATTATTACTGGCCACGATTTTGAGCTTAGATCCCTCCTCCCCCATAGATTTACTTGCATCCTTTAGCCAATGTGTTGGATATAAAGTCTATTTAACCACGATCAGAATCAGAATGCTTCGTTTAAATATCTAAAAAATATAATAGTTTAAAATTTTTTAAACTTGCCAATGAGACTTTGATCAAGAAGTTGACGTCGATATTTCAATGGTTTAAAGATCATGAATCCAAATTTTGCTACAGACGAGTTTCATTCTAACTTTATGTTAGTTGTCATTCCACTATTCGCGGGTTTGCTAGTTGTAATATTGATCTTAGTTACAATTAGTTTGTATTGATCCCAATATTGTGGATTACTTGTAATCTTGTTAGGGGGAAAATTTTCTAACCCTTATTGGGGGTTTAGGGCAAAAATGTACTTACTCAATGGCCGGCCATTCAGCTGCTTAACCAAAAAGAAAACCTTAATATATCGACTTGATAGCGAAATTTTATATATATATATATATATTTTTCCAATGGTTAGAGTAGTTGTTTGCTAGAATAGCATTCATCACTTCCTTGCTGGAAAGTCAAAACCCTATTACTATTTCCATTGAAATAAAAAATCATCCTTCAGCCCCAGTTTCCAAATTGTCCTTTTTGTTTGTTAGTGAATGCATTTTCTTTGTTTTTTTTTTTTGTGGGGTGGGTGGGTGGGGAGTGTAATTACCCATTAATTCTTGAGTCAAAGTGTTACCAACCCTTTTGATAGAGTGTACATTTCCTCTTAAGGTGTCAATCACAATCCAATTATATTAATCCGCCCACCAAAAAACCACCTAAACCAGCCCATTAATTTTGAATGGATCAAAATGGATACTCAATTAAACCAATTTAATTGGTGGGTTCTGGATTAATTTGGTTCATCCATTTATATTCATTCAAAAATAATTATATATTTAAACTCGATTTTTAGTGGGTGTTAGGCAGTTAGATTTAAATTTCCTATAAAATCTAATTTTATACACACACACATACATATGATTATTTTTTTTCAAACAACATGTGAAAAAAATTTTAAAAATACAATTTTTAAATGAGTCGTAAATGGGTAATTAGGTATACTCATATTCATTTCTTAAACGGGTATAAATGGACTGACTTAATTATACCTATTATGCATATGACCTACCCAAACCTGATCAAGCCATCAATATTGGCACCTCTAATTTCCTTTGCGGTTCAAAGGAGTAAATGTTGTCTTAATTGTGATGTCATTTGGATTAGTATTTATTTCCCAAAAAAATTTTATATTTTTCGTGAATATATTTTCAAATGGTCTTTTTACCGCACATACTTGCTACAATACTTTTTATTTATTTATTACAAAAACTCCGACAAATTGTAATCCAAACGGGCTCTAAGTTTCTGGATTTTGATGTGTATAGAACACGAGAGAAGGCACTCATGCTTTAGGCTCAACACGTAAAATCAGCGAACAGAAAAATAGAGCATGATATTAAGAGGAACCATGCTACCCATGCAATTAATTAGTACGTGGGACGATACTAGGATGTCAGGCCACGGATAGCATATTAGAGAGGTATAAATTTGTCAACTGTACAAGTCTAGAACCAAACTGGTGTTGATAACAACATCCTGCAGGATAATTTCAAGGAAACCGTCGATCACGTTTTTTCTAGTTCCAGACTTCATTTTTCAGAATTTCTGTCAAATTAGTCCATTGTTAATTTTCCATTCATCCTTCAACGTTTAAACAATGACATGAATTAAGGTTGCCAAATAGAAATTTGTGCAATTCCTTTACTCACCAATTTCATGCTCTTAGGTGAAGAAGTAGACAGAACTGAAAATGATTTTTTTGAAAAAGATAGAAGAGAAAAAAGGAAAGAAAGAAACTAGTTCTCAAGTTTTTAAAGCGGGGTTATGTAGCCTTGGGAATTTGTAAACTATTACTTAGTCAAACTAATGGTGCGTTTGATAAAACTGAAATCCAAATTCTAAATTCTAAACTTTGAATCCATTAAGTTATAAATTGTTAAGTAGTAGATTATTTGGGATAATTTTATGAAAAAAATACTGTAACACTTTTTTTGATGTGATGTATGTGAGATAAAAAGGTGGTTGAAAATTGTGTCGATGATGCAAGTAAAAAATTTTGGACAAATAATCCAAACAAACATGCATTTGAATATATATCATATCAAGTGATGAATAAACAAATGATAAATGATAGTTTATCACTTATTTTTTGAAGGAAATTTTGTTTAGAAAATTTAGTGCCACTTAATTACTTTGATGTTGTATTTTTTTTTTTAAATCAAATGAGTTTGAATATGCATGCTGAACTAAGTCATCAAATAGGACTTAGTAAACAAGTTAAATCGGTAAAGATCGACAAGATTGCAAATCTAGAAAATTAGCACCTAGAGTCTGGAGAGCTACAGAAACAATAATTACATACACATACTTTTGGTGGAAAGTAGACTCTTTGAATGGATACTCCAATCAGTCTCTAGAGACCTTATTTGGATTGCCATTTTTTACTTAAAACATTTTTACATTTTTCATAAATATATATTTTAAATTATTTTTTACTTTATATGTGTCAAATTGTTTCAAAGTAGACTCTTAAGATGGATACTCTTGGTTTGGGATAATTTTTTGAAAAAAAAATATTGTAACACTTTTTTTATGTAACATATGTGAAATAAAAAAATAGTTAGAATTTGTGTCGGTAATGCAAAACCAAAAATTTGTTTAGCAAATAATAACAATCCAAACACAATCCAAATATTCTGACCTTATTTGAATTGCCCTTTTTTTCTTAAATTATTTTTATATTTTTTAATTACTTTTTTTATTTCATACACATCACATCATTATAGAATAATTTTCTATAAAAATTTAAAAAGAAAAAAAAAAGTAGCAATCAATCCAAAGGTTAACTGCTTGGATCGGGTTTTACCTCTTCCATTGGCATCCCTATCCGTGACGGCACGCTAGCACCTAAACAGTGAGCACGAATGAATCACGAGGGCCGCCCGGCTGGGGATTGTACGGCACTGGACGACGCCGTAGAGTCATTGGAAGCGTAGCCCTGTGATGTGGAGTCCGTCGAGTGGTCTATTTGCATCAGACAAAAGATTGCAATGGACAATGACTAACCTCAGACGCGTAGGGCCACGTCCACGTGCAGCCGTCAGATTACCTTTGTACCATCGGGCAGGACCACCGCACACCAGACCCAGCCCACTGCAAAAAACCCAGCCCACTGACCCAACCCGCAGAGAAATGGTACCATTAATGCTGCTGGTACTGGGTGCCCACTGCCCAGTCGCACCTAACCCCCAAAAAAAAAAAAAAAAAGAAAAGGGAAAAGAAGTTCCCAGTTCCCACATGTTGCGCGGGGCCCACTTTGCAAAATCAGGGGCTGTTTATGTAATTTGAGTATCGGATACAGCAGGTCAAGATGGAAGGCCATAAAAATCCACGGAAAATAATAATAATAACAATCGTAATAATAGAAGAGGAGCAGGAATTCTTTTGCCGGGTTTACTTGAGCCAACCCTGTTGCTTGCCGGGAAGCAGACAACCAATGGGACGGCGACTCATTTTGTAACGCCAACTATCACACGTTTCCCCATAATACTCTCTTTCTTCACGCTGTTCAACACATGATAAATCAGAGGCGGTTTTGGAATCTTTCTACCCTTATTAACAACAACGTTGTATAACTCATCAATTTTCTTTTCTTTTCCTTTTTCCTTTGTTTCAGGATGAATCGTACCGGAGTATATCCTGCCGTATCTTTTGGGTATCATATATATAAAAGTATCAATTTACCGTTAGATATGTAAAAAAAAAAAAAATCAACCCGTATAAAATTTTAAGAGATTAAATTATTGAATGATGTATCAAGGGTGTGTTAGATTAGAATCATAGGTATGATATTCAAAAGGAAATGTTAGAATTTTCCTATCTTGTAATGTGTATTTTTGTCATATAAAATACTAAACAATCAATATATTATCATATTTTAAAGGTATTTGTGGATTATAATTTTCTAGATTTTTTTGGTAGAAAAACTACTGCAACGATTTGATGTATGTGAGGCAGAAAGATGATTGAAAATTTTGAACTTCTGATAAAAAAAGAAAAAAAAACTTCAATCCAAACATAAATTTTAGATAAAGGTGTATTTCTTTATCTTTTTCTTTCTATTTTGCAGTTTACTTTTGCTAAGGTTGATGGCACTACTTTTTACCGAACACTAACATAAGTATGCCAGAAGTATTCGCTATGTTTTCAATTTTTAAGACATAACCAAATTCCATGTGTCTTGTCACATCCGGAAAACTTTCTAAACTAAGCATGAAGTCTGTGTGGATATGCATTATTTGATTTTTTTCTTTTTTTGTCATTCGAAGATTCTTGAAGCACGTTTTGTCATCATTTTTGATAATCTCTTGCAATTATCATTTTATATCATGTATGTCGTGTCACACAAAGGTACTACAGAGAGCAAAATATTTTCCACCGGATCATATTCAACCCAAACCCTAGCTAGTAATACATGAACTTGAAATTTTGTCAAGTGAATTCTTTTTTTTTTTTTTTCTGTTTGCATGACCAATATACTATTATAACATACAAATGGTTTCATTTATAATTATCAGTCTAGATTAAAGAGACCTAAATGTTGTCGAATAATTAAGTTTTCATCCACTGTCAGTGTAGTAGATTTTTTACACTAACAGGTGTAGATGAATGCTACCTATGCAAAAAGTGGATTTCAAATTTGAAATTGGATTACGTGGTATACATCTGTACCCGCTTGTGTATACACTGACAGTGTATAAAAAAATTACTCGTAAAGTAATCCCTTTTCATTTCTCTTTGGGGTATATAAAGAACGTACTCGATATAAGTGTACGACAGTTTTGGAAAAGGGGGCGAAAAACCAACTCTATCGTGCACCACTATTACTAATATAAAGACATTTCAAAATTTTAATTACTAGCCAGTCTCCACTATAAAATAAAATAATCAGGCGTTTCAATTGATCCATGAGATGATAAAAGCACATATACATATAAAAGAAGCATTAATTGTTTTATTAGTAAAGTAATTAACCATAATGCAAAAGCATGGCCCATGGAGGGCTCAGTCAAGCAAGCCTACTTATATCCATTAATAAATCAAAATAATCTAATCCAAGGAGTACCCTTCATCATCAATAAAACAATCATCATATCTGTCCATTTGCATTCAGATTAATCTTAACCATGGTTTGTTAGGTTAAACTACAAATCTAATCAAGACAAACTACAAACTCCACGTTTTGGTTATTCAGCCATTGTCATTTTTTGATTGTCAGAGAAATTTTACTGGGCAGAAAACTTGGAGAAAAATCATACATTCACATCTATGATTTCTTGATTGTCAGAGAAATTTTAAAATTCAAATTCTATCACATGAATAGTAATTTTAAAAGTTACAAATATATATACACACACATATATAACTCTTACAATTTGTTATTTTGTATTGCTTGAAATTTTAAATATAAGATTTATTTTGTGTTGCTTGAAAATTTAAATATAAGACAAGAGACATAATATATTTAAAAAAATTAGTACATAACCTTTTTTTTTTCCTATCTTTTGGGCAAGTTGAGGGTCTAGAACTCGAAACCTTTCAACCTCTCATTTACGCTTTCACACCGTTTAACCCACCCCTACTCCTCAATTATGGGTCTATAAATTCTTATTTTCCTTAAGAGTTTTACGGTGAGCCCATCTTTTATCTTTGGATCTGTCTAAAGAGTGCCTTTGAGGCACTTGTTAATATATATATTTCAAGTGTCATATTTTTGAAAATATAAAATTAATTAAGGAAAGTAAATAAATACGCGGAAAGTAGGTAAGAATAAATAAGGAAAGTCTATAAATATAAGAAAGGAAAATAATTATTAGTATATATATACATGGCAGCTTAATTGAAATTTAGATTTGTTAATAATATACATATGGTAGGTTATCTAAATTTTAAATATGTTAATAAGTGTTTAGTAGGCGCCCATTAAAAATGCAACTTAATTAAAATTTAGATTTGTTAACAATGTGCATATGGTAGGTTATCTAAATTTTAGATACGTTAATAAGTGCTTAACAGGCACCCTATTAGAAATGCTTGTCCTAGGAAATGACTGGCTTATAAATCATTAAATTCCATTAAAACAATATGGTAAAGAAATGACTCCTGCATTTACCTGGGGGTGAGGCAGGGACCACGGGCCCACACAGAGTACAGAGCCATGCAGGAGTAGGCCACAGTACCCCTATGCCCCAACATCTCCCCCCGGAGGCCCCCCCTTTTTACCTCATCTCTACCCAGCTCCCCAGTCCCCACACTCTTAGGACTAGTACTACTACTATACTGTGCTGTGCACTACACCACCACAGCAGAAAAAGGAGAGCAGACAACCAAACCACGTTGAGTCTAAAAGGCCGAGAGAGAGAGAGAGAGAGAGAGAGCAACAAATCAGGGCGTATATTAAGCTGTTTTTCCGATTTCTAACGCCGTTTCTTGCATTTGCCTTTCTCCTACAGAGGCCAGAGTCGGAGAGAGAGAGAGAGAGGAAGGATAGGAGAGAACTTTTTTGAGGTTTCTCTGCCCAAGCTTAAGCTCCAAACAGAGAGAGGATAAGAAAAGAAACTGGTTTTCCGGTCGACTTTAGGGGCTAAAGATTGGATTTTTAACGGTTCTTCAATTTCATCACTGTCGGGTGGAATTGGAAAGTGAAAAGTTCCGAAGGCCCGTGCAGCAGTTTTAGTTTTAACTTCCATAGTAACGGTTCTTTATGACTGTTATTTAGTGGGTTTTACTGGGTTCTTGTTGTTGTTATTATGGTGTAACTGTAAAACGGGTTACTAGTTCGCTTTATTACAGGAAAGGAAAGCTTGTCCTTTTAGCTCCCGTTAGTGATTTAAGGGGCTTGGATTTATTTGGATTTTCCTGGTTTCTTTCATCAAAAAGTCTGCCTTAGTTCATGGCTAGTAGAGGGTCTTTAATTCAGCAGCAGCAGAGCAATGGCTCAGTTGAAGGTCAATGTCAATTTTAGTCATATAGTTTGTTTTTGCTCTTCTTTTGTTGGGTTTCTGAATAAATTCTCTGAAGCATGTGTTTTATTTTGTTCCTTTTTTTTTCCCTTGTTGGGAATT
Organism: Gardenia jasminoides; assembly: GCA_013103745.1. NCBI lineage: Eukaryota > Viridiplantae > Streptophyta > Magnoliopsida > Gentianales > Rubiaceae > Gardenia > Gardenia jasminoides. Next base: position 54,818,220 of record CM023103.1, read on the forward strand.
TCAGGTCGAGATGATCTATATACAGAGCTATGGAAGGCCTGCGCCGGTCCGCTGGTGGATGTGCCAAAGGCTAAAGAGAGGGTCTACTATTTTCCACAAGGTCATATGGAACAAGTATGTGCTCTGAGTGTTTTCCCTTTCTTCTGAATTAATTTTGGTAGAAAACTAAATGTTCAATTTAAGCTCTTTGATGGGATTGTATGAGTTAAAGTGAAAAGGAGCTTTGAAGTTTCTTTTTATGGGAAACCATTTTGCTCCAATATGGTGTTTCAAACTTGCTACTTTTGGTGTTTGACGTATTTGTGCAAACCTTTTGGGCTTGTATTAGTTGGAGGCGTCAACAAATCAGGAGTTAAATCAAAGGATTCCGATGTTTGGTCTGCCTCCAAAGATTCTTTGCAACGTTGTTGCTATTCAGCTTCTGGTATGCTTTCCATATATCATCTGATGTTCCAATTTATCCACCTAGTTTTGGACTGCCCTTATAATTTTCATTCTCTTTTGGCCTCTCTTTTTAGGTAGTATTTTAGATTGGAGTATTATTTAATTTTCTTTAGTTACTTAGAGTGCTTAAAATTTTGTTGTGAACTGACTGTTAGTTTAGACCATGATATCTGTTTTTCATCGCCTAGATTCCATAGTGGTAAGAGAGTTGTGCAGTCGTTACTGGTGCAAGAAATAATTCTTTTTCCCATTTTGTCTGTTGATAGGCTGAACCGGAAACTGATGAGGTTTATGCACAGATTACTTTAATACCAGAACCCAATGTAAGAACATAATTTAACGGCTGTTTGTTCTTCTTCTTCTTCTTCTTCTTCTTCTTCTTCATTTTTGAGTTGGAAGTAAATTTAACCATTCGCTCAAAAAAATGTGTAGCAGCACACTGAGCAGAATTCTCCCGATTCATGCCCTTCTGAGCCTCCAAAGCCCACAGTGCACTCCTTCTGCAAGGTTTTGACTGCCTCCGATACAAGCACGCATGGAGGATTTTCTGTTCTTCGGAAGCATGCAAATGAATGCCTTCCTCCCCTGGTAGTGCCTTATTATGTATGGCATGTTTAATTTCGTCCATACATCCAAAGTTGACGCCTTTTTCTTGATTAGTATTTGATGAACTCGGATTTCATTTTTGTCAGGATATGACGCAGCCGGTGCCTACACAGGAACTGGTGGCCAAGGATCTTCATGGAACTGAATGGCACTTTAAACATATATTCAGAGGTGACGTTTCATTTGTCAGTTCTGCAGGGGATACTTGTTTACTGGATTAACATCTTTTGGACAATTTTTATTTGGCTTTTGATTAGTTATCTACCATGCAACTAAATCTGTGTCCATCTGACTGTAATTGAACAGGACAACCACGAAGACACTTGCTTACTACAGGATGGAGTACATTTGTTACTTCTAAGAGATTGGTAGCTGGAGATTCTTTTGTATTCCTCAGGTACTTTCCCCATGATGGACAGAATTAGGCATAGACATGCATAAATGTGCTTGTATATTTAGATAGATATCTAGAAATACAGCTTTCTTTGTCTATAATGGATACATTTTTATGCAAATTTTCTAGGGGTGCAAGTGGAGAGCTACGAGTTGGAGTCAGGCGCCTTGCCCGTCAACAGAGTTCTATGCCATCATCTGTGATTTCAAGCCATAGCATGCACCTAGGAGTGCTTGCTACTGCATCTCATGCTGTTGCAACTGGAACCCTCTTTGTTGTCTACTACAAGCCGAGGTGCAAACATATGTCCTCTTTTGGACTTGAAATTATCGTTGCATGCAAAACCTTTCTTAATAACATTGATCCCTTTTTGGTGGAACCACTTTTTTCAGGACAAGTCAGTTCATCATAGGATTGAACAAATATCTAGAGTCTATTAACCATGGATTTGGTGTGGGCATGAGGTTTAAGATGAGATTTGAAGGGGAGGATTCTCCTGAAAGAAGGTAGGATGGAATAATATACTCTTGATAGGTTGAATGATTTTTCTGGATAATTCTTCTAATATTTGCTCGTTCTCTTACTACTCGTCTTAATATGTTGATCAGATTTAGTGGTACCATTGTTGGTGTTGAAGATATTTCTCCTCAATGGAAAGATTCTACATGGCGGTCATTGAAGGTCAATACATCCAATTGGTCATCTAATTTCGATAGGATTACTTTTTTTTTTTGTTAAAAGAATAATTGGGGGTTAACTTGCTTTTCCCTTATGTGCAGGTTCAATGGGATGAGCCTGCATCCATAACAAGACCGGAAAGGGTCTCACCTTGGGAGATAGAACCTTTTGTTGCTGCAATACCTTCAAGCCTAGTTCCATCAGTAACGGGAAAAAACAAACGGCTTCGATCACATTCTGAACTTCCACCTCCTGGTGAGATGAGCTTTTGCAACTTAATTGTCTTTATCCTTGCGTGGTTCTTCAGATAAATTCCAAAAAGCAACGTTCTTTCCTTGTTGATGTTCATAGAAAGTGCATCTTCAACTGCATCAGCTGTTTGGAATCCTCCTCATGATTCTCCTCTTGGAAATGGAACTGCAGAGTGTCCCAGAAGCCAACATCGGTCTGCAAATCAGAATCATATGGACATTAGTTGTAGTCAGCTGCAAGGTAGCAGGAACTGTAATTCAAGGACACATGCAGAGGGTGACTGGCTCTCTTCTTCCCATGGAAATACTTCTCTGAGTAGGTTTGCTGATGAAACGGAAACCAAAAGTACCATTGCATGGACAGCCTTTACAAGCTGTTCAGCCACCCCAGCAAAGTTGAGCAACCACTCTCAGTCTCATCTTCATGATGGCAGGAAGCCAGATACAGTTGCTAGTTGCCGATTGTTTGGCATTGATCTGATTAGTCCTTCAACTGGTGCCCTTGATAAAGAACTTCTGAAACCAATAAATGCCTCAAATGTCACCACTCAAGAGTGTTTACCAACAACATTATCTGGCAGTGGTTCTGAACATAAATCTGACCTCTCGAAGGATTCCAAAGATCAAATAGTGGGGCAGTTGCAGTTACCATCAAAGGAGGTACAAAGCAAGCAGAGTGGCTCAACAAGGAGTCGTACCAAGGTATACAATGCCTGAAAGGGCTAAAGTGGATTGCCTTTTTTTAGTGATGTATCTTGTTTTTGAGCAACTCTTTTTGGCTTTGTAAATGATTAAAAGCCAAAAAATTCTCTCTCTCTGTTTGTTTATCTGTTGGAACCCTTTGTAAAGGTTCAAATGCAAGGAGTTGCAGTGGGCCGGGCAGTCGACTTGACCATGTTAACAGGGTACAACGAGCTCATAGTTGAACTGGAAGAGATGTTTGAAATCAAGGGAGAGCTTAGCCCTCGAAACAAATGGGAAATCATCTTCACAGATGATGAGGGGGATATGATGCTTATGGGAGATGATCCGTGGCCGTAAGTTTGCTTTTTGTTCTTCACCTTGAATTTAGCAATCTAACCCCCTTTTTCTCCAAGAATAACAGTTTAAAACTTTCTTGCAGGGAATTCTGTAAAATGGTTAGAAGAATCTTCATTTGTTCTAGCCAGGATGTTAAGACAATGAGAGCGGGAAGGAAGCTTCCTCTACCTTCTGCAGATAATGATGGAACCAATTTCAACTGGGAAAATGGTGAAGATTAGAAGGGGCAACCTTTTTGTTTACACCCCTCACTCTCTTTATTCTTCTTGTTTGTTTTGCTGCTTCTCCCCTCTCGTATCTGGCAATTTTTGTGTGGATGGGGGTTGTGGAAGGAGGAGGTGGTGGTGGTCACAGTAGGCATTGGTGGAGGAATATATGGTTATTTAGTGGTACTTTGACAAGGAATGGATAGAGTGCTTGCTAAGTCTGACCCTCTAGAGAAATAACGACGACGTTGTTGTTAGCTAGTTTGCTGCCCAGTTTTGACAGCAGTCCAAAATTCAAACCTGGATCGAAGTTTGGAGTAAACCGTATTTGTACGTACTAGGATCTATTAATGAAGAGGTAGGGTTATAGTATGTGTATATCAAAGGTGTATCTGGTGAATGCGGTTTGGGTTAATATGTATATATATGTATGAAGTTTGGAGATTTATTCTTGCATCTGGTGATTCAGAAGTTGCAAGTTCTCTTTGCAAGTGTACTGAATTGAGTTCAACATGAAGCTTCGCGCTTTTCTTCTTGGTGTACTGTCTTTCTTTCCATTGCACAATCTTCTCTCTCTCTCTCTCTCTCTCTCTGTGTTTGCTCATGTATCTGACATATCTCCATGCTGTGTTAACTCGTATCTTCCCTGTAACCAAATTGCATCCTTAATGGCGATGAAAACAGTTGCGTGCTGCATCTTTAATTCACGTTATCAAGATTGGAAATTTTTCCAAATGGTCCGCCATATGTTTAAAAAAAAAAAAAAAAAAAAAAAAGGTGAACTGTAAGTATGGGAGACCATTTGACCAGTAGTGAGCAAGAAGATTCTATACTTGCGGAGTGGAACAAGCTCAGAATAGAACTTTCCGAGTAGGAGACCAGACATTTCGTGGTTGCTGAGATTTTCCTGTAGCCCAGGTGCAAATGAGAAGATGGTGACATTTGGAAAAGGGGACTTTATCATTTCAGGGCACTTTAATGTTTGTAAAGTTGGAAAGCTAGATACATGATCCTTAGTCCTAAATCCTAATGGATGGAAAAATACAGGGGGACGTAGGATAAACATCAGCATAGACATTTCAAGATTGGTAGGCTGGGCTGGGCTAAAATCAGAAAACTGGTTGCTTTGTGGATGTGACAATGGTTGCTTTGACGTACATTGACTTGGTGTGACAGAGACAAGGTACACAAGTGAAAACCAGTAAAAGTTAAAAGACGCACGAGGGCTTGTTTTCTTCGTTGGTTTTTTCATGCTTACTCTGGCTGCCGCCTTTGCCGTCTTGCAAGATCCTCTCTAGGAAGATGCTACATCATTTCCTTGGTGACCTCTTCCAAAACCGTTTTCTGCATTTATTTTTCCACTCCAATCCAAAATGAAATGACTCATCTAATTCGGTTCTCACCAACAAACACTTGGGTCCAAGGGGATGTTTGTGCACAAGTCTACTTTCGGATCCCTATGACGTGAGTATGTTGGACTCTCTCCTACACAGGATGTGGAAGCGGATCACTCTAATTTGCTTTTAATATTTTTCCCAGCAGGAAAGGTGAAATTTAAGAAGTCAAGAGGTGAAAAGGGAATTAAAATTGAAGATATCTAAATTCTGAGATTTCAACTTAACAAACTCTCTCTCTCTCTCTCTGGGTAGAAGATTTTGAATCCAAAACTTCTTACTTGAACCTAAGATATTTGAGTTTAAGATAGTTTATATATTGTTTGAGAGTGGTAAAAGTTAAAGTTAGTTGGAAATGAGAAGATTTTGTGCCTCATGACTTTTAAGGAACTTTCTCCTTTAAATAATTTAATGGTAGAAAATCCGTAGCACCTTGCTAGAGTACCTAGCAGTTTATAAAAGCATATATTTTAGAGGAGACAGGAAATGTTCAATGTGTTGTACCAACTCTTATAAATCACCAAGATGATTGTTTCTAAAGTCCTTGTCATCACAGTTGGAGTCTCCTTAATGATTCCTTGGGATAATTTCCAGGATGTCTTGCTTCCTTTTGGATTCGGATGTTTCAGAACCCTAAGTGGACCAAAGAAAGATTTTCCTGTATCTTTGGCTTAGTCAATAGTAAATAAGATTCATGGAATATAAAGAGACAGTAAACCATTGATTTATTTTTTTTGTGAGTCAAATATGTAGGTTAGAATCGTATATATTTGTGCAATTAAAGTTGGATTGCAAAATTCCTTCAAACATGTTTGATTGGAAAAGGAGGAGATGGAAAAAAAAATTAATGAGGGCCTTATTTGCAAAACATCATCATTTAATTCGTTGAACTTTGAAGATTGGCCACTGAATTGGGCCGTGCGTGCTCCTTCCGCTGCGTGGCAATTAATTGTCAACCCAAACTTCTTCAATTTGGTGACGATTAAATGCTTTCCACAAATAATTAATCATCAATTAGTACTCCCTTTTGCGTCAAAAAGAAAAGTCTTGATTTTGTTTCTATGCTCAGTTATTTATGATAATTTTACATTCATATAAATGTACCCTGAACGATGATGAAAAAGATGGTACAAGAAGAAAGATTAACCGGAGGACAACCGTGAAGGCCGACCAATGAATCCCTATGCACAAGCCCAAGATTCCCAGAAATCTATCTATCTGATTGTTGGGATAAGCTGGATTGGAGTTCCGTAATAAATTTTTATATTTTTCGTGAACACATTTACCAATCATAATTTTATCTTATATACATCAATCACTACAGTATAGTTCTCTACAAGAGCTTCTGAAAATAGCAATCCCAGTGAGCTCGAAATTGATTAACTTTGGGAGTTGAGACCACAAGGACAGATGATCCATAATAACATATGACTGCATTGGACATTTAGACCTTGCCAGGCCCTAAGGCATTAACAATCATTATAGTGTATTTTTCTATAAGGGTTTCTGAAAATAGCAATCGAAGCGGGCTTGAAATTAATTAACTTTGGGAGTTGAGACCATGGACAGATGATCATAATAACATATAACTGCAATTGGACTTTTAGATGGATATGCGACATGGAATTATAAAACCTCACAGGCCAGGCCCTAAGGTATTAGCAATCAAGGGAGGCTATTGGTTTTGGTTCACAAGTCAGAAATCTGTCCAACAGCTGATTTGTTACCTTTTTTTTTTTTTTTTGGTCAACACAGGACATAAGTCAGACTACTGTGTAGAGCTTGCCCAAGATGCATAGCATGTTACCAGCGGGGTCGATCTGGTGCCCTCGGGTAACTACCCGAATGTGGTTACCATACAAGTTGCCCTTTGGGGGTAGCTGATTTGTTATCTGTCCATCCTTTTTTCTTTTTGGACATATTATTTGTCCATTTTCAATGTTAAGCTTTAGTCTAATAATATTGGTGTACTGGACTAATCTTTGTTTCTTTCTCATTTTTTTCTTTCCTCCTTCCCTTTCGTTGCCACAGTCCAAAACTTGAAGCGGCCAATGGCTCCGGTTTGCGGTTTCCACAAGTACTATAAACGAACAGCATCCTGTGGAAAAACAAGAGTAAAGAAAACCAATTACGACTACACTATTACACTGGGGGGTCAATTAAGGAATACATCCTCCAATTTCTTCCAACTGTGGCCATCGGATGGGTGCGACCGGAGACTAAAACGTTGACACAGGTGGTTCAATCATGCCAACTGGAGTCATCCCTGATGCGGATCCATACAACGTAGCTCCCTTCCTGCACACCTATACATGGTCCAGTTCCCGTTTAAGCATATGGATTAGGACAAAATTTAATTTTTTTTGTATATTGACAACGTACATACTCGCATATTTAGATACATGTCACATATGTAAGAATTATAGTTATGATTTAAATTGTGATCAGTTGTCATGCATTTATACTCATTGGTGTATACTTCGTGCAGAAAAGATTAATATTTGGATTAGTACTAATAGAGACAGAACTCACAAGCACAAGAACTTTCTAATTTAATTCTTGATTGGCCATTTTTGAATCAGTATTATTATTATTATTACTACTACTACTGCTTTTTTAACAGGTAAGAAGTGGGATTTAAACCCAACCCAACAAATTTCTAGGGCCTCTTGATTGGCCATGTAATATTAAATTGGAAGAGGCATTAATTGAGCGCCCTTTGGTCGCCAAAAATGACTCCTTGCTTGACGAACATCACTAGCGGTGAAAACAAGTTTAATCAGGCCGAACACTCTAATGTCCAAACTCATTTGATAAATTTAACAAGTTTAAAATTTTATTTAAATTTGGTTTATTTACTTACTATGCCGAGTTTGAACAAGTTTTTCATCGAATTTGAATATTATCGAACATAAAATGCTATAAATTTGATTTAATTAGTTTCGGAACTAAACTAATGAGACCTTATCAAGTCAATTTTAATTCGAGTATTAACGAATTGGTCTGATGCCGCCTAAAGGATGATTGCGTCGGGGAGTCCATTACATTAATTGCAGATGTCAACGAATTGATTGTACTGCAACATTATTATTATCAGACAGTCAAATTACCACGACGCCTGCGTGTACTCCAAAAAATATATATAAATGACCACAATTAACATTCCCGTCTTTCTCACTCTCACTATCCATGTCGATTTATCGATTTGCTTTTGGTTAAAAAAATGATTAATTATTGAAGCCGTGGCAATGCATTCGATCGATCGTTTTGGCTTTTCTCATGCATAATTGCAGCAAGCAGATAGTGGACGCAATTTATCCAATGATCTTAGGGAGTGTTTGGTAAATAGGTTTCAACCCCCACTATGAGTTTCAAATTCAATTATACCCATATAAAATGTTTGGTTGGGGTCAATGGGAATAAATTAAAGGGAATGATAGGCCTCTTCTATTGGTTTTTTGATTAATCACCCGTTACTAGAGAATCATCTTATTCGCCCATCTTATTCTTCTTAAATCATCTTAATTACCCTTTTATTCTCATTAAATGCAAAAATAAGAAAATAAAATGCTACTATTTCAACAAATGAAAAGAAAAAGAAAAGAAAAAAGAAACAACAAAAAAGAAAATTAATAAATTATAAAATCCATTCCACATTAACAAACACACTGTGGGTTTTCATTAAAACCCATTATCACTGACCACTTTATGATACCGATAGTGATAGTGATAGTGGAATTCGAACCAAACGGCTCCTTAGTTGAGTTCAAAAAAGGCCATTATCCTAAACAGCCAAGAGGCCAAGTTCAGCTCCCCTGACTCCAATTATATCAAGAAATTACGAGGAATTTAGCTTAATTTACCTTGAGCTTCACAACAGTATACACCATGCACGTAGCTGAAAATCTTAGCGGAATGGCATATGAAACTACGTCAGATTAAAATCTTTTAACATCCATCACTAAATCTTTTTTTTTTTTCCTTTTTCCTTTTCCTAGCATGAGAGGGATGAGACTTATCATTTAAGAAATGGGGAGGGGAAGGTGATTTAAAAGCAAGACCTTTAATTTTTGAGATCTCAACTTTAACAGTTAGACCAAAATGGCAAAACCTGTTAAGCCATTAATCACCAAATCACTAGCACTGATGAATTTAACATTACCTCGCAGATATTGCATAGAATGTCTCCTATCGCTGGAAGGAGCTAATTTCAGGTTGCCCTGTTGCAAATCATTACTTGTTTTGATAGTGAATTTTTTTATAAAAATTTATTTACTTGCATTATCAACACATTTTTTAATCATTTTTTTTATTTCACATCTATCACATAAAATCTTCTTCAGACTCTATGTTGGTAATTTGTATTAATGACATCTTACAAATTTTAATTTTGGGTTTCATGGCTGATCATTTGATGAAAATGGCTCCTTATATGATTTTAATATGTCTTCACAATACAAATAACATGATTATAAGACTTGCAAGTCATGAGGCAAACCAGAACCCAACCCCCAAATAAAAAAAACAACCAAATGAAAATTGTCCACTCGCGTTATGGTCCACATGTTTCTAATTTGCAGCATACACATGTACCATGGAGTACCTATTCTGAATTGTTTGTCTATAATAATGGAATTTTGATTTCGTACGTGAAGTAAATAAATGAAATTTAGCTTTCCCAGATGCTATGAAAAGAAAGTTTTACTGTGATTGCCCTCGATCGTAGCTTCCTTCAATGAATGATAAATCTAGTCAAGACCACGATATGCTTAAATTCTACATGGAATAAAAATTTCCTGTCACCTTCTTATGTTTGTTTTCTAGACATCCTTTTCAGTTATAATTTTCCTAAATTCTTAACTTGAACTTGTTCATCAGTGGAAAAACCAAACAAATCCCAATCATGGCGGCCAATTAAATATCATGCACCGTATATTACAAAAAAACCTCTGATAAAACAAGAGGACAAAATAGTCAACATTGGCCGCGTGTCATCAGTAAGAAACTTAATGCCGGTCCGAACCTGAGAGTAATATTCACTGGGTATTAGTATAGGCTATCAATAGCATAACTATATATTGGTTATTGATGTATATCTCTGATTCAATTTGTCTCAGTTACTCAATTGACCATTTTCATCTTGTAATCATCATATCTCAGGTGCTATACCATCAAAGGAGGCGAGAACATTAGACATCTAATGTGGAGACGCAGTATGATTAGTTTTTTCTTTTTTTTTTTCTCTTTTTCTTTTTCTTGGAAAAGTGAACATAAAGAAAAGTATTATTCCAACATCAAACCACACACACATATATAGACTTGTATTAGGGAAATTCCAAAATATTCCCTTAAAATTACAAATATCCGAAGTGATAAGCAAAACCACTTGAGATACCATTAGACTATAATTACTCATCGCCACTAAGTATGGTAAGATTGCCCTCCAACCCATTCTAAGTAGGAGAACTCTTCTCATTTTTCCAATTTCTTTCTCTCCAACTCTTTCGTTCTTGACCTCCACCTGAAAAAGGTGCCAAATAATTCCTCGAGAGCTGTTTTGTGAATCGGGTAGCTTGCTAACTCGACTCGACCTGGCTCGAGCTCGACTCGTTTATTTGAATAAACAAGTCGAGGTCGAACTCGAAGAATACTTGTATGATTAACGAGTCGAGCCGAACTCGGCTCGATAGCTACTCGATAGGCTCGACTTTGAAGGGTAAATTTGTCATTTTAGTCTTTAATTGTAAAAAAGAGAATATGACCATGATTTTCTCAACTGTTAATATAAAGTTAAGTTGGTATTAGTGAATCCCTTTTCATCTAGTGGGGTGTAATTGATTCCATTTGTTTTCGAAGCACATCACTAATTTGGAATAGCTCGTATCCAATGATCAACTGTATATATTGTTCATTCCGAACTGTGAATTTCATCTAATACCAGTTTCAAGTCACTAATGATTGAATATTCTTGGATTCCGTTTGTTGTCAAGTAAACAATTTTATAGTTACAAGTTGTTGAAAATTAAAGTGACTAAGAATTGGCTAGAGCCTTATGGACTAATGAAGAATATATGAATCATTGGCTAATTTAATACATGGAAGATAGTGCTATAGCAACTAAATTTAACTGAAGAATTGTTATGGAGTTCATTTAACTAGAGAATTGTTATAGCGCTTAAATCGGGCCGAGCTTAAGTTTAACGAGTTCGACTCGATTCTGTTAATCAAGTTGAGTTCGAACTTGACAGTGTTTTAATTTAGCTAATCTCGGACTCAATTTTCAACTCGATAACGTTATCGAGCGAGCTCAAGTTTCAGGTGTTCGGGTTCGGCTCGAATAATAGCACTAAATTCCTCCATCTCCTCAAGGCTCCTAGCCTTGTCTCAGGAAGCAGTAATGGACTGAAAAATACCCAGCTAGCAAATGCAATCCCCCCAGTACAAAAAGGACCCAAAATAGTAATGGCCTTATACAAAGGGCAAAAGTTGGCAACTGAAGGGACCTTAAGGTTCCTAGGTGTTGATTTCCCAGACCAGCATTCTTCTGTCAGTGTAAATTCTGACTTCGGTTGCAAATTCATTAGGTGTTGTAGGTCACCCATCTGATCCAGTGATAGTTTAGTTCACTGATCCCCAATAACTTAATTAGATCTATTTTCTTCCCCTTAATATAGGAGTAGATATAGGTGATTCACAATTAGAAAAAGGGGGTGGGAAGGGGGAGGCAAAATTTTGGGTGGACCTGGTCCCCAGCCCCAGCAGTGGATCTAATGATTCTCAATCAGCCACGCCACTCCTTTGCCTTCTTGCTTGTAACAAATGCTTTCCGCTGTCTTTTCACTTACCATGCCTTAGATAACAGTCCCAGACTTCTTCCAAAATAGTGAACGCAAGGAGCATGTGAGAGACACTGAGAGAATGGGAGCTCTGTTAACTTTGGTTGAGAAGAGTGTCTGTTCAAGAAGCACAAGGTCTACAAGTGAGGCTATAGTCTGGGTCGATCCAAGTTTTTGGATGGACGGAGAAACGAAGGTCATCAAGATTGTGCCACTAGTCACACTATTGCTTCTTTTTTTTTTTTTTTTGGTAATAAAAAGTGTGGATGGATTCGGTTCTAATCATCATCACGAATCAGGATAAGTTTCAAGAATCATAGGTCGCTTATAAAGATACTTATAGATCACCCATCAATATAACTCTAACAATAGCAGTGGAATTTGAGCAGACGATATTTTGTGAGAAAATGATTGGACCTTACCAACTGAGCCAATTAGTGTTGGTACACTGTCGCTGTTGATACCCATTGCCGTGCTGTTCCCCTATGCCCTCTGCTTTAGTTTAGAGGGAAAATCTCAGAGCTATGGATCCAAGAAATGGGACCCATCCCTGACGAGCAGGACACCCAAGCAATTAGACCCATCCATTTGTCCTTTTCTCCAACAATTGTCCGAGGGCAATATAGTGACTAAAACTCTTATCCATCATTTCCTCGACAAAACTTGTAATTAGGAGATCAATTTGGTCTAAAACAGATTTTGTTAAGAGGGCTTGACTGAAATAGTGATGCTGCTGAGCCTCAATTACGCATGTGGACTTACTCATTACTGAAAGAGGCTGTAAATTTTCTTTAATGGAATTTTCTAAATGGGTAGTACTTTATCTTCAACAAACAAGTGGAAGCATTAACGTCGAGAAAGAGCAAATTTAATTCACGGTTGCGCTGGCCGCCAAGCCAACATTATTGCTTCCATGGCATCTGCTGGTTTCTAAGATCATTCCAAACATTATTGGAATTGGACTCAAATCATTTCAAGTACATACCAAGGTTAGTTTCACATCCATTATATTGCCACTTTTGGACGGAAGGTTTTGTGAGCATCTAGTTCTCCTCCAAGGGTTAAAAAAAAAAAAAAAAAAAAAGACCACCTATTTCATGCGCTTAGAGACTTATATACACACCAATTTATTGGAAATTTTACTTTAAAAAGGGAGAAAGGATCCTAGTCCATTTCAACATCACAATATTTATGCACCAATAGAGTCCTCTCCACCAACACAAGTTAGCTTAATTTTCAGTGATGGACCACTTCTTCACAAAAGATAATAAAGTCCCTCTGTCAACACAAGTTAGTTTAGCTGTTAAGGATAAACCAATTTTTCGTAAAAGATCCCGTGATTGAATTTCATTACTTATATAAGAGTTGTATTGGTAGAAGATCTGACAACCTATGGATCCTGAACCTTGTCCTGACCCATGATGGTGACTGGAATCGAACCCACTTATTACAATTTTGATTGAATTATGAAATAAGATTATAGACTCTTGACAGTGTTGTAATATAAATTAATCTCTTAACTTAATCATAATATTATTCCTAAATTTTAGATATGCCGTGAAGAGTGAAGACTCTTAAAATCTCATCTCAGGCGTTTAGATTGTGTCGTCTGTGTTGATGCATCTATTGTCCTTAAAATAAACAGAAGCGAAAAACCAAAAAGAAAAAATAATAATAATAAGGAACTACTACTTGTAAATGTCTGTCATTTTGTCTATAAATAGTAATCATCCAGCAGCGTTATGTATCATCCATCGTCCCTGCCGCCAGAGCAGACTAGCAAAGCAGCAAAAGATCTGGAAATGGCGACTGCCACAAAACATAAACCCCCACTACCACTCCACTCTTACAGGTTCTTGCGTCGCAGATACTTTAACCGTGCGTTTGCAGCAATTTACACACTTTCCTTCTTAGCTCTACTACATCACCATACACTCACGCTGGCTAAAGGGACCAAAACCTTAGTTTCCATCTCCTTGCTTATAGCTGATCTCTTTCTTTTTTTCATGTGGGCCACGACGCAGTGTTTTCGCATGAATCCACTAGTTCGTAAAGTTTTCCCTGAAAATCTAGAGAAAGTGGTTTCCAGGGAAAGTTTTCCGGCTCTGGACATATTTATATGTACTGCAGATCCATACAAGGAGCCTCCTTTGACTGTTATTAACACAGCCTTATCAGTTATGGCTTACGATTATCCCTCCCAGAAAATTTCTGTTTATGTATCGGACGATGGAGGCTCCCAACTTACTTTGTTTGCTTTTCTGGAGGCTGCTAAATTTGGGAGACATTGGTTGCCTTTCTGCAGGGAAAATAACATCATGGAGAGATGCCCGGATGCTTATTTCAGCTCTAGCTATCCACCAAACTCCAAGACTCAAACTCTCAAGGTAACTTCTTAATTATTGCATGGGTTTTTAGCTCCCAAGATACTAGTTAGTGTATGCAAAATTTCCCAGCTTTTGAACTCGAAGTTGCTTTGATTCTGTCATGCTCGGACTCTAACAACTTTTGGTATGAATTTGTACAACTTTGGTATAATCCTAAATTAGTCATATGAGTTGACAAAATTCATATTTATATCAAAGCTGTACTATTTTTATACCAGATATTATAATAATTATATTATTGGACAGTACTGGACAAAAATTCCCCTGGAGAGGCCTCGGATCTAATACAATTATGCTTACTCATGCAATATTTTCTGAATGCTCATACCGGAAATGAGTTTGTATGGTGCTACGGCACAAATTCCGTCAAGACGCCAATATAAAAAGGGTTACATGATCAGTTAAAACTTAAAAGCCAACCGACGACTTTCGGAATTTGGTAGTATTTTTTTTTTTAAACTATAACAACGTACCAATAAATAATTGTACTTTGTTTACGTGACATCTTTCGAAAAATCAAAAGATGCCCATTAACTGTGACTCTTTAAGAAATTTTCTTCCAGAGAGGTGGATGTAAAGATAAGGAAGTTGGGACTAATATAAACTTACTGGATTAAGATGTGCATAAATTTTCACCGATCCTAGAAAAAATTTTTTTCCCTTCCTAATTAGTACTAGAAAATAACGTACTTTGGAGATCATTGGAAGTCCATTGAGGATTCCTTGAGATGGAATATCATCACTAAAGTAGCTGATTAATGTCGCATGCAGCCCTTATATACAGTGACGGGCCATTAAACATGCACCTAGAAGATGAACCAAGTTAAAGTGAGCCAAAAATATGTCAGACTTGTTACTTTTAGTAGTGTTACCAACAAAATAAAGGGAAAGGAAAAATAGTGTAACTTTTCTTTTTTTGGTGCGATGTAATTTATCACTTCTTGGAAGTTGTACTTTTGTCTGTCAGGTTTTCGAATGTGAGATAGCCAAATGGGTTATGACCAGAATCGAAAAGACAAAAATGTATAACCTAAGCTACGACATCATCCGTGATAATATGGATATTTGTATCGAGATATTGAATGAGAATTGAACCATCAACAATAAATTTAAACCTGTTTTTGTAAGTAAAGCATTGATTGTAGAACAAATGAAAGCATTGGTGGTATGATGAGCAGTACCTAAATTAAAATAAATGGAACAAGTTATGAAAAATCATCAAAGGTAGGGTCTAGTTTAATATCGTTGTGTTTTATTACAAATAAGGATTTGTTAAGCAAGAGGAAGGTAAAGATTTGACGTGCTTTCCAGATATCTTGGCAACAGTCTATCGTGTTCCCATGCTGTCTTGTTATATGTATCCAAGATATTTGTTCCGTTTGGTTCAAGCAGCTGTCCTTTGGCTCATTTCATGTTGCTATCAACTTTTTATCCCCAGTACAAGTTGTTGATAAAGAATATTCTGATATTATTAGCCATAGTCAAATGCTTAATGATGCGGTTTGAGAATGTTTGGATAGTAAATTATTTAGGATAATATTTAAAAAATATATTATAACACTTTTTTGATGTGATATATATAAGATAAAAAAGTAGTTGAAAATTGCGTTAATGATACAAGTAAATAAAATCTAACAAATAATATACAATACAAACAAACCCAATTATTTGAATACTGGTAACCCTCTAAAATAACTTTGTACGTACTATTATATTTTAGGAGGTTAAAAATATGTAATGGAGATTTGCATAATGTAAAGCAACTCTGGCGTCAGCTTTCTTTGTCAATATTACACCTGACCAAGTCCTATTTCATTTGGTGATACCCTCGTGGACACTTAGTGCCTACATTCGCAGAAAGCTGAAAAGTCAAGGCCAGAGTAAACTGTGGTCATTGTACGTTGATGTTGGATTTTAGAAAAGGAGGTCTTAGAAAACTGCCTTGACCTTCCTCCTATTAGTTGTGTGTTCCAATCCTAGCTCTTCCCCAGCAGTGGTTGGAGGTGACAGCAGCAATATAATTAGGGGTTGGAACTTAGAACTGCTGCGATAGCAACGGTTCCTAAACAGTTCACGAACTTGACTGGTCAAGAAAATTTTGTATGGCTCAAATTATAAGATATACATGAATTTTAAGAGTACATGTGGCTCAAATTGATTTATTTATGTTTTGTTAAGATACACGAAATCATTCCAAGACAGTTATTGAGGCCCGGCCGGGTTCATGACAGCAGGAGGAGGCAGGTAAAAACATGCGAGATAAGTCATGGTAATTATGCGTCGTTTCTACAAAAGAAAGTCGTAAAACTTCATACTAGTTATATGCACATATCACGCAAGAAATCAGTCAAGAAACCCTTTTGAAACTCAGATTCTTAGTTGGGTTTGGATATGTTTGTGATGCAGTAGTAGGAGTACTAGTCTAATTGAGATACTATGCCATGGATGTTGACTGTGTCGCAGATGATGTATGAGGACATGAAGATGAGGGTAGAACACGTGGTGGCGAAAGGTGGGATCCCGGATGAGTACGTCGCGGATGAGCAAGAGCACAAGGCTTTCAGTAAATGGACCCAAGGATTCACCCGACAACAACATCCTCCTGTAATTCAGGTTACTCATTTTCTGACCCTAATAATAAATTCACATTCTTCACCAATTAAAGTTGTTGATGTATTCTTACATTATGCAATTACTTTATCATTCATACGTTCCTTAATGTTTTCTTCGGCCGTTAATTAGCTTTACAACTGGACTTGAAATCTCTGGTAATTGACTATGCCCTGCAGGTCTTGCTGGACAGTAGTCAGGACAGAGACATAACTGGGGATTCAATGCCAAATCTTATCTACCTCTCCCGAGAGAAAAGCAGGACATCCCCACATCATTTTAAGGCTGGTGCCCTCAATGCCTTGGTACGTAAGTGGGGCAATCCTTCATAGCTATGGCATTCGCATGTGCGTCCATACACCGATTGATTTACAGTCACTATCTTCACTCCACGTCCGGCCTCACCTCACATCCTCGCTAACATCAACATACATCTCTCTCTCCCTCCCTCTCTCTCTATTACAGTTATGGAATTTGATCCCGATCCTTGTAGGATCACTAATGTTTGTCAAATCATGGTTAGATCATTGGAACACTCTAAATTTGGAGTCCGTTTAGACCTTTCTTTTTGAAGTTTTTAATGTACACTAGCGATTTGATGATGTATATAAGATAAAAAACAATTAAAAATATGCTTAGAAAAATGTAAAAATTTTTGGGAGAGAAATTACATTCTAAACAAGGCCTTAATTATTATATTATATACCGAAAAGAAAACATGTTATACTAATTTGGAATTCAAAGTTTTTTATATTATGTGAATTTAGATTAATTATACTTATTTTTAAAGTTTTTAGTCGAAAAGTTTAAGTAAATTTCAGAGTGACTTAATCTTTTATACTATGAGCATATACAATGCTAAAAATTACAGTTGAAAGAAGAATATATTTATCTGTTTATTTTTTTACTGATACTGCATTTTCATATCTGTCTGCATGTGTTGGTGAATAATAAACTTGAAAATGAATAGAATGTTAATTTTGTGCACACATTACTTCTGATTCCACGATCTAATCACTTTTTAAAACAATCCAAGTGGGATTCCGATTTTAAAAAGCGTCATACCTTACCCTACTTTTTATTGATCTTTCTTTCTAAAGCTTCGAGTATCGGCGGTTTTGACCAACGCGCCCCTGATTCTCACACTGGACTGCGACATGTTCTCCAACGATCCTCACACAGTCCGAAGGGCCCTTTGTCTCTTTATGGATCACTCAGTTCGGCCCAACCTAGGCTACGTACAGTTCCCACAGCTGTTTCACGGGCTAAACAAGGCCGATATCTATGGTTCGGAGTTCAAGCCTCTGTTTCAAATGAACACACGTGGCATGGATGGGCTGAAAGGCACAAATTACTACGGAACTGGATGCTTCTTCAGTCGACGGGTTTTTTTTGGTGGACCATCATCCTATGTTCAGCCAGAGATCCCAGAATTGAGTCCAGATAAAGTTGTCAAGGAGCCCATTGCGTCTGAACAAATTTTAAAGCTTGCAAACCTTGTAGCTGGCTGCAACTACGAGGACCACACCAACTGGGGTTCTAAGGTATGCAATCTCAAATCTATGGCCTCTCTAGTTGATTTTGTTGTCCATTTCGATCCAATTGTTGTAATTTTTACATCTTTTGGTATAAATTTCCGACAATTCTAGTGTAGTCGTGAATTAGTTATATAAGCTGACAAAATTTACGATTACACTAAAGTTGCACCGTTTTATACCAAATGTTATATGAATATTACATAATTGGACAAAAGTTCAACTGGGGAGGCCTAGATCCCTGAATCTCAGTATAGTCATATGTCTAAACGAGTAAATCATGCGAAAAATCTTTAAAAAAAAAAGGGCTCAGAATAAGGCAATCAAGTTTTTTTTTTCTATACAACAGAACTCAATTTCATGTGCAGATAGGATTCAAATATGGTTCTTTGGTGGAGGACTACTACAGCGGTTATAGGTTTATTTGCGAGGGATGGCAGTCAGCTTATTGCCATCCTGAGAGGCCGGCTTTCCTGGGGGACATACCCATCTCCCTATATGATGTGTTGAGCCAAAACAAACGATGGGCCGTAGGATTACTGGAGGTGGCTTTCTGCAAGTACAGCCCACTAACATTTGGGGCTCAGGCAGCTGGGTTTCTGGAGGCTTATTGTTTCGGCCATTACGCATGCTGGGCTTTTTGGTCCGTTCCCGTCACCATCTATGCCTTCCTTCCTCAGCTCACTCTCCTCAACAACGTGCCCATCTTCCCCAAGGTAACAAACACCAACAGACTCGCACATGCCCACCTTTTAATGGGCTTATTCTGATTTTCTATATTGGCATTGTTTGGATAGAGAGAAGGTTGTGTGGAAAAGTGAAGTGTGGGAGGTAGAGTAAAAGAATATGCCAATCGTTTTCTTATTTACATCTGGTTATCAAGAAAAAATTTGAGGGAAAATGTTTGCTTTTGGTGATCTAGAAAAAGTTTGAGGAAAGATGGGAAGTTAAATTTTTGTATCCAGCCACCACACTCCTTCAAAATCCGACAACTTTTGTAGGACACAAAATATAAATAAGTGAACAAAAGTGTAAGAAAATTTTAACTTTTTTACCAACCGAACATACATGAATGGAAAAAATAACTAACATTCCTTCACTTTCTCGCAGTCTTCGTTATAAACGAACACTAGCTCACTGCTGTACATTGCTATGAGAATACAAATCACAAGGATGGTACTTGTGATCGTGATAATAGCCACAAAGTACATTCGTGATTTGCCTGTAACTGTTAAGGCATCTTGTATCTGGTATAGCATCACTTGAAAGTTGAATTCCCATTCAATTATTAAGTCTCTCTCTCTCTGATCAATGTTGCAGGTATCTGATCCATGGTTTTGCCTGTACGCCTTTTTATTCCTGGGGGCATACATACAAGAGTGCCTAGATTTCATTTTAGCCGAAAGCACATTCGAGAGGTGGTGGAACGAACAAAGAATGTGGCTCATTAAAGGCTTAACATCATACCTGTTTGGAACCATTGAATACTTCTCCAAACTTCTAGGCATTCCAACGCCGGGATTCAATGTCACAAGTAAAGTAGTAGATGATGAGCAAGGCAAAAGATATGATCAGGGGATATTTGACTTCGGGGTTCCATCACCAATGTTTCTGCTGTTATCTGTGGCTGCAGTTATCAATTTGATCGCCTTTCTTGGCGGTTTTCTGGAGGTGCTAAGGGGAGGAAACTTGGATGGTTTGTTTGTCCAGTTGTTTATTGCTGGTTTTGCAGTACTAAATTCCTTGCCACTTTACGAGGCCATGGTCTTGAGAGCTGATAAAGGCAAAATGCCGACCAAAACTACCATCAGTTCTGCTTTCATTGCTTTTGGTCTTTGTGTGACAAGTTCTTTCATGCTTCAGACCTAGTAGGTGATATTTTTCTTTTCTTGCTAATGTATCTGGGATTAGGAACATGCTTAAATGGATACTTGACAGAACATCCTGATTTAGCTTTAGATTACTGCACTTATCCAATTAGGACAACTCTGATTCATAGTGTACGTGCTTTAAAGAAAAATGAATACCCTTGCAATTAGATCAACTAAACACCGAGGCCTTGCTGACAAGTTTTACTGTCAATTACATTTATAAGTGGAATAGGAGGGGAAAACCAAAAGGGATAATTTTAGAAAACAGTTTCACTTGGCACCCCTGAATTTTGAAAAATCTCACTTGCCTCCCTTATTTTAAGATTTTTGTATCGTATACAACCCATTTGAAAAATATAATATTAAAAAATTCATCTTGACTTCTTGAGAGAGTAGTTTACTTGCCCTTTTGTTGTCTTACTTTTTATTAACAAAATTGAGTCTATTAATAATAAAAGAAAATAAAAATAAAAAGTATGAAAATTTATCCTGATTGATGAAATATAATGTATTTTATATATTAAGATTTAATATTTGAATTTGCAAGTTACGAAGATAATATTTTTCTTTACTATAAAGTGTTTTGAGTTAATTTAAGAATTTTTATAAATCATTTACATATTTTTAATTTTTTTTTGTCTAAATAGAAGGTTTGAAAACTAAAAAGATGCAAGATGCAAAAAGGTATTATCATGATTATGAATTTTTGTAAGTTATTGTTAAGAGTATTATATACCATTCATAATTTTAAGTAATTCAACATTATTTATCCAAACCGATGACGTGAAACTACTAAAGAGTTTTTCAATCTCGTTATCAACTTTTAAATTTTCATCAATGAAATACATCTATCTAATTACAAAAATTAAGAGATAAATTTGGTATATTATGGTAATTAAAAAACTACAAGAAAAGGGCATATTTGGAATGAAATTATATTCTTTCTCCCAAAATGAGTTTTTTATCATTATATTTTGAAATGGGTTTTGAATGTTACAAAAAGTTTAAAACAGAGGAACTAAGTGAGATTTTTTAAAGTTTGAGGGTTCCAAGTGAAATTGTCAGAAACCTCAAGGGTTGTTTGTGAAATTATCCCAAACAAAAACTACCGTTTAAATTCCATGACATCTTGTAATATCTGAACTTAGCTTGTGCCCAGGTCAGAATTTCAACACTCCGATTCAATATGATAAAGAGGAGAGGACCTTTTTCCTCTTTGGATCATAATAAATCAAAATTCAGCTCAATGAAAATCAGTGCCACAAATTCATCTCGGGCTGCAACTTTTGGCAGCTCCACAATTCAGTGAGACGATCTGTCTTCTCGCTTTATCCTTGTTCAAGCTGTTGGTTCATCAAGCAATCCTGGTTTTTTTTTTTTCCCCCCCGAGTCATCTGCTGTGATAAATTACCATTTCTCCACATTCTGTACAAAAGGTGCAAGAACAGAGTTCTAGATTAGGCGTTCGAGCCTTGAATCCTGATAATGACTGATTCTGCATGTAAATTAATTTGTTCGTTGTCAATGCAAACAGAATCACTAGATCCTGATGATCCTGCACTCGGAACTATACAATGCTCTTCTGTAAAATCTTCAACCCTTGTCACAACTATACTTAGTTGCTCTTGCTGTTCTGCATTGAAGACTTGCGGACTCTGGTTGAAGTTCTGAGCATCTGGATTGGGTATGTTATTCCCAGATGCAAGTGGCTCGGGGTTGCTATTTTTGGTTGAAATGACAACAGTGCATCTGCAAAGTGGACAAGTTGAGTTTGAATGGAGCCAATTACGTATACATTCAATATGAAAAACATGTTTGCATGATGGGAGCTGGTGCAGTTCCTCTTTGACCTCAAATTCACCAAGGCAAACACAGCACCTGAAAAGTTTATGCGTGAATATCATTATCTTCAGTACAATGCAGAGAACACTTCCTTTCAGCTGGATTTCATAGCCCAGTGGTTACTGCCTAGTGCATGAAATGTTTTCCCAGAACTTATCTATCCAATTTGCATATACATACACATTTATCCTTTAAAGTATCGCGCAAAATGAATCACTTCAGGCACTAAGTTTCCATCTCTCGTTTTGCAAGTGAAAGGTTTTTCCATGCCAACTTTTGCCATTTTTTTGAAATTTGATTAACTCATTTACACAGATTAATCCAGCAAGATAGCAACTGCGAACTGTCCAGAATTGAGTTCATTAGGAGTACAGTTTACTGGGATTCATTTTAATCTGCTATTAAAGTAGAGAGATTGAAGAAATGGATATTCCAAATCACAGATGAAGTAGTTTCTTAAGCCATTATAACTAGGAAGAATGAAATCACTCCATAGAAGACTGGTTCAGTTTTCCTTCACTAAATCTGTGAGAACTCTATATATAATGTCAATTTAATGTCTTTGAAGTGTATTTAGGTGTACCATTTTCATAGAGCCCGTGATTTCATTGATGCAGCAAAGTTGAAATTCATATTGAGCAAAATTATGACACGTAAAGAATTGAGCCCATCAAGATCGTCTTCTGCACACCGAGCTAAACTGCAAAACTTTTAAGACAGGAAAAGAGAATTCTTACAGTGTCTCCCTGGCCTTTGAATGCTCATCAAATAGTATTACAGGGAGCTTTTCCTCGAGGATCTCCACAACATCTGTCCCCTATTACAGAAAAAGAAGATTGATTAGAAGCACAGACCACATCACTGATGAAAGCAACTTATATCTATCAAGCACTGTACATGAGCTCCTAGACAACAAGTATAAGAGCTTGAAGTAAATCTTTCTGCAAGAAACATCACTAGAACTTTATGGAAGCAAACAAGTTGGTTTCAAGCATAATGTCGTCTTGTTTTTTCAGCTACTTTGAGCTGGCTAATTTGCATAATGCGGAAGGAAAATAGAACTACTAATTAAGTGGACTAGGCTCATCTAAGTTGGTTTTATTTTTTCTTATCTTGCTCATGGATCACCATGTGTGTATCAGAGAGGAGAGTTCTTACCGATGAGTGAACAAGGGCCGCTTGATTTGAGCTTCCTGGAAGGTTTGCTGAAGGTGAAGAAAAAGTGGAAACTCTCTTCTTGAGATAGAACAAGTAAAACAGGAGAAACAGAATGATGGAAAAGAGTATTGGGATTGAGAATATAAACGCCTGGTAAAGTTTGAGCTGAAGTTCTTGGGAATAAAAGTGAGGAGGGCTCGAAGATTGAGGATCAAACCCCATGAATAATTGCAAAAGGCCTAAGATTTCCTGACGGTTTTAGGGAGGTTAAAAGGAATGAGATCAGAAGGCTGTAAGGCAGGAGGTATATATGGTAGTTACATACATTGTCGATCTAAAAGGACTTAACAGTAAAAGTGATGGGCAAAACGTGAGAAATTCTTCTCGCTTTTCAGCTAATGCGACAAGCTCGAAACTTGCTACGGCAAAAGATCCCCCTTTTCAGCTACTCCTCATCTTCGGATTCAGGTGGAAACCAAAGGAGGGAGAGTTGAGGAGTGGGAGGATCAGGTGTTGTACTTGAGATCAAAGATAAGATTGTGATGTTCTTCCATCCCGTTACATTAATTTACGCACTTTGGAATGAATGGTGATCCATCTATCATTCTTTTGTTAGGGGAAACAAAAGGAAGGATAAGATTTTATTATCGGTTTTTCTAACAGGTGTCCATTGGACACAGCAAATAATCTAGTATCCAAACACACTCAACGTTAAATAGTTAATACAGTTAAAATTCATCTAACCTACTTCTAACAGGTGTTCATTGGATATAACGTTAAATGGTTAATACAATGAAAATTCATCTAACCTACTATGTCTTCCTTGTATTTATTTATTTTTTCTAATTAAATTTATATTTGTATCTGAAATATATCTTAATGAGCATCCCTTGGACATCATTTAGATGGACCCTTTATTGTTGATCTTTATCCTCTTCGGCTGTTTTTCGCCTTGATTTTTTGGAAAACAGGACTTGATCATGCCCTATTTGGATTGGTCACTTGTAATGACTAGTTTCTAGGAAAAGTTCCTTCGTCGGCCCCATTTTATGGGAGGGGAAATTGTCTTATTGTTGGGGAGGGTGGGGGATTGGACGTGGGGGGCCGCATGGGGGCAGTAAGTTTGTGCAAAATCTTCTGTTGTTAGATTAACGTCTGTCTAATTCCTCGAAGATTAAGAATGTAGAGTTGCCCACCTGGTACCGCACTTCAGATCCTCTCTCCAAATTTTTTGTTCAAATTTCGTGTCCAACTTGAAAATTTAATGAAACTGTTGACATGTTTTACTTAATAAAACTGCTAACTTAATATAAAACATCATTTCAAGTTGAACATAAAATTTGGACGGAAGATCTGAATTGCCTAGTACCAGCCTAAGTCCAAAACTCCAGACATCGTTTTATTTAATGAAACTGCTGACGTATTTTATTTAATAAAACTGCTAATTTAATAAAACAATGTCGTCTCAAGTTGAACATAGAATTTAGACAGGAAATCTAGACAGAGGATCTGAATTGCTTGGCACCGGCCTAAGTCCTAAACTCCAGAACGTGACAAACCATCCAGCCAAGATGTTCATTTATAAGAAGATCAAAATCAATTAATTCCTTTCATTTATTATTCAACACTTCCAGTTGGATAGCAAGAATACTGGATAAGGGTTTTATGTCTGTGGATCAGATAAACAAACCTTAGTAACGCTTGATCAAGCATTATTCTGTAATAGAGCCCTCCTTACCTTTCATCTTGGTCAAAGAATTGAACTAATTCTTTGATTAATTGCTGCACACATCTGTTGTGTACTTTATGCGTCTCCACAATCAGCGGCTAGCAAGGCCTGGCTTTTCACTTTCTTCCCATTTTATGCAAAATTAATGTAACTTTTATTGGTCCACTGTGGCAAGGCCGAAGGCAAATCAATGTCCAATATTGGTGTACAAAATAGTGAGAGCGTTGCAACTCACAACTTTTCTATGCTAAATATAAGGATTTATCCGGTAGGGTCAATGTGGTAGGGGGATGGATTGAGTAGGGAATATAAACGAGAGATTCGGGTTTGAGACTTCTGATTTACAAACACACACAAAAGAAAAAGGATCAATGTGGCAGTTATCCCACAGTTGACTATTGAATGTCAAATAGAGGAACAAACTTAAAAGAGGAGGAAAAACTCAAATGAGCAAGAAAGAAAACAAACGACTAGAGATTAGCCAAGTACGATGGAGTGATCTCAGGATCCATGTTTAAGGTGATTAAACTTTTTTGCATTAAGATAATCTAAAGGCAATGTGAGGGCACAAAATATGGATTGGTAAGATCAACTTAGTTGGCCACTCAATAAAATCTGGGTTAGTAGTCTATAAACATGATTGGTAAAATATCTTGCTGTTCAAGAATATGCAGCCTAAATGTACTTTTCCTAAAGTGACACATCCTCCCTTTCTTGCTTATTCTATTTTCTTGAGATCACTTTTCATTTTGATATTGAAACCTTTGTAGGTGCTGCTCCATGTGGGCATTTTCTAGGGATAAAGATAAACTGTTGTTTATGGGTGATGAACGGCCTCCCTTTCTGCCTTTTCTCTCAAAGTGGAGCTATGGACATATCTCAAACAGCAACCCCAAGTGAACTAGATTCTCTGGACATGGCAATCAGCAAGCAATTGACAATTTGACAGAAGCATCAACATCAGTATCATTGTTTATCTCTCTTATAGTAGTTATTTGAGGAAGTAAAGTGGGAATTGGCTTTTTTTTTTTTTTTAACATTTTCTTTCTTTTCTTTTGGTTTATATTGAAATGGGGGGGTCGTCATCAAAGTGGTAGACCTGAGATTCCAAAAGTTCCACATAAAAACATGTTATTGCAATCGAAAGTTCCACTACAACATTGGCAAAAGCAGTCACTGGAAAATCATTCGATGGTTGAATTTTTGAAGGTGAATAATTGATTAATGATTAGTGCATTGTGAATTCTATCACAGTTCTGAATAAATCCTAGTCCTCTAAAGTCGGTTTTTCCTTTATGTTTTTCTATCATCTAAGTAGATTATTTGGAATAATTTGCTTATCCAAATGTTGTAACACTTTTTTGATGTAATGTATATGGATAAAAAAGTGAATGAAAAATGTATTGATGATATAAGCAAATAAATAAGGTAAATAATTGGCCATCCAAACACTCTCATAATTTTTCTATAATTTAGGTTGACATTTTATCATTCCCCAGAGATAAACTACACCTCCAACGGCTCAGGCACCTCTAGGACAAAAGCATTTCATGATAAATTCTCAAAGTGGCAGAAATGATCAATTCAGCGTTATCAATACATCCAGAGGAACAAAGCTATAGTAGCTCACTGCACCGGTCTTCCTGAGATCAACTTACAATCATGCCTCTTCGCAGTAAAGCGTGAAAATTATTGCAGAGACAAGCTTGAGGTCCGATTTATGCACAATCTAGCATACAAAACATCCAGTCAATTATCCACTGGAGAAAGTTGATGACACAGAATTCCAGAAGTAGCTGGCCCAATGAATCTGTATATCATGAGATTGTCTAAGGACAATCTAATCAAGTGGGGCGGGAACTTGCAATTGGCAAGAAAAGGGTTCTGAACATAGTAAGATTACCCTTATTTCCCTTTAAATGATGATGCACTCGTCACAAACTCCGTTATACTATTTGTGAGTACTGAATAGGTTACAGGGGGAAAACGGAGTCCACTACTTTGCTTATTCAATGTATCCCGTCGAAGAGCATGTCAAAAACTTGGAATGCCTCGTCATGTAAAAACTGGCAGATACAGCAAAACTGGAGACAGCCCAAATGCCCCCAGCAGGAGTGTTTAAAATATTAGGCATTGTAACAGGGCAAACCAACATACAGATCAGTGAATTTAGATGTATAAGAATCTCAGGCTCCACTGTAAAAACAAGCGGATGAGTGCTTTCCCAGTGGACTGATTACGTCATATTAAATTCAACTCTAAGTAAAAATGGCAAGCAAAATATACCAGCTCTCAAGCTCAGGAAATATTTGACTACTCCAGTCTGCCCTCCTTTCTCAGCCAGATGAACTAACTTATATCAGTGCTTCCTTTTCATAATTTTGAAGCTCATTGACCGAATAACGTCATCATCTGCCTTCAATGTTGACTCAAGAACTTCCATGGACTCAGGTTTAGTGAAGTAGGTAAAGAGAAGGTAAATTCCATCCAAGTAAGTGTTCGTCTCTCCTGCTTTGTTTTTCTTTCTGATGCTGTAAGCAAGTGGAATGACCCCTCGATTGAACACTTCTACATACATGCCACCACCGGCAACAAGCAACTGTAGGAAAGACACAATAAACAGATCACTTAGAAAAAACAGCTTTTTTCGAGCAAAGACAACTAATAAGCGGATTTGACATGCAAATAATTTCAGTATGGGACCGCCTTCCTCAACAAGCCCTTGCAACTCCTTTGCTATTTTATCAAGAATAGTATGCCACACGGTTCACAGTAGGAAAAGTTGATTTACTCAAGAAAATAGTTAATGATTGTACTGCTCATTAAAACTAATGGTGAAAATAAGTGACAAGCCAACATTTTTAAGTTATACTTGTTAGCTTATGAGAATTAAACCTTTTACAGTACTTTGAACATCTGATGCTGATGCTGCTTTTGGTATTTCATATCACCTGTGTTTGTTTCAGTTTTCAAAGGGGAGAGCAAAGTCGTAGAGCATTACCCAAGAAACATATGTGCATTAGCAGTGGACATCAGAAAGATGGGAAACTGTTGCACATATACTTGCAGCAGTTAAGATAAGTTTACAGCCTCCCGAGTAAACTCTTGCACATACATTTGGGGGTTCAAAGTGAATGTAAACATCGAATCATGTATAATTGGTCGAAGGCCAAGGACAGCATAATTAACTTGAAGAAAGCAAGCAGGTGGTGTTTTAAGTAAGTAAAGAAAGTAGTAGTTCCATCTTTTTTTTGGTAGCAGACTGAAATACTTTCAAGAAAATCTGCTGAGATACTAATGCCCTAGTGGAAAATCTACGTGGGTCATAGGAAGTTATAATGGAACATCATCAGACAACAAGTAACCTGCTGCATCTTGGCAGATGGCATTCTAACATTAATATTATTCAATATTAACAAAATTCGCTTCTTCAGCAGTGTATCCTTTGCACCACCCACACTCTAAGCTGTATCCCAGCATAAAATAGAACAAAATTTTCCCACTTTCAAAACCAAATTTTTCTCTAAACACCTAAAAAAAGGGAAAAGGCCTTCCGAAGAATCATGAACCAAAATTTCAGTAGCAAAATTCAAACTTCCTATTTTATCAAATTCCGAAACATGTAGTTATACAAGTTGAATATATCGGACGCATTACAAAAAGCCCAGCTGTCCTAAAATTGTAGCTGTAGAAGTTGAAAAATAAGCTCACTTTATCACCATTAATCAAACCAATAATGCACAAAGACAACTGTTTAAAAAGAAATGCTCCACTAAAACGTGCGTATTCACCATCACAGTTTTCAACAGATACAAATAGAAGTTAATTCAAATAAACCCAAAAAAAAAAAAAAGACTGAAAAAAGAAAAAGTACCTCCTCATACTTCTGGGTAAGAGCGAGGCGCTCATCTTCAGACATGTCAGGTCTCAACACCGCCATGGTTTCATACTGTCGAAGCCCAGGTGGGCACTGGGGCTCTTCTTTATCCTCAACGGCAGCGATGCCGGAGCCGGGCGAAATTGGGGGTTCATCGCCACCCAAGCCGCCTTCAAAAAACGAACCCGAGAAGTCTAAAGTCTGAGCCTTTACTGATAAAATTGGAGTTTTGGTTAGCGGGTGGAGGGGTTTATGGGATTTAGGAAATGGGGAGTTTAGGGAGCGAGTGAAGGAGAGGACTGTGGGGGAGGGAGAGTTGAGTGAAGTTGAGGAAATCAAGGAAGATGAGACCATTGTTGTTGGAAATGAAGGTAGTTTAGTTCTGGCAATGGGCATTCTTCGTTGGGTTGGAGGAATTGGAGACGGGAAGTTTGGTAGTGACAGGATAAGGGGACAGTTTTCTGATTTCCTCGGAACAGTTCACCTACGGCGTCGTTTGGAACCCAAACATGTAGCCGTATTTTGTTCAAGTATGCACAACATAAGGAGATAATTTTAGAAACCGCCCTGAGGTTTCTTATAATATCAGTAAGCTCCTATAGAATTTTTAAAATCTCACATACCTCTCAGATTGATATTTCTTATAACATTTTAGCCCCTTTGAAGGAAATACAAAAAAATAAAACTTTTATTTCAATACTACCATTATATTATCTTACTTATGAAGTTTACAAAATAATAAAAAAACAAATTAAGGTTAAGTTTTTATAAGGTGTAAATCTCTTGATTTAAACTATTTGTTTTAATTGTGTTGAAACTAACGCAAAAGTAACACTTTGAAAAAATTAAACCATAAAAAAAATTTACAAGCATGAAGATATTATTTTAGTTTTCAATAAAACTTAAACTACATCATGTGTTAAAACATATTTTCCAAAAGAATTCCTTGAGTTCCTTGTAATTGTCCATAAAAATTTTCAAGATGTTAATTATTCACCAAAATCCTTCTAAATGCTTGATTTTGGCTAAACTTTCATGTCTTTTGCTATCCCAACATGACCTCGACATAGAGAAATATGGATCCTTATTAAATAGTAATTTATTTTTCTAATCTACATTTTTTGATTTAAAATTTTTATTTTGGTTTGACTCTTTGGTTAAATAGTTATTAAGAGCAAGGGTAATATTATCAATTTGTGACCTTTGATAGGAATATTCAAGTTCATAAAGGAAGTAAGTGAAATTTAAAGACTTTAATGAAACTAAGTGATATTATGAGAAATCTCAAGAGAAATTTTTGAAATTATCCCTAACATAAGTTTATCTACTTTGGTCATTGACTCATTGTGAGGTGGGTTGGAATGGTTGTCAATGTAATACATAATATAGTGAATACATAAATTGTAGGAACGCTTTCACAATATGAATGTTATCTTCATCTATTATCTACATAGGTCTTTACGTATCTGATGAGAAGTCGATGGAGTCATGCAAATTGAGCAATTGAAGGTGCCATTGGGTCCAATGACATGAGCTCGAGCCAAGCGAATGAATGAAGCATTGCAGACTTTGGTACGTGCAGTTCGAGAATCTATTGGAGAACTAAAGCGCATTGAGGGACTTGACAACAACTCAAGTATTGTCAACATACTACAAGTCCACGAGGAGGGTGTTCAAGGCTCAAGATCAAGCCATGGGTCGTAGTGTGTGTGTGATCACGGATCATTTGGTTCGAATGATCAAGACCATCGTTGCTGTCCATCACTTGCTTATCTTGTTAGGAAGTTATTAGGTTAGTTAGTCGTGATTTGAAACCATGGTTAGGTTAATAAAAGGGACGGCCAGCTTGTTGTCGCATGTTGCCGAACCCTAGTTAGTGGTTAGTTAATTAGTCCTAGTCTAGGTAGAACTTGATTAAGTAGGGTTGAATGTATAAATAACCCTAACTGTGTGTCTTGAATGATTATTCATGGTGGACTGCAATCAAAAACCGAGAGCATTCTCTCTTGTTTCATTGAAATTTCTTGAATATCTTAGATACATCTTTGGTATTCGAATTGACTTATCAATTTAGGAACACGCTAAGTTGTGGCGTCCTCTACCGTATCGAGGTTCGTTGGCCACGTGATCAACGGGTTTAGGTTTACTCCGCTGTGTTTTATCGAGTCAAGCGTTGATACGTCTTCTAGATCCTAGTCGCATCTTGTACGGGTTTTGTCACACAGTTGGCGACGTTCATATCAACTGGCATCAGAGCTCGTTGAAGGTATCACATTATATCCCTTGTTCTTGAGTCAATTTTTGTGTCTTCGTTGTTGCTTTCCTTTGGTCTGATTTGTTCTTGTCAATCGTTTGTCAATTTTCGTTCCTTGTCCATCAATTTCCGTTCTTGTGAGTCATTTGTTTCATTGTTACAAGCTGTTCGTGTCTGCCTAGTGTTGAGTCGTGCTTTTCTTGAAGTTGTATCCAGCATCTTGTGTTGTCTTTGTGTCGCTAGAGTCAAAAAAAAAAAAAAATCTGCTGCCGTATCGTTTTTCTGCATCAAATTGGTAGTTGTTATTTCTTGCTATCCGTATTGTTTCTCTTGTTGATTCGTGATAATTGTGGGCTGTTAGTGCATCAATTTGTTGTTCTTGAAATTCTTGAATCAAGATTGTGGAATCTTGAAGTTTTGATTGAATAAATTTCAATCTTGAAGTTCTTGAAACCCTAGAAATTGATTCTTGAAGTTCTTGAAACATTCTTATGCTGCTTCGTTATTTTCTTGATTGAATTTGAAACTTCTTGAATTCAAGACTTGCACCAACTTGTTCTTGAAGTTCTTGAACACCTACAATTACATCTTGAATGAATCTTGGGAGGTAGAACAACTTGGAAGCAATCGGTTTCTCCAAAACAGATTTTCGAACTTGGGAAGTTGTCAAGAAACCCTAGTCCTGAACTTGTTGTTGTTTAAACAAAACCAAAAAAAAAAAATAGATGGCAAGTGGCATAACACACCAAAACAACTGCATTCTTTGTTTCCTAACCTCGGTTGGTTTCTTAAAGTACTTCCCTACTCAAATCTGTCTTGTTTCCTAAACTCCGCAGGAAGTTAGTTGTTGGGCAGAATTTTACTTTGTATCCCATTAGGAAAGGTAAAAGGGAAAGTCCAAAACAGCCAGCAAATCTGAATCCATATACCCAAAAGAAAACAGCCAAGTCAATCCTAGTTCCAGTAGGAAACCTGAAAAGTTGAGGCCGAAGCTGTCTAACAGCATATCAGCCACTTTTCTTCAAATTTTTTTTCATGTGATCTTCATAACTTTTATTCTATTTCATTCCTATCCAGCCTCGGGTCATTTGTAGTGTTATCTTATGAATAAGTTTCATACAAATCATCATAAAACACTACTTGGCAGCAATGTCCAGCTTTAAGTTTCAATAGTCAATTTTTCTAGTTAGTGTTCAATCTTTCTTGTCCTATTTTCTGTTCATATCCCATCATAATTAGTGTCCTTAAAGTGTCGAATTTGCTACTCGAATTCTAGATTTGAGTATTGTTCAAATTCATTTTCCCTAGTCATACATCTTCGTGTCTATTGTTTTCATTTCATCCTTAGTATTTCGATAGTCATCTTTCTTGAGTCTTATCACTTCGGAATTCATTCTTGGGGAATTGATCACGATCTCATGGGCCAAAATTTGTAAGTTGATCATTTACTTGAAGGAATTCTAATTTCTTCAAGATAAGCTATCATGAGATTTGAGAGAATTGTGTGAGATTATTAGAGTGTCAAATTGAGTGAAAATACAAGTGTTGAGTGTAAGCACACAAGGGAGCAAGTAAGGAAAAATATATACTTGTTTCTTTACTAACTTTTTGCAGGTTTACCTAAGCATGTCGGAGGGAGATAATACATCCAAATTTGACCCTAAAATGAACAATGAAGCATTAATGGGAGAATTCAAGCGCATGTTAAAGGAGTCCATGGAAACCCTACATGAGAGGATTGACCGAATTGAGCTTTCTCAAACTCGATCTAGCACTGGCCGTGATAAAACTCCAATTCGTGAGGAATTTGCTTCTAATAGCGAAAATGAGGATTTCATTCGTCAACTTAAGAGGGAAAACAAGAAGACCGATGAGGGATGAAAAGGAGTTAAAATTAAGATCCCTACATTCCAAGAAAAATCTGATCCAGAAGCTTACTTGGAGTGGGAGCAACGCATTGAAATGGTCTTCGAGTGCCAAAACTACACCGATAAGCAGAAAATCAAACTGGCAACCCTTGAATTCACCGACTATGCAATAGTTTGGTGGGAACAGGAGCGCACAAGTAGGAGAAGCAACAAGGAAAGAGCCGTAAGTACATGGGAGGAACTACGAACCATCATGAGAAAACAGTTCGTTCCTAGCCATTACTACAAAGAGTTACACCAACTGCTACAAACCCTAGTTCAAGGAAACCGTAGCGTTGAGAACTACTATAAGGAAATGGAGATCACCATGCTACGAGTAGACATTGTAGAGGATTGAGAAGCAACCATGGCGAGATTTCTCAATGGATTGAGATCAGACATTGCTGAATTGGTAAAATTGCAAACATATGTGGATATGCCCGAGTTGGTTGACAAGGCGTCAAAGATTGAGAGGAGGCTTAAGATGAGGGGTAACCCCCGTATTTCTAGCACCTCAACTACACCTTCATGGAGGAACAATCCAACATTTGAGCAGGAAAGACCAAGTGCGGGAGTTTCAAAGTTCACTCCTAAGTCGGACCCACCTAAACAAGCTCCAAAGCCAACTCCAAAACCGTAATTCAATGCAACCAAGCCTCAGAGCCATGACAAGTGCTTTAAATGACAAGGATGTGGTCACATTACTTTGCAATGTCCCAATAGGCAAACCATGATCGTACTACCAAGTGGAGAAGTGGTCTCTGAAGATGAAGATGAGTTCGCGGATATGCCACCACTAACTGAAGAAGGTGGGAAATCTGGGGAAGAAATTGAGGCCACTAATGAGCAAGTGGGAGTTACATTGGTGGCAAGATGAAGCTCTTGCGACGCAAGTCAAAAAAGTCGATGAGGCACAACGTGACAACATCTTCTACACACCTTGTCACATCAAAGGAAAGGTGTGCAGTCTCATTATTGATGCGGGAAGTTGCACTAATGTGGCAAGTGCCTTAATGGTGGATCATCTAACTTTGCCTACATTACGCCATCCCAATCCATACCCTTGCAATGGCTTAATGAGAGTGGTGATGTCAAGGTGACCAAGCAAGTGGTAGTGCCTTTTCGAATCGAGAAGTA
The DNA here is from genome assembly GCA_013103745.1 of Gardenia jasminoides. Classification (NCBI taxonomy): domain Eukaryota; kingdom Viridiplantae; phylum Streptophyta; class Magnoliopsida; order Gentianales; family Rubiaceae; genus Gardenia; species Gardenia jasminoides. The sequence goes on from CM023103.1 coordinate 54,852,377, forward strand.
TGAGGATGAGGTCCTTTGCGACGTCGTCCCTATACAAGCTTCTTACATCCTGTTAGGAAGACCATGGCAGTACGACAAGAAAACTACTCACAATGACTTCACCAACAAGTATTCCTTCTTGCACAACAATAAAAGGGTAACACTTGTGCCCTTAACCCCGCAGCAAGTGTATGAAGATCAATTGCGACTGCAAGAACGTGAGCAAGAGTTGGCCAAGAGAAAACCGACCATAAAGCAATAGTTCGAGTTGAGCTTGAGAAGAAATTGGCCAAAGGAGGATTGGCCAAGAGTGAGAAGAAACCTAGCCTACTCGCCAAAAATAGGGAAGTTCGCAAACTACTTGTTTATATCCTGTATTGCAAAGAAGTACTTTTTCTTTCTAATGAATCATTAACTGATTTGCCTACTGATGTCTCTTCTTTTGTTGTAGGAATATGAGGACGTCTTCCCAGACGAGATCCCTAGTGGACTTCCACCAATCCGAGGGATCGAACACCAGATAGATTTCATCCCTGGTGCATCCTTGCCGAACAAACCAACATACAAGATGGATCCTAAGGAGACCAAAGAGATTGAACGGGAAGTTGATGAATTGCTAGAGAAAGGAAGGGCTCGTTAGAGTATGAGTCCCTGTGCAGTTCCGGTCATTCTTGTACCAAAGAAAGAAGGAACTTGGAGGATGTGAATGGATTGTCGAGCTGTCAATGCGATAACAGTTATGTATCGTCACCCGATACCTCGTTTAGATGATATGGTTGATGAGTTACATGGTGCAATTATTTTTGCTAAAATAGACCTTAAAAGTGGCTATCATCAAATCCGTATGAAAGAGGGTGATGAGTGGAAGACAGCTTTTAAGACAAAATATGGTTTATATGAGTGGTTGGTTATGCCTTTTAACTTGACTAACACACCTAGTACTTTTATGTGTCTCATGAATCATATGCTTAGACCATTTTTAGAAAAATTTGTTGTTGTTTATTTTGATGACATCCTTATTTACAGCAAGCATCTAGATAAGCATGTGAAACATTTGCAAGCTGTACTTGATGTCTTGAGAAAGGAAAGGCTGTTCGCCAATCTTAAGAAATGTACCTTCTGCACTAATGAACTTGTTTTCTTAGGATATAAAGTTAGTGCGCAGGGTATACGAGTTGATGAGAGCAAAGTCCAAACCATTAACAACTGGCTGGCCCCAAGGAGCATGAGTGAAGTAAGAAGCTTCCACGGGCTTGAGAGTTTCTATTGCCGGTTCATTAAGGATTTCAGCACTATTGCTGCCTCTTTAACGGCAATTATCAAGAAAGATGTGAAGTTTGAGTGAGGTGAAATTCAGGATAAGGTGTTCCAACTCCTTAAACACAAGCTCACACATGCACCTTTACTAACTTTACCTAGTTTTGATAAAACTTTTGAAGTAGAATGTGATGCTTCTGGTATAAGGAAGGTCGATCGCATACTTTAGCGAGAAATTGAACGGTGCTGCCTTAAACTACTCCACTTACAACAAAGAGCTTTACGCTTTGGTTCGTGCATTGGAGACGCAGCAACACTACCTTCGGCCAAAGGAGTTTGTCATCCATACCAACCACGAGGTTTTGAAGCATCTCAAAACTCAACACAAATTGAGTAAGAGGCACGTGAGGTGGGTTACTTTTATGGAGACATTTCCTTATGTGATCAAGTATAAAGTTGTCAAGCCCAACGTGGTTGCAGATGCACTGTCCAGAAGGTATTTCTTGCTGACTTTACTTGATGCCAAACTACTTGGATTTGATCTTGTTAAGGAACTATATGAAACCGACCCTGACTTTGTTGATATTTACAACGCATATACCAAATTGGGTCAGGGCAAGTTTTTCATGCATAATGGTTTCTTACACTGTAATGATAAGTTATGCATACCATCTTGTTCTATTCGTGAGTTACTAACTCGTGAAGCTCACGGAGGTGGTTTGATGGGACACTTTGGTGTCACCAAAATATTGAGTACATTGCAAGAACATTTCTATTGACCTTGCATGCGACGGGATGTTGAGAGGATCGTTGCATGATGCATTACCTATCATCGTGCCAAGTCCAAGTTGCAACCCTTGGTTTGTATACTCCTTCACCCATTCCACTTGAATCTTAGGTTGACATCTCAATCGATTTTCTACTTGGCTTACCTAGGAGTAGGAAGAGTCATGATAGAATTTTTGTAATTGTTGATAGATTTAAAAATATGGCTCATTTTATTCCATGTCATAAAATGGACGATGCCACTCATATTGCTGATCTTTTCTTTAGAGAAGTTGTTTGTTTGCATGGAGTCCCTAGGTCTATTGTGTCTGATGGAAATCTGAAAAATTTTAAGTTATTCTTGGAAAATTTTGTGAGGCAAGTTGGGAACTAAATTGCTATTTTCTACATCCAATCACCCACAAACTGATGGCCAGACTGAGGTTGTAAATCATACCTTATCTACTTTATTAAGGGCCATTATTAAGAAAAATTTTAAATCTTGGGAGGAGTGCTTACCGCATGTAGAATTTGCTTATAACCATACAGTCCATAATGCTACTCAATTTTTACCTTTTGAGATTGTTTACGGTTTCAATCCTCTAACTCCTTTAGATTTGATGCCTTTGCCTTTATCTGAACGTACTAACCTTGATTGTAAGAAAAAAATAGATTTTGTGAAGTCTTTGCATCAACAAGTACGAGTTAGGATTGAAGCTCGTACCCAGCAGTATCTCAAGCACGCAAACAAGGGTAGGCATCGCGTGGTTTTTGAACCAGGTGATTGGGTATGCTTACACTTACGCAAGGAGCGTTTTTTGGTGCAACGCCGCAACAAGCTTCTACCACGTGGAGATGGTCCATTCGAAATTGTAACGCGCATCAACGACAACGCTTATAAGCTTGACCTAGCAAGTGAGTATAATGTTAGTGCCACCTTTAACGTTGCTGATCTTAGTCCCTACCTTGTAGATGATGAGGTTGATTTGAGGACAAATCTTTTGCAAGAGGAGGGGAATGGTGAGGAAGTCGATGGAGTCATGCAAATTGAGCAAGTGAAGGTGCCATTGGGTCCAATGACACGAGCTTGAGCCAAGCGAATGAATGAAGCATTGCAAACTTTGGTACGTGCGGTTCGAGAATCTATTGGGGAACCAAAGTGCATTGAGGACTTGACAACAACTCAAGTATTGTCAACATACTACAAGTCCACTAGGAGGGTGTTCAAGGCTCAGGATCAAACCACAGATCGTAGTGTGCATGTGATCACGGATCACTTGGTCCGAATGATCAAGACCATCGTTGCTGTCCATGGCTTGCTTAGCTTGTTAGGAAGTTATTAGGTTAGTCGTGATTTGAAACCATGGTTAGGTTAATAAAAGGGACGACCAGCTTGTTGTCGCTTGTTGCCGAACCCTAGTTAGTGGTTAGTTACTTAGTCCTAGTCTAGATAGAACTTGATTAAGTAGGGTTGAATGTATAAATAACCCTAACCGTGTGTCTTGAAAGATTATTCATCGTGGACTGCAATCAAAAACTGAGAGCATTCTCTCTTGCTTCATTGAAGTTTCTTGAATATCTTAGATACATCTTTGGTATTCGAATTGACTTATCAATCTAGGAACACGCTAGGTTGTGACACTTATCAATCTAGGAGCACGCTAGGTTGTGGCGTTCTCTACCGTACCGAGGTTCATTGGCCACGTGATCAACGGGTTTATGTCTACTCCGTTGCATTTTGTCTAATCAAAGTGTTGATACATCTTCTAGATTCTAGTCGCGTCTTGTACAGGTTTCGTCATACGGTTGGCAACGTTGGTATCAGTATCTGTTGCATCTTTACATGTTTATTGCTTTAAAATTACGTGACCTTCTTCTATTGGGATAGTTTCATATAACTCTCTTGGAGTTTCTAATAATTGCAGCCATCTCATTTGATGTTTGAAAAATTACATACTTTCTTTAATGTTATGAAAATACTATACTATAATTACACTTATATAAGTTGGCTCATTTTGCAAGAACGAGCCACTTCTTCATAAAAGGTAGTGTGTTCAAATTGTGCTGCCGATATTAGAGCTGTGTTAGTGCATGATCCATAAGAATTTCTACAAATGACCTATGGTTTTGAAAGCATGCTTGATCCATGGTGGTGATCAGAGTAGAGCCAAGTTAAATTTTTATCTACTAGAAAAAAGTGAAATATTATAATAGCCTCGACAACTCTATAAATCTTAAATGAAAAGTAAGTGTAAAGGAAAAAGAAAACCGTATTTTAGAAATATTTGTTTATCTAAAAACTCTAACTTTGTCTCACCTCATACATTATTTTCAATTCAATGGTCATTTAAATGGATTTCTCGCTTAGTTTTATAAATAGTTGACTAGTAGGGATGCATTTGTTAAAAATACTTTCTTCACAACTTACTTAGCAAAGAAAAAGAAAAAGTTTAAACATTAGAAAAATGAAATATTAAAACATGGCCTAAGTTTTGCTACAAAGAACTACCTTAAAATGTGAAACCTTGGAAAGTAGTGTTGATATTTGACTTCTTTTATCGTTTAATTTGTTATGTAAATCAAATAGGAGTAATATAGGATATTCATTAGATTTTTATGCTTACATCACCATTTGTCACCAAAATATACTTTTTAGGGGAGATTTTTATAAATTTTCAAACCTCAAGAGAGGTGGCTGCAATCGTTACAAGCGTCATGAGAGGTTTTTGAAATTATCCTCTTCTATTCGCACAATTTGAATTTTAGTCCCCATTTGGGGTTGTAGTGCTTTTGGTAAAAATGTACATTTGGGTACTAAAATCAATTTGAGGTATTTGGTGAACATTATCCCATAAAATTAAGGGTGAAATATTTAGTGTTAAAAGCACTTTTAGCAAAAATTAAAATTTTGTGCTTTTAGAATAGCTTTTGTATTGTAAAAAATAATGGATTAAATTTTGTATGATTTTCTACACTAACAGCTCTGGATACATGCCACATGTGCAGGATTTGAATTTCAAATTTAAATTTGTGTTATGTAGCATAATTCAAATGGCTTCAAATCTTCTGTCCCCATTTTTTCCCTATCCCCTCTATCCCTTTCACCAAAAATTGTTACATGTCCATGCAATCAAATATCTATTAGATATATATATCTTGTATTTTAGATGATAAATTAGAACAATTATTTGTTTTTATCAATTTTTTACTCAAACCCAATTCACTTTATTTTTTCTTTTTTTAATTAAATGGCAACTCCAGAGAAAAAATCTTTTTTCTTTTTTTTCAAATAACTGCATCCATACAAATTCTAACTCTTTTTCCTTAAAGAAAAAAAGAATGGGAACAATTGCAAAAAATAAGAAAAAGAAGAAAAAGAACAGTTGATTGAAACAAGATGTCAAATAGGGAATCAATTGATAAAAGATACAACTACATAATGAAAGAATTTTTTTCATTTTTCTTGGAGATATTATCATTCTCTTTTTTTAAAAAAATGGAAAATTTTGTGACTCTTACTTTTGACAAAAGAAAAAAGATAGAAAAGTATAAATTAATTGGCATTAAGGATCTTTTGAATTGTTTAAGGGAGAAAAAAATAAAAATTTGAGTTCCAATAAACGATTAAACAACTAATAAGAATCAGTCCTTTGAATTTCTAAGAAGAAGAAGATTAGAAATAATTAAATGCATTCGCAAATGGTATGTTGTGGTATAGAGAACAGAGGGGATAGAAGATTTGAAACAATCCAAACATGCTAGTGCAAAAAAAAAATTATGTACTGACATTGTATAAAAAAGTTATTTAAAAATAAAATGCTACGTTTAATCATTTTATCCTATATTATGAACTAAGTAAAGAGATAAATACATTCAAAAATTTTAAAATTACATATTATCCAATACAATAAGTACTTAGTAAAATATGTACCCAAACAATGCACTTAGAAAATATTTGAATACTTCATAAGTGCTTTTAATAAAAGTCCTATTGGGTGAAGTACGTTTTAATAAAACCCCAAAGGGCCCTTTAGTATACTTCGCTATGTTTGGCCACTTCACGCTTGAGATGGTTGTGAGGCCTGCATATGTTTGACTGGATCCAACATCCTGCTTTGCAATTTAAGTCCTATGTAGGTTGAGACCAAGATATGTGTTTTTCAAATACTCTGGCTCCGTATGAATTACTTGTTTTTAGAGGTGTTTTAAAAACTTTATTGTAGATATGTATATGAAAAATTTTACTATAGATGCTTTTGGGGTTTTTTTGAGGGTGTTTTTGAAATGTGTTTGTCGATATACTTTTGGGTATTTTTATAATTTAAAATTTTAGTGGGGCAATTTTAAAATTTTTAAAACACCACCACCACCCCTCTTCCCAATCATTGCCCCTCCCTCTTCCACTCCACTTCCACCACTGGTTTCCTCCTCCCTCCCCCTCACTCTCACCATCTCCTCCCTCATCTTCCCTCTCCATCTTTCCTCCTCTCCCCTCTTCTCCTGCCTTTGGTTGTGCCGGCGACCGGATCTGGTAGGAGGAGGAGGTAGTGGGTTGAGAGGAAGGGAGGAGAGGAAAGATGGAAGAGGAAAGAGAAGAGGAAGGAGGAGGAGAGGGGGAGGAGAGAGAGGGGAAAAAAAAGAAAGAGAGAGGTAGTCGCCTGTGGTAGGTGGTGGTGATGATGTGTGGAAGAAGAAAGGTGAGATGTGATTTATTTTATTTTTAATTTTTAAAATTTATTTGAGTGTGTTTTTGGAGTAATTTTTTAGTTGTTCTTAGGGTTGTTTTTTGGATATGTTACTATAGATATGTAGATGAAAAACAAATATTTCAAAAACACTCCAATCCAAACAGAGCCAAGATGTTTATAGAATTTTGAGAAACTTCTTTTGGCAAAGAAGCTCTAATTTTAACTATACCATCAAAAGTATGGCAATTCTTCAATTTTGTACATATCTCACTTAATTCAATTACCCATTTCTCTTTTCTAGATAGCATGTCTAATTCAAGAGAATTGTTTAGTCATCTAAATATTTGGGTTTTATCTATTTAGTTAATCTAAGTTTAATCAATTTTTAATTTTTTTCTCTCGCTTCTATAAATTCTATAATTTTTAATGAATTTGAATTTTTTTACGATTTTCCTCTCTCCTTAACAAAATTTCTATTTTTAATAAATATAAATTGTTTTTTATTTATATGGAATGATTTTATAGTAGATTCAAATTCTTAGTTGTAGATTCTTTAATAGTTCAAGAAACAATATATCCATGTATCATAAAACAGAATATATTAATTTTCTATTTAAAAATAAGAATAAACAAAAAATAAAGGCCAAAAAATGAAATAATTCACTTGCGTTAGCCTCAGTTAGATATTGAAGGGTCGAAAACGTACAATGCCAATTTAGACTATGACATTATCATCAGATGCTGTTTGATTTCTTTTTGGATCTCAATAGTAACTGAACCCCGAGTCTCGAATCACATCAGCCATTGTAATCAAATCTGAACCCAAATTATACTCGAAATTTGTAAATAATTGTAAATGAATCGAATGGAATAGAACTTTTAATTTCTCAGTCTTGATTTGAACCTTTTGGGCTCAAACTTGAATTTGATCTCAAAATCTTAACTAGTATGAAAATGTATTGCTTCAATTCCTGGTTGGCCTTAGTAGCTCAATTGCTCAGTTATTTGGTGATTAAACATCTCAATTGCTCATATATTTGGTGATTCTTGCAAAATTGGGTGGCAAATGTTAGCCTCCAATGGGCCAATTGTATTGTAAATTAGATGGACTTGGATGGCAAATGGATTCATCAGTTATTATTCTTTGCATGTAGTTGGTGATGGGTGGCATTGATTGGTCGTTGGATTCTTATGTGCTCTCATTCTGGCCTTCCATGCTTTCTCCATGTTAAGACACAACGGGTGGTGAATGTATTCTTCACTTACCACCTCATTTAGTAACAAACGCCAACTAGTAAATTTGTCGTTTGCCTGGCACTTCATTACCATGATGGAGTTTTGCTATTGTCTTCCTATTGGTGGGATCTTCAGATGGTTCTATTGAAATCTTGATTTATTGCTCAAGTTTGTTTATACTATTTCTCTTTTCCTTGCTTTCTCCGAGTTTTGCTTATTTCTTGGTGCCTGGCGCTCTTATTTTCCTGCTTTTCCCACTCCAGTGTTAGTCTTTCTTTTGGTCTTTTATGTTTATTTATGGGTTTTCTAGGTTTTATATTTTCCATGGATGCTGATATAGTTAGTTAGTTTTTTTCTTTTTTTTTTTTTTGGTTTTAGTTCTTTTTGTTCCTTTGTTTCCCGTACTTTAGTGGTATTGCTATTTTCCCCTTCATTTGGGTGGGTTCTCCAGGTTTCAGTTTCTTTAGGAGTATTTGTACGATTAGTTTCTTTTTTTTTTCTTCCATTATTTTTTTGGAGTTTTAGTTCTTTTACGTGCGTCACTGACTCTTGCATGTATTCTTTGCATGGGTTCTTTGATTCACTTGATGCTTTTTCCTATATGTAATTCCTTCCCTTTTCTTGTTATTTCTTTCCTTCTCTCAGGCTTTTAGTTTCTTTGCATATGCATGGGTTTTTTTAAATCTAGGTATTCTCTGCATGATTTATTTCATTAAACTAATGCTTTTTCCAATTGGTTTCCTTCTAGTCTTGTGTTTCCTTCCCTGGTTGGATTGTTTCTATTGATATCTTGGTGTGTGGTGCTTTTCTTATTCTGTTGTATCTTTTCTTCTGTGACATTATCCATATAGATGGATTGTTTGAATTTAGTGCATTTAAAGGTGTGTGTTTTCCTGTAGATCTTTATCTTTTCCCTAATAATTGGTTTTGAATTCTTTTACTATTATGGTTTTCTACTTTTCATACTTTTTGCTTTCCTGTTTCTTTTATACCTTCAATATATGTGTTCTCCTGTCTGTTTCTGTTTCTTTGATAATTATCCGCCTTTGAGCTGTTCTTTACTTGGTCTTTTGTTGTTCCTCGTGTTAGTGCTTAATCAGTAGATGTTTGTTGCACTTGATGTATCTTATTTAGTCTACACATTATTTTTTGTAGGTTGCGTTGACCTGTAATTTAGAGGTTCCAATTGGATTAAGATTGTGCTTGTCATGAATGATATGAGGTTAGTGCATGTGTCATAATTTTGTATATAGTGGGTAAGTCACTAATTTCTCTCTTTGTTCTTTTGACTATTTCTTTTGCACACAGATTTTTCTTATTTGTTTATAAGAGACTCTTTACTCTCTTTTTTTCCACACTAATAGAATTTTGCTTATGTATTTTCATTTTCAATATTGCCTTCATTTTAGTGTTCCTTTCCTGTCCTATGCATTGTCCTATTTCTTTCATTAAACAAATTTTGCTAGTAGATTTTTTTCTTCGATGTCATGTGTATTTTAGTATTATTCTTTTGTTTTATCTATTTTTCTATTACTTCTTACACAAATACTTAGTAATTGTGCGTGAATCTGGATTAAGTATTCATAGAGTTAAATTTTCATTAGTTTTAAGTAACTCCATTGAAGGAATCTATTCATAAGACATAGGCCATCAACAAGATTATGCAACCCTAGAAGATTTTTATGCTCGTAGAAATGAAAATCGACAATGGCAATGGCAAGGTGCATCTCAAAGGATTTAGGATAATAATGAAGGAATATTAGGTTATTGTATTGTAACTTTGACGGCTTATAATAATCTATGTCTTGGTACTGAGGCCTATGCATGCAATCCGATTAGGAACAGTGATGGTTGCACTAATCTATCCGTATTTGATTCTGGTTGGGATCCTTCCCTAACTGATATTTGCATTGTTGAAACAGAAGAATGTCTTATAAGATCTGGCAGGTCTAGTAATGCTTCATGTACAGAAATCATTTTAGACAATGAAGATGCTATTGTAAATCATAGAAGCGGAAATAGTACTGTGTATGAGAGGAATAGTTCTTGCTCTAGGTTGGGTTTCGGTAATAAAAAACTAAGAATTGGAAGCACTGATTTTATTTTTCCATCTTCAATTGCACCGGTCATGAAAGGAGATCATAATGCATCCATGATAAGGGATCCCTGCTTTGTCCATGTCTGATGATAATTCTACTCTTTTTGATGTTAGCATTATTGACAATTAGCAGTGCTTTCGAAGATATATCCAGACTGTCAATATGCCTTTCCCACAGAATTTATCACTTAAAAAATATTAATCGAGATAAAGGATATTTAACAGGTCTATTGAATGGGATAATGATTTTCCTAGAACTGCCTTAGTAACCAAAAAATATGGAAAATTCAGGGATGTAATAAATTGCTCAACTCTGTAAGTAGTCTGCTCATGGGTCATGGTTGAGAAATTTTGGGAAGTACTTCTTCTCTTATTGATGTGAATGTACTGGATAAAGTTCAGATTAGTAAAACCTCAATAAATTTGATTAGAGAGCAATGTAGTTCCACGAATTCATTATCCCAGTTGACCGCTTCTCTACTTTCTCCTACTCAAGCGAACATAAAAGATGACATTCATATAACCACTATAAAGGAAAATATGATAGCTTCTATACAGTCTCATATACATGAAAACTTAGTAGATATTGATCTCACGGAGGCCATACATCCTACAGGATTGATCGAGCATGGAGACCTTATGTCTTCTTATTATCATGTAGTACACAATGAAAAACAACATACATACCATCGTTCAAAAAAAGTAAAAATCCACTTCAAAAATATCGCTATAGAACCTTCAATATTACCAGATGCCTCAAATTGTCACTATTGCAATGCAAGGTGATTCCATAATGGACCTCCATCCTTTTGTTGTTCGTTGGGTGAGGTCCAGCTGCTACCCACAGAAATGCCAAGAGAACTAATGCTCTTGTATCTTGAGAAATTCTTTGGAGGCTACGGAGTTTCGCCTCTGTGTAGAAGTTATAATAACACGTTCACATTTACATCCATTGGAGTATATTCTGATCGGTCTCTTGAACAAACATTTAATGGAATATATACTTTCAAGATCCAGGGATAGATGTACCACTATATTAATCAATTAATGTCACCCTATGAGGATCCAAAAATTTATTTTATTTTATGTGACCTATTTATTTAATTAATTATTTATTTTCTCTAAATAATTGATTTAAATCAATTTAATTGCAATTGCACCATACATTACCTCATTTTATTTTAAAAACCTTGTTTAACCTTCAATTTAAATTTTCTATCGCTCAATTGTGAAAAACCAGAAAGACACATTTTTCGAGGCAAACATTTGGACTGAGAGTGACGTAATCTTGGATAGTAAGAATGATTAGTAGTTGATTAAGAAAAGCTAGTTGAGGGATTAGAAGTGAGTGATTGAAATTAAACTCTAAATGTAGCATTATTGGCCACAAATTCAAGGTTGACTTTTGGCACCATAAAACTAAGCTTTATGTCATTTCTTTCTCTCACATTTTCACTTTACCAAAACACACAAAAACTCTCTCTCTCTCTCTCTCTCTCTCTCTCTCTCTTGTTTCAGCCGATTCCCCTCCCCTATTTCCCCTCCATTTTCATCATCCAAATCTACCTCAAAACCTCACCAAATCAACCAAGAAAACTTGTGTAATCTTCCACCCTTCTCACTTGGAGCTTCAATGATCATCAAGGAGAATAGAAGAGTCGGCTAGGAGCTTGATAAGAGAGGGAGTTGGTCACACCACAAGCTTGAATGTTCCTTGAGCTACTTGAGGTAAAATGGCTTCATCAAACCCTAGTCTCTTTGCTTCCATTGTTTAATTTTGAAGGTTGTAGCTTCTTGTTCGTCCTTGTGTTGAATTTGGGTGGTTGTGTGGGCTCTAAGAATTCCCACAATTCATAATGGATTGCTATTATGATACATGTGTTTGTGATGGAGTGTTTGAGATGAGTTTTAGAGTTAGAAGACTAGAAGAAAGAGGCAAAAACTGAGATGGAGAGGAGAGTTGTTATCGGTTGCATTTCTGATTTTATGCCCCGTTTTGGCTGTGAATTTTCATGAGTTTCTTGGCTGTTTTGAGAGCTGAAATATTAAGCTTTAGGTGGACATTTTCCTAACAAAGAAACTCTCTCAATTGGTGCTTTAAAGGTTCATGAAATTAGGATTAAAAACCTGGAAAAACTACTTTCATTTCTGTCCGAACTTGGCTGCCCTGTCTTGGTGATGTTTTGGTCCAAAATTTTGCTATTATTTTACCATCATTTGATCAAAAAATGTTATTAGAGTCTTGGTTTTGAAAATGGAATGGAATGAGGGTTGTTTTGGATGCACCAAAGGTTGCAAAAGAAAAAGATTTTCGTTTGGCAGTAATGAACTCAAAATTTCAGTCAACTTTGGTGGCTTTGACCACTGCCTTCGCGTAGGAGTTTTTGGCTCAATTTTGGTAAAAATGTAGCTCACATACTGAGGTTTATGTGTGCAAAAATTGGTGTATTTCCAGTATCATTTCGTTGCTCAAATGTTGCTCCAAAGTTACTCTTCAAACCTGGAAAATCCTGCCGTCAGGCCAGCTTTCTGTCCTCTGATCAAATGGATATATTTTCTTGCTCGGGAGTCAATTGAGTGCCGTTGCTGGCGTTTGAAACTAGACTTCAAGGGCTTTCCAGGTATATGGCTTGCATGCTAACTCAATTTCTATCAATCCCAGAAAAGTTGAGAAAATGGCTGTTTTCTAAGACTAATTTCCTATTTTTGTCCCTTCGTGACATTTTTTCGCTCATTTTAGCCTATCTTATAAAATGAATCCCAGAGCGAGGCCTTCAAGTGAATTGTAGTACTTCAAGTCTAGTTTCCATAGCCATAAGCTTTGCCTAATTTCGATGAGTGTAGCTTTAGATATGGTCCGAACAAGGAACTGTGGCAATTTGGCCTTTGGTGATTTTAAGTAGTTTAAGTTAAGTTTTGAGTTCTAGCTGTTTGGCCAGTGTTTGATAGTTAAAATTTGGCTCAGGTGACCAAGTTTTTGCCGAGGGAGAATCGACTACCGAAGCTTAGCCTTCTTGCTTGCTTGTTTGCTTAAGTGAATTGTTAAATTTTGTATAACAGGTTTTGAAAATCAATTTTCGTAAAACTGTTATATCTTGTTGTAGAAAAACCCAAATTGAGTTTTGTTTATTGCATTTGAAATTGACTTGGAGTTCTTTCAGTGATATAAATTTTAGGAACTAGTTCAATTTCTGTGAATTTTGGTAAATTTTCAAATTTGACTAAAAATCAAGACCGTTATGCCCTGTTTTTACTGTCACACTAGATTTAAATTGAAATTCAACTGGGTTATGATCTGAATCTTGTACAAGTGTCCTCTGAAAAGTTTTAGTTCATCAAGTCTATTTTCCAATGGTATAAGATTCATAATTTTTGGACTTATAAAACTCAAGTTATAATTTTTCCAAGTATATTGCACAAAACTGAAAATCTTTCTAAGGAAGTGATGAAAGTTTCAAAAAGCCTTGGAAACATTCCCTGGTTTTCAGGCGTAACCTTTTAAGTATTTGTATACCATTCCAACCTTGGAAAATGGATTTTTCCAATTACATGAGATTCCTCTTAATTTGGAATCGAAAAGCTTAACTGTTTGAAAGTTGGCCTTGAATGCATACTTAGGTAATTTTGATTATGCATCCCTCAGGTGATCACGTGGACACCGAAAAACTTGTTTGATCTCCTAAATTGCTCTCAATTACTCTCGACTATTGGTGAGTGTCAAGTGCATGATTTGTTGAATTGCTTGAACCTGTTACATACTTGAATTGAACATGTTATTAAACTTGTCAAGGCGGACGTGTACTTTATCTCGTCCGACCTCTCTTACTTGACCTGACATGCTTGCTTGTATTTGTTGTACTTGAAATGACTTGCCTGAACCGTACTTGTACTTGATTGATGATTGAGCGTTGTCTCATCATCCTACTTGCTACTTAAACTTGTTGGGAACGCCCAAAACTCATCGGTAAACCTTTCACTTCGGGTCGACAAGGGCTTGGCCGAGGGATTGATAAGCCATGGGTCTTTACTTGTTTTGTCGGTTGGAATGCGTTCGCCGACTATTTGCCTGAGTATACTCGAGTATTACCAAATTTCCTATTTTGACGAGCGGGCCAGGTTGAGGTGTTGAAACGGTGGAAGGAGATGGTTGACAAGTGGAGTTCTACATGGTAATTATGAAAGTTGACGAAGTGTCAACTACTTGGAATATGATCAAGTTTCGTGGAACTTGGCTCTTGAGAACTCTTGTATCCTTTATTTAATGTGTAATTAATTTCCTTATTTGCATTCTTGGCTAAAAGTTTTGGTTACTTATCTTGCTCAATGAAAGTGTATATTACATACCTTGCATGCTTGCCTGATTTCTTGGCCTCACTGAGCTTTATTCACCCCATTATATTTGTTATTCCTTAACAGGATGGTGGAGTGAAGTGTCATTGGAAGAGTAGAATTATCTCTTTTGTATAAGTTTTTGTTTTCATGTAAATTTTGACAAGTGTAAGTGTGGATGTGAAATGTATTTTGGAAGTACTTGATTCACACTTGGGTTGTAATAGATGTAAGGTTTGAAGTCTTGAATATGAACCGGTTAACATTTGTTTATCGAGGTCTCTCTTAGTTGGTTGATTCTATATTTTACTATTGAGTGAGTGAATACCAACGAGAGTTGGGTAGGCGTTCCGCTGAGACCTTAGGGTTCGCCCTAGGGAGAGGTGGGGGCATCACACATCCGATGGTCAACAGCTGAAAAATTTGCAACTTTATTTCTTTGACACTGATAATGAAGTTCAGATTCGACTATCCATTTCATCAAGATTCCAAGAGAGTTTAATTACTAAATTGGAAGAGATATTAAAGATTAATCCATATTCTATTTTTTTTTGGGTTTATAGTCATTGCCTAGTTTGGATGATTATAAAATTGTTCTAGAGTCTAATCCTACTATAGATCAGCGAGTATTCATCATACCCAGTATGTCACAAATAGGTGCAGTTTGGCCAGAAACGTCTGAATTTGAGCAATTAAAATCAAAGCATATTCAAGTGTATGGAAAAAATAGAAACACACAATTTCGGTTGCTATAATTCATTGCAGTATCCATTAATCTTTGCAAATGGCGAGTCCGAATGGCATCAAGGTATCGAGAGACTGAATCCACGTATAAATGAAACGTCTATTCAAACTACTTGTTGTGATGAAAAGGTTATTGACACAAATCCACATATTACAACATATGACATTATTAATACCGAGTGTCAAGGTACGGCTAAATTTATATTTCATATTCTTAATATAACTTATATAACTTCATATTGTCGTGATTTTTTTTTTATAACGCCTTCATTTTATATATGCACGTATATGTGTATGTGTATATGTATTGATTTCCTTTATTTTATTTATCTAGCTGATAACCGAAAGAAACGAAAAAGGAGTAATGTTTCTTGTCGAGAATATTATTGTTACAAACTTCAAATTAAAGATCAGGATCAGTTAATGCTTTTGCATATTGGTCAGTTGCTCCAACAATATGTTGTCGACATGTATGTGAAAATTGAATCAACAAGATTTGACTTCCATAGAAAAAATAATGAACAACATTGACTTAAGACAGAACTCTTCCAAGGATTGCTGGATAGTTTAGCACAAGGTGAGGCATCATCAGCTAGCATAGGAAAATGAATTATCTTATCAGGTTCTTTTATTGGTGGTCCGCATGATATGCAACGGAGATATATAGATGCTATGGCATTAGTATAGCAATATGGAAAGCGGGATATATTCTTAACAATGACATGTAACTAAAATTGACCTGAAATCAGAAATAATATGTTACCCACAGATACAGTGGACAATCAATCGGATTTGGTATCATGTGATTTCCGTGCCAAATTAGAACTACTGAAAAGGGATTTGTTGAAAATGCAAGTTTTTGGAAAAGTTGCTGCATATACTTATATCGTGGAATTCCAAAAAAGAGGCTTACCTCATACTCACTTTTTAATTATTTTGAAATAAAGAAGTAAAATGTACACCCCTGCAGCTTATGATCAAATTTTCTCTAGAATTACCTGACCCAGTTGTGCAAAAATATCTCTACTCTCTTGTTGCTAAGCATATGATGCATGGATCCTGTGGTACTATGAATTGAAATGTCCTTGTATACAGCCCAATATTGGATGTAAAAACAAATATCCACAATAATATGCACAGGTAACTACTCATGCTATAAATTATTATCCTATATATTGAAGACATGATAATAAACGATTAATGAAGGTTAGTAATTTCATTCTTGATAACCGTTGGGTCATTCCTTATAATCCATACTTATTAGTGAAATTCAATTGTCATATTAATATAGGAATATGCTCTACAACTCATGCAGTAAAATATATTTATAAATATATTTATAAGGATCATGATAGAATTCTTTATCAAATTACTGACTATGATTAAAATGAATTAGTAGATGAAATCAAAATTTTGTACGTGCAAGATGGGTGTCTGCTCCTGAGGCTATGTGGCGGATCTTTGCATTTGATCTAATCATATTCATCCTACTGTCATGCCGCTTCCGATTCCCCTGGAAAATCAGCAATCTGTGCCTTTTCCTGAAAATTGCTCATTACAAAAGATAATTAACAATCCAAGTGCGTCAAGAACTATGTTAACCGAATTCTTTACTATGAATGCTTCTAATGAAAATGCTAAGAAACATAATCGCTTATATGCTAAATGTCCTGAATATTTCTCATGGAGTGCTCAAGCAAAGACATAGCATTATCATCAAAATAAAAGTGCAATTGGTAGAATATTACATGCTCATCCTTCTGAAGGAGAACGATATTATCTTTGCTTATTATTAATGCATATAAGGAAACCAACCTCATTCAATGATTTAAAAACTATTAAGGGACGTATTTATGCAACTTTTAGAGAGGCAGCAAATATACTTGGTTTATTACAATATGATGATATTGCTGATTTAACTCTTCAGGAAGATGTAATTTATGACATGCCATCATCTTTATGTCATCTATTTGCATAGATATTAGTATACTGAGCTCCAAAAAATCCACAGGAATTAGGGCTAACTTACAAGGACTTTTTGTCGGATGATATTAGTCAAAATAGCTCACTTATAGGCAATACAATAGAAGTAAAGGTTCTTGATATTATTGATGATCATTTACATTGCATGGGAAAAAGTTTAAAGGATTTCCATAAAAAACCAAATTATGAAGGAACTAAGAGTAAATCAATAGCAAAAGAAATTCAAGCTGAACGAAATATTATTGTTAGTCTTGCTGATCTTTCAAGTACTGAATCTTTGAATGCTAATCAAGAAATTGCTTATGATGAAATACTATCTGCTATTAAAAAAAGTCGTCCATGGGCATTCTTTATTGATAGACCAGGAGGAACGGGAAAGACCTTTTTATATAAAGTTATACTCGTAAAAGTTCGATCTGAAGGAAACATTGCTCTTGTATTAGCTTCTTCTGGTGTAGCGGCTTCAATATTGCTAGGTGGCCGTACTGCCCATTCACTATTTAAAATTCCATTATATGATGAAAATTCCACAACTTGTGCCATTGGAAAACAAGGTGCAATAGCACAGTTAATTCGTGAAATAAAATTAATTATATGGGATGAGGCAACAATGGCAAAACGAAAATTTATCAAAATTTTTAATGAGCTCTTGAAGGATTTAACAAATTCATAATTCTTATTTGGAGGTAAAATTGTAGTTTTTAGAGGTGACTTTCGTCAGACACTTTCCTGTTGTGACAAAAGGTGGAAAAGAAGATATGTTTGATGCAAGTTTAGTAAATTCACCTATTTGGCCTCAATTAAAGAAACTTAGAAAACCGGAAAACATGCGAGCACGTCTTGATCCTACATTTTCTGAATTCTTGATTCGAGTTGGAGAAGGGATCGAAGAAATGAATGAAAATGAAAAAATCAAAATTTCAGAGACAATGAATATGCCTTTCATCAATGATGATTCATTATCAAATATATTAGTGAGGACAATTTTTTCTGATATACGAGCTTTCTTAGAATATTTGAGTTCAGTTGTTAATCAGGCTATCCTTACAATGAAGAATAATTATGTGCATAATATTAATAATACATTACTAGACTCATTTCCTGGGGATGAAAGAATGTATCTTAGTTACGATGTAGCTATAGATAGGAGTCATCAGCCAAAGAATGTTGATTTTTTGAATACATTGATTCCAAGAGTCTGCCTCCTCATCAGCTCAGGTTAAAGACAAATTGTCCAGTAATGTTATTAAGAAATATTAACCCAGCAAAAGGCCTATCTAATGGTACTAGATTATTATGCAAAAATTTCCAGAATAATGCCATCCAAGCTGAGGTGTCATGTGGTTCATTTGTAGGAAAAAGCATTTTTATTCCCAAATTCCATTTGAATGTTCTATTGATGAGTTCTCTACCATTCCCTTTAAGAAAGTACAATTTTCATTATGAACTTTGTTTTGCTATAACTATTAATAAGGTTCAAGGACAGACATTGGAACATGTTGGATTCTATCTTAAAAAACCCTTATTCTCGCATGGGCAATTGTATGTATCACTTTCAAGAGGAAAAATGAGTAAAAATGTGAAGGTTCTTATCAGGCCTCAAAAATTTTTTCGATACAAAATACTTATACCAAAAATATTGTCTACAGAGAGGTCTTTTCATTGGCTGAACATTAATGAACCTTATATTCTTTTCCTCCTAATTATCTGTTATCCTTCCGTATGCATATATAGATTAAGTAATTAACACATTTAGTATTTATTATCTTATTGAACTTATTCTCTTAATCTATATACTACATATCTGTATTTAAGTAACGTATTTATATTTTTGCAAAATCCTAAGTTATCTTTATTTATTAAAAAATTTTCTCTATTAAACATGGGTAACTTTTATTTCTTTATTTTTTTCCAACATTGTAAATGCATTTTAATACCTAATAGTAATAATCTAATTACTATCCATCTACCATAACCGCATAACTTCTATGACCTTTCTCAGATATTGATAGCTTTTACCATGTTACACATTTTCTCAACTTGATTGTTTCTTTATGAAAACCAATAATTATTCTCCCACTGAATATCTGAGCAAGTCCTTTTTGCATGCATTACCTTATTCTAGCTTTTTTCTTAGCTCTACCCTTAGGATCTCCATTATCTTACATTTTACATTCTATATTCTTCCATTATTGTGCATATTTTAAAAATACAATTCTCTTACGCATTATTGTTTTTAAAAACCTTACATGTGTCAAATACCTTCCATTTGTTTAAAAGCTTTAATGAAATCGAACTATTTGCTATATTTATAATGCCTACCAACAGCACTATTATCCTTTAAATATAGATAAGTATTTTTATGCCTTTCCTTTTTCTAACAGACTTTGCTTTTGCTCCTCTTGATTAAATTAATAGCCACCTATTCATCCTTGTATCATGATAATTGTTCAATTTACTATTGACAAGGATTAGATGCCGTAGTTTGTAACATCTCAATTTCCATTCATTTATCCTGATATATAGTATTCATGAATATATTCATACAATGGAAACTCTATGTATAAAAATTGCCTTTGTATTGTTCTTGTTTCTTACTTTTTAGTATACTTATGTTTCCCTATTCTATTTCAATAACTGAATGGAATAGAAATGTGTTCTCATTCCTGACATTACCGACAGTAGTAGAAACTGGTTCACAAAGTTGCTGTTTCTAGAGAAAACTCCAATATGTTATGGCTTACGAGATGGAGCACCTTATATGCGATTGGTCTCTATAGATGCTATGGTAAATTCTTTCCTCACTCTAATATTTAATTCTATCTCTAATAATTCTTTCACCATTTTATTTGCTTTGCATCTTCTTCTTGTATAATGAATTCTTAGCACCAGACTTTTTTATATAGGGCAATACTATCCAAACAACAATCTATGAACATGATGTTGATATCCCAGAGCCCAAGTTACAGATGCATTCTACATAATATATTGGCAATGCATGGGTAACAAGAATATCTATTCCATTTCATCAAACATCCTCAGATTATCAGCTTTCTATCTCAAAGCGAGCGCTCATTGAGTCGCATCTCCATAGAATGTGCTTTTCCCTGATGCCTTTTATCACTTCACTCCATTCCATGATCTTGATGCATTTATGGGAGACAATTTTGCAAAATAAGTAGGTTGATTTCTAACGTTATCGAATGTTTTTTTTTTATTGATGGAGCAATATATTTCCAATGCGAAATTCAATAGGCAATACTATTTATATATCTCACAGATATACTTTGTGCTGTCCTCCAAGCCCTTCCTTCTCCCAATATCCTTTAAGAGAGCAAAACATCAACAATTCAGGAATTTGATGTTGTTAACCAAGAGTAAGGCTATTCTTTCAAATAGTTACTTAACAAATGTTTTTATATGCTTTTTTAATTAATATTTTCTATACCATATAAAGCACTTACCATCCTAGGTATACAAAAAACGTCGACTTAGATTCTTTATGTGGGATGAATTTAAATCAGTCCAAAGAGCGATGTTAAAGTCTATGATTTCTCATTACCCAATCATTATCATAACAAGAGCTAAGATCAATCATCACCACAGTAAGTAACCATGATTTTCTTCCAATCTTACTATTTTACGTAAAACATAAAAATAATTTATACAGTCCTGTATAATGATTCCTTTACTATCTATGCAGTCATATCAATTAGTACATAAGCAACTTCTACATCTTGTTCAATCCAAATTTGCAACGGACAAATACATTAAAAGATTGGTAATTACCTATGCTATTAGAGGTTATTATCTATCTTTTTAATATTCTCTAAGCAACATCATTTTGTAGGATAAGAGAAAGCACTCCTTATTTACAACAAATCATCCAAGGAAAGTTGTATGAAAAGGAGCATCAGATTCTCAAGCCACCCACCCTGCACAAATTCAACAGATCATTGCCATTTGGACTCTTGGTCAACAGGTACTATACAAATTTCTGCTGTAATGAGTGATATAGTCATGCTAATTTCTTCTTTCTTACTGGCCATGAACATGTGAACTAGAATAAATCTTGCTGGATCAAAGACCAGATACAGGTACTGGACACAAATCAGCAATATTACTTCCTCTCTCGCCCTAATCTAGCTTGCTTCAACGCAATAGGAGCAGCACGAAATAGACGCTTCAACTATCACTATTGTCATCCTATTCATTCAAAACCACTTTCAAGGTAAGTATATGATATGAAATAAGTCTTCCTTCATCTATATCTACAATATTTCTTAATCAGCTATGCAACTGATCTTCCTGTATTAATGTAATATACACAATCATATTTTTAAAAGAGCCAGTAATCATGGACTCTTCTTATCTCATTTTCTAAGATTTTTCCTCTACTTAGACTTTGTTACTAGGTTAAACTATTTGACAGAATCGGAATTTTATCAGCATCAATCAAAGATGACTGCTGAAATTCTACTCTAACTGCCACCTGACATAATTGTCTCAATGCATCTTATGGTAAATGCTTTATTATTGCTATCTTATAGAATTATTCTATTAAATAACAAATTCCCAATAATGTCCACCGAAAAAGAATCATCTATCACAGAATGAAAACCCAAACATAGAGGCCGTCAATAAGACACTTCGAACTGAAGAATTTTATATACACACGCGTAACACAGTAAGGCCGTTTGAGACCATGCAGCCACCTCGATATACCATCCTTGAGTATCTCCCAATTACAGATCAATCATCCAGTTATCAATATCCATCTGATTCCTCTGCATTGGATAACATTTTACTAATGCACACTGCTGCAACCACTATAGATAAAGCACATCTGAGACTTCAAGCTCCAACTTATCTACACCCATAGAAAAGAGGACCAATCAATCATTGACAAAAGAAACTTCTACTACACACAATGAATGCCCGCCAAACAATGAAAGACTTAAAACTATCCATCATCCTACCTACAATGGACACGTGCTTGTTTTGTGTTTTTGTAATCATATAAACAATCCAATTTTTAATTCTTATAATATTTTTCAGCTCAAAATTTCATCATGCACGCATAACGCAAAAAACTTCTAAAATTCCTATTATAGCAATACATCGGTTCGGGCAAGCATCAGCCCCAAAAAACTAGTACTTTACAAACTAAAGATGTGTTTGATAAAATTGAAATTTGAAATTTAAATGTATTAAGTTACTGAATTGTCAAGTACTATGATATATTTGACTGTATATCACATTTAGTATTAAGTGAGTAACTTATCACTTATTTTTGGAAGCAAATTTTATCTACAAAATTTAGTACCACTTAATTAATTAGATGTTTTATTCGTAGTTATCAAACATACCTAAAATCTGAATCCATTAAATTTAAGTGTTGGTTTGGATTATCAAGTAACGCCTATATACTTCCCTTGAGATTTATAACAATTTCAAACAATACCCCCAAGGTTTAAAAAAATTGCATATATCTCTCCTCATTATGCAAAATGATAAAAATAACCTTCATCCAATATTGAATTTAAAGTCTTCATGATGTTGGAATTGATCATAAGTTTTGATGATAACAAAACAAAATGATTTAGACTAATGTTTTTATGTGAGCATTATGTTAGAACAGGTCCTTGATTCATTGGAAAAGAAAAGAAATCAATTCAAGATGAATTGAGAAGGTTTTAACTTATTGGACACTTGAAAGCTAATACCGGACGTCCGATAAAGATTGAGAACTCTCAGAAGAACTACTATTGGACGCTCAAACTGAAGTACCGGACGTCCAATAGATAGGGGAAGTATTGGACACTCCTATCGGACACATATCATCATCATCGGACATCCGATAGAATTAAAGATGAAATCCAAACTCTCTAACCAGCATCGGACGCAGACTCCATCAGACGCACAAAACCCATCAGCCGTCTGATAGACATTGAGAAGAACCTTTCGGACGATGGCACCGGACGCATAACATTGTATCGGACGTCCGATAGCTCCAACGGCTATTTTTTAATAGCCATATTTTTTATCGTTGGAGAGCTTTTTGAGGCAATTTCTCACACTTTATAAATATCCACAAGTTCAAGAGGATAAGAGACTTTTGCCTACATGAAATACAAGCTTACAAGTGAATATTTGGGTAGAAATCTTCTTTGTTTGTTGTATAGGTGTCGGAAAAGTGGGGATTGTGAGGTTACTCATTTGGAGGAGTAAAACCTTAGTGAAGGTTGCATCACTTATAATAGCAGTTCTTAATTGGTTGAATGAGCTTTCAATTGTAACTTGTTGAGAGTTAACTAAGATAGTTGTAAAACTCCTTGATTCAACTAAAGGCTTTTAGGGTGAGGAAGGAGTGAACCTTCACTTGTACAAGTTGGTTAGTTTCACCAACAATTGAATAAGCTACTAGTGGATTTTATCCAAATTCAATGCAACTTGGAAATTTGGTTTGCAATTCTTTCTATATCTCTTTTTCTTTATTGTTCAATTGTGATATCTTTATTGTGTTTAATTTGACATATCTTTGTGCACACTTGAAAAATAGTTTGTACTTGTTTTATTGGGTGAATTCTTGCTATAATTGATTGTTTGGTTAAACAATATAATTCACCCCCCTTAGGTTGCATTTGAGACCAACACATGAAGAGAACTAATATATTTTAAATTAAATTTAATTAATCCATCAAAAAAGTAAAAAAAAAAAGAATAACAATAGTGATAAAGTTGTATCTTGTCATAGATATCCATAACATCTAATTCCAATCTTACTTTATGTGCTAGTAATTTGGGAGTAAATAAAAACTTTAGTTTTCTTTATACATAGATTCCTATTGAACTAGTATCCTACTTTTTTTTTTATTGGACGTACAGGTATCAATATATTTTTTTAAGGGGATAGAAGCAAACTTGTTAGAGAAAATGAGTAATGCTTTGAGTTTAACATTACTAAAGGAATTTTGTTTTTGTGGAGGATAATTACCTAAGGGCATTTTAAGATTATCAATGGGGAGTTTTTGCTTACTTCCGCAAAGTGAGCCCTAAAATATTTTTTAGGGTGGGTTTTTGCAATTTTTTAGGTCTAAAGGGCAATATCTATAATTGTCATAAACCTCATAGGAGGTTTGTGAAATTATCCAAATTTTAAAATCAAGTCCAATTCAATAGAATATTCTATAGGTTTGAGTTTGATTGCGAACTAGAATTTTATTTTAAAATTCTAACTTTTAGTATTAGTTTATCAGTAATACATAAATAAAATCTACATAATGATATAATAAATGAAAATTATATATAAAATACTAATGACACTCTTAAATAAAAACACAAAAAATTTATTTAAGCTTTAATGAGTCAAGTATTTGTGAATTCAAGTTCAATTCGATACCTTAATCAATCATATTTCTTGTTCGAATTCAAGTCAAACTTGGAAAAGTTTGAACTTGAGTCGAGCTCAAATTGTTCTATTAAGAACTTGACTCCTACATTATATAACCATACTTTAGGAATTAAACCAAGATTTGTTATTATTTGATAGTTGCTAAATAGAATAGTTATCTTTTTTTTAGGGATTAAATCAAATCATGTTGAATGATTTTGATTAGGAAGTTTGAGGCAACTCTTTTGTCTATACATACATGTTGTGCTAGTGGTGGTATGTGGTTGTGAAAAATTAACAAAATTTTAAAAATATTATAATAATTTTTTAAATTTTACAAACACCCTAAAATATATCTCAAAAATATCTATATACAACCATCTACAGTGAAAAGTTTTTATCAGGCAGCAAAGTGGATTGAGATCCATTAATCCATCCGTATAATTCATAATGAAAATGCATTTGGATTATCCATTTGGTGTACTAGTTTTAAGTGGGTTGACCAAATTAAAACCATTAAATTAAATGGTTTAACATGGATTATCCACCAAAACCATTTACATCCATTTAACTTAAAACTGACAAAACCAAATATAAAAAGTTAAAAAACCAAATAAAAAAGTGACGTTAGACGATTTGAATCAAAATCAGAAAATCCCAATCTTCTCTCCTTCGATTACCTTCTTCTCTGATTGAACAATGAAAACACTCCAAACATAGATTTACTTTCAATTTTCCCAACCCCCTCAATATTTTGCCGATAGGTTTCTCCGATTCTTTGCCAACAGATTCTTTGCCGATGGGTGGCCAATGCTCTTCTGAATTTTGATTTTAGCAGCAACAGCAACATAACTCTCCAGTACCTAAAACGTACCCAAAATCCACTGAAATTCAATTGAAGAATGAGCTCTGCATTTGGACCAATGGTTTTCTCTTCTCCCATGTTAGACATAGCCTGGTACCACTTCATTACTCCTTTTCTATTTTTTTTTCTTCTTTAATCTTTTCTCAAAACTTTACCAATTCATGTGTAGACTTCTTTCTAATGTTGTATTAAACTAATGCATCTTACTCTGAGTAGAAGAACTATTTTCGCCGAATTTGCTGGATAGCTTTTAAAATCATCACATGGTACAGGTTCTGCATATAGGTGGCAAGTTTGCTGGTTCTAGTAGTCGATATAGTGTTTAAGAAGGATTACACAGTCTAGGCTTGTTTGTAGTTAATGCTTTGTTAGAGGTATTTAGCTCTAATACTCAGCTTCATTCTAGTCCTGTACTCCTGTTCCTTCATGTAATTGACATTTATATCTTTTATTCTGTGCATTGTACTCAGTGGGGGCCTTTAGTTTCTACTAGCATATGCTAAAGTGGCCTTGAATATTTCATGTTCCTGGATGAAATATTTTGCTTGGTACAGAGAACTTGGATGCACCTAATGAATGTGGATGCATTGACCATGAAAAAAGAAGCCTTTATGATAATGCATCTGGTTTGAAACATTGATTCTTTATTTTACGTGTGTATGTTTCTGGTCATTGGTCTTGAACTTTGTCATGTATTGCATTCTTTCATGAATTTGGCATTCAGAAGATCTAAATCAATATTGTCAATCATTTATGCTATGGTATTAAAGCATCAACTTGATAAAGCAATAATGTCTAGTTCGGTTTTGGTAAATTTTGATATGCTTGACACAAGTATTAAAAGACAAAGATGGAGTTGTGTATTTTTACAAGGTTTACATGTCAATTTCTTTGGTCTTTGGTGACCTTGAGATCCACTGACTTCATTTTATGATGTAGTATGTTGTGCAAAAATCTAATATGCTGTTTTTGGTCAGTTGTTTTGGCAGTAAATAAAGAAATCTTATTGCTGAAGTGATTGCATCTGTAGGTTCTCCCACATTTGCTCTTTAGGTTTTTACTCATTTGGATAAGGTTTTTACTCTGGCAATCATTCTCTTCTTTGTTTTTTTGGCTACAATCAATATCTCATAACTATTTGAAAACATATTAACAGTGTTTGATTTTTAAAATTATTTCAATAAATATCTCAAACTGATGTTTCCATAAACTAGTTCTTAGAAAAATTCTTATAGAAAAAGAGGAAGAAAACTTTTCCAGCAGATTTTTTGGGTTTTTGGTTTAGTGGGTTTGGCATCTTGTTTAGAAAATTCTCTAAATGATAGTTTGGGGGCATACCAGATTTCATTTTTTTGGTATCTAAAAAGTCATGAATTGGTCCGGTATGACTTGTGAGAGAGTTGGGGCAAAGAGGATAAACACAAATTAAGATACTTATTAGAGAAAAATACGGTTAAAATTTCTCCCTTGCATTTTATCTACTTTTCTGCATGTATGAGAGAACATGAATTGTGGAAGATAGACTTGGAGCATGTACTGTTTTAATTTGGTGTTAATATCATTTTGATTCTAGTGACCGTTGGAGAAGAAAGTGAACTTCTTCTTCTTCTTCTTCTCTAGCTGTGCTTTGCTCAAGGCTTCAGGCCCTATTCGTACAGCCAGAGTTCAAGAAATAAGGGACAAAAGATAGACATTTATTTAGGAAAAATTGCATACCAAGTGCAATTATGATATTCAATTTGTAGAGCTGAAAGTCAATTAGTACATATATTCTAGATAGCTACTTTCTTGGTACCCCACCATGAGCTTACTACCCTCAACTCTACAACCACACAACCTTGAATTGATAAATCATTGATTCCCCTCAGAGAAGAGAAATTTTGTACTAGTAGTAAATAAAGGTTGTTGAGTGTATCATCATGGAATTTAGTGTTGTTTCTGCTGGATTCTTTGATCTATTTCTGATGCAGCTATGAACGCTAAAGTAGCTTATTGAAATGTTTGGTTGATTATGAGTTAGCTCTTAGAGGAAATATCAATAGGATGTAATTTCTTATATTCTCATTCTACCTGCTTCGGAGGCTTTCCAATGTATGAGTTGAACCTTCATTCGCTAAAAACTTTTTGAAGGAAGTAATAAGTAACAAATTGTAGGGATAAGAATCTTATAGCCACCGGTTTCCATGAATTTTCACGATTTTGGAGTTAGTTAATTATTATTTTTTGCAAAGCAAAAATTGACTATTCTATGGGTGTAATCAATATTAGGTGCTTGTTCTAATGGTAGGAGAAGAAGAGCACAATATGGAGCGAGTTTCATCAACAGATTCTATACCTAAAAGTGGAGATGCAACGGGAAAAAGTTCAACTAAGCGAATTAGAAGGCAAACATCAATTGCTTGGGATGGCTTTGATTCTATAACAATGACTGCTAGTGGAAGGAAAAATGTCAAGTGTAAATGGTGTGCACAAACATATTTGTTAAAAGGTAATTCTTGAACATCGAATATGCTCAAGCATTTTGAATCTTGCAAGTAGAGGGAGTTAAAATATTCAAACCTTGGGGCTCCTTTGGATCAACATATTTATCGTGGAAAGATGGTGGTTACTATTATTAAACACAATTACCCTTTTGAATTTGTGGAACATGAGGTCATCCAAGATCTGCATAACTTTTTAAATGAAGAGGCAAAACCCATATCAAGAAACACAATCAAGGCAGATGTAGTGAGAATGTATTCACGAGAAAAAGAAAATCTTAAACATGCTTTAGAGAATGTAAAGAGTAGAATATGTTTGACGTTTGATCTATGGAGTTCATCTACTACAGATGGTTTCTAGCACTCACAGCTCATTATATTGATGAAAATTGGGTACTTAAAAAATGTATATTAAATTTTGTCATGTTCCTCCACCACATAATGGCATGTCATTGGCAACAGGGGTAATGGATTTACTTAGGAAATGGGGAATCGAAAAGAAAATTTTTTCATTAACTATGGATAATGCTGCCTGTAATGATGTATTGGTTAATGTGTTGAAGCATCATTTAAAGATTGCTGGTCCATTGGTGTGTGATAGTGAATTCTTTTATGTGCGCTGTGGAGCACACATTTTAAACGTGATAGTAAAACCAAGTTTAAAATTGTTGAGGAACCTCTTGCAAAAAATCGGGAATCTATCAAGTATGTTCGATCAAGTGAAGTAAGGAAAGTCAAATTTGCTGAATGCATTGCTAGAGTCTCTATGAATTGTAAAAAGAAAGTTTGGCGAGATATTCCAATAAGATGGAAGTCAACATATCTCATGTGTGAATCTGCTTTGGAGCATCGCGGAACATTTCAAGAGTTACAGCTAGTTGATCCAAATTATAAATGGTTTCCAACAGATGAAGAGTGGAAAAAGGTTCATTGCATATCATTTTTGAAACTATTATATGATATCATTACATTGTTTTCTGGCTCTCATTATCCTACAGCAAACTTATATTTTCATGGGGTCTGGAAAATTCAACAGTTAATTTGTGAAGAGATGCATAGTCTTGATGATGATTTTGTGCAAATGGCTATGAAAAGTTTAACAAATATTAGGAATGTTATAGTTTTGTCTTGAGTTTTGCTGTGATTTTGGATCCTCGTTTTAAGTAGCAATAGGTAGAATTTTGTTTAACAAAGATATACCCAAGGACTTTTTCTACATATGTGAGGGAGATTTGTGAGAAGCTACAGTTGATGCTTGACGATTACATACAATCATATCCCTCAATTATTGCAGATTCATCACAAATAGCATCTTCTAATGACGGTGTCTCATCTAATATTGCTAATGAGATAGATGAGTTTACCATGTATGAGAGTTGACATGATAACTTGAATAGAAATACATTACAGTTGGCTTTGTATTTAAATGAGAGTAGGCTTCCAGCAAAAGAAGATTTGGATGTACTTCAATTTTGGAAAGAAAATAAAAGCCGGTATCTAGTAATTTCATTGATGGCACGAGACATTTTGAGTATCCCCATTAGAGCCCGCTTTTAGCATTGGCTGTCGAATTATACACAAATATCGCAGTACCATCTTGCCAGAGAATGTGGAACATTAATATGCACTAAAGATTGGCTATATGGTGAAAAATGTAAGTATCTTGTCTATTATTTATTTTGTTAAAAAATTACTTTTATTACACTAATATTTAGGGTAGTTAAATTACTATTTTTCTTTGCTTAGAAAATGATTTTTTGCTATTTTTTGATATCATTTTAGTTTCACAAGAGGATCCTGAAGAAGCATCTGCATTAATCACAGATTTTGCTCCACTGGTTACAAAAGTTCTTGGCTCCAATAGAGAAGTTTACGAAGAGGAAGCCTAGTTATGTGACTTACTGGATGAAGTAAGGTTCTCCACTAATTACATCATGCATTCAACTAATTGAGCAGTTCAATTAGCCATAAATACTCAATAATACTTATGTGGCTCAATTATTTCATCATTTTCTTGTGCCAAATTAAAACTCTACTGACCGATTATTATTGATGGGTTGTCGAATCACTTGCACATAGATGCTAATAATCTTTGCCTTGTCATAGGAGCATTGCCTGATGGGAAACCTATTATAACATTATCACCAAAACTACATGTTTGACCAATTGAATTGCTTGACCTAGAAACAGTTGATAATATATTTGTGATTCTCTAGAAGTATTTGAAGATTCCAGAAATTCTTGAATTTGAGAAACTTGGTTTAAGTGAGTTAAAAAAGGAAAAATTTTATCCAGTAGTGGCTTGTTTACTGTTTGTTGATTTATTTCAAGTTCTTAGTTAAGTGCATTTGTCCATGTCCACTCCAGATCATGTATACTAAAGAAAAGGTTTTATTGCCGATTGATGAAATTTTGCTGTAACTATGGCCATTCTCAGGGTTGGCCTAGCTCCATGAATCAGGTGAATTTTCATGTGAAGATTATAATCTTATGAATGACAAGGCCCTACTTGTCAATTCCAGGTCATGTGCCATGTTGTTTCAACATTTGTGTAACTATTCTATGATTGTCTATACACAGCTTCCCTGATGGAGTGGTGCTTCAACAATTAGCCAGAATTAGAGTCACTAAAGAAAGATAGGCAGTATCGCACGAGGATTAGAATTTTGTTCTTGTTTCTTAGACACCGGAAACATCATGCTGCGTTCTTTAATTGAGACTCATGTTAATTTTGTTAATGATCTTGAAGTGGCAACTGTTGTACATACGTTTGCAATAAGAGGGAAGTTTCAGTGTCTTAGTTCTTGAACTGACATTAATTTGGGTTAATTGGGTTGGTGAAAGCATGAAATTTCTTTTCTGACAAGAACCTGTGGCAATATATGGAATTTTGCTACTTTTGCTCATGATGAACTTATGTTGCTATTGTCATCAATGGAGCAACTGTATAATTGACTATTTTCTAAGCTATTCTTGGGGAGCAAAATATTTATTTATTTATTTTTAAGTTACAATGGTTGTATTGAAAAGTTAGATGAATGGTTAACTAAGTGATTGAGAATGCTTTCAATTTGGTCTTACTTCAAATTGAGTTACCTAAGTGGCTATTTCTTGTTGGGGATTGGTAGCCAACAGTGACTGTAATACCATCTCCAATAGTGGCTATTTATCCATATTGCCACCTCTATATGCAGTAGAATGCTACAGTGTGAAATTTGTCCAAAACAGCTTTAAAAAGATCTAATGCATACGCACCCTTTGTTCGCTCTTATTGATGAGGCCAGCCCAATACAAGCCTGCCCTGCCCTGCTGGCTTGTAGTGGATTCATACAGCGCAACCCGAAACCGGATCTGTCCTTCAAGAAAGGTGAGAGCCCAAACTAAAAGCCGCCCAGTAGTTTTCTTGCCAAGAAAGAATAGAACAAAGCAAAGAGAGCACGGTCGTCAGTCACCCACCAACTGAAAAGAAAGAAAAAGAAACACGGAGGGGTTTTTGGTTTTTTGAAAGAGAAGAGAAAGAGAGGAAAGGGTGGTGGTGGTGGTGGTGGTGTTGGTATTGGCAATGGATCCTAAATTTGTTGAGCTTTCACAGCTGTTTGATCGATTCAAAGCTGCCTTCGTCCGCAACGATTTCGATACGTGTACTAATCTTCTCTCTCAGCTCAAGGTAAACCTCCACCCTAATCCCAAAGTTCCAGTTCTCGATTCTATTAATTTTGTGTGAATTATTTACTTCGCCCCTCGAAACCCTAGCTAATAGTTTCCCTTCTGCTAGACTTCTTTCTTCTTCTTCCTTTTTTTTAAAGAAATTTGTTCTTCAGTTCAACAAGGGGAAAATATTAGGTTGTACACGGAAGAATGTTTGCAAGCAATCGCAAATCTGGAGTAGCGTTTTTGTTGAAATGGGATTACGAATAAGATGCTTTTAGAACTACTACTGGTATGCGCAACTCAGATCTGGGGGCCATGATGAATTACTGCCAAATGGGAATGAGGCGGCCCAAAATTGTAATTTTCTGAATTAGACATTCAAGTATCCTATTGAGTAATTATACTCCAACAAAATATTGCCTTTAGAAGAATGAGAGGCTCAGTGACATCGTTTATTGAAAATGACGTACATGTTTGTGGGAACACTAGAATCTAAGTAAATTGGTTTTCGCTGGGGTGTTTACACAATTCTGGACCTTGGTAATCTCGTTTCCTTCATCATAGAACCACTAGTACCGTAAGCATGACGCCTCAATATGGTTCACTTCATTATAGTATCTCAAACTGATTCTAATATTTATTCTTTTTTTTTCCTTTTCTTGATAAATACGCGAGTGAATTTCACATTTTGTTCATATTGCTTGGTCGTTAAACATTCCAGTGTCAATGTGGTAGGAGAATTAGCTTATAGATTTCCTTGTTTGCATAAATTATCAGTTCTTTTTTGTTAATCAGTATGTATTTTATGTCAGAAGTTCAATTGTAAATCTGACATATTGTGCTTCTAAGTGCAGGTCTCATTGACTGGATTTAAGAGTCTTCCTCCATTATTTGAGAACACACCAAATGCAATCCATGAGCTATCGCTAGCAAGTAATTTTCTTAACTAACTGTAGGTGATTTCCCAGTATTCTAGTGATATATGATATCACCTGCTTAATTGGCAAAGGACATCTTCCCGGGGGTTGGGTGGGTGTGTGTTCATTAATTAAGTGTATGTAAGAATGACAGATGGGGCATATGAGGAAGTAGGAACCTGTAGGGAACAAACAAGTGAATTGTTAGTGTTGGGAAGTATCACATAGAATGGAAATATCATCTCCGTGAATTGCTGAAAGTGTAAATTTGAAACCATCTTTCACATAGTATTTGATATAGTATCAAACATCCTGTATGCTATCTTCATGTCCTATTTATTCACTTTTATTTAAAGCTGAGAGAGAGTTCTCTCATTTCCTTTGACTGATATTATCTGTTACTTCAATGAAATACAGGAGATATTTATGAACATGCAGTGGTTTTGAGTGTCAAGATTGAGGATCAGGATGCCTTTGAGAGGGATTTCTTTCAGCTCAAACCTTACTACACTGATGCCCGGTAAATATTGTATTATTTTTCAAGATTTCAAATTAAAGAAACTTCTAACAGATGTAAACTTCAAGACATCTAGATTATTATCCATGTATGTTCATTATGCTTAGTCACTTCTTGGTTTGGAAGCTTGGAAGGACCTAGTAGTCCTTATTAGTTTTTTTTCTGGATCGGGCTTGGAACTGTATAGGAAAATGTTCTCTATATGGGCATTGTTAGAAACTGCTTATGTTATGGTGAATGTTAGCTTAACATTTTTGTTGCTTATTGAAGTGGGTACCCAACCAGAACTTCTTGTTGCCTAAAGGCTAGATGCTTTTTCTTTTCTTTTTTCCTTTTTTTTCCTTGTTAATGTGAGTAGTTAGAAAGGAAAAGATCCAGCTGCTAA
The DNA here is from genome assembly GCA_013103745.1 of Gardenia jasminoides. Lineage (NCBI taxonomy): Eukaryota > Viridiplantae > Streptophyta > Magnoliopsida > Gentianales > Rubiaceae > Gardenia > Gardenia jasminoides. The sequence continues at coordinate 54,885,664 of CM023103.1, forward strand.
GAGCCCTCAACAGGAGACTGGCAATTTTTTAAAAGTGAAGTGGCTAATGCTGCATTTTCTGAGTCTAGTAGAAATGATTATATCTTCAAATTGTGTCATCTACTTCGTACAAAAATCTAAACTGTCTTTAGGTGATTGCTGGAGTTGGAATATTGCCATTTGTGGATAGGATTGGTTATAGCTCTTCTAGATGTACTGGAGACATCCATCTTTATGTGGGTGTGTAAGGCTGTGTTTTAGATTTCATTGCTGTCTGAGTCTTGCTGCATCATGCTAATCCTTGGTATTGATGAGTAGTATAAGATTCTGCCTACTTACATGCACTTCTTATTTGATGATTGATTAGTAACTGGGTTTGCTTGTCTAGATTTGTTTGTATGTTATCTGTGATATTCGAATAGAGTTTAAATAGTTTTAATTTCAACTTTCAAGCTTAAGCTTATGAATTCTGTCTTTCCTCTCTTCCCACTGTTCTCCCCCCAAAATTCCATGGAGCAGAGGTCGTCTCTCACTATCTCCTCAGGAGTACCCAATCTTAGGCCTTAACCTGTTGAGACTACTCGTGCAAAATAGAATTGCTGAGTTCCATACAGAACTGGAGCTGCTTCCTCCAAGTGCATTGGAGAATCCTTGCATCAGGCATGCTGTTGAATTAGAGCAGTCTTTCATGGAAGGAGCTTATAATCGTGTCTTAAGTGCTAGACAGACTGTACCTCATGAAACTTATGTATATTTCATGGATCTGCTAGCGAAGACAGTCAGGTATGGTTTTTTCTGTTTGGTTATTGACACCTATGCTGTTATTAATGGAGAGCAATTAATAGACCACTTTTGCATACATAATTTTTTGGTACTTTTTTGCATATTCTTTCTATCTATGCCTCAGCTCTTCAAGAGTTTCAACCTCTTCTCCCCCCCCCCCAACTAATTGCTGATTATGTTCACTTTTTTTTTATAGCAGTCTTTGTTTTGCAACAAACCATAGTTCTTGAACCTGTGTCCATGCGTGGATTCATGCCTATGAATTATGTGCTCAATCTATCTGTTTTTTTGACTGTGATTTGTAGAGATGAGATAGCTGGATGCAGCGAGAAGGCATATGACAGCCTTTCAGTTAATGATGCACAACAAATGTTGCTGTTTTCTTCAGATCAAGAACTCTTGGAATATAGTAGAGAGGTAATCAGTTATATGTGCTTGTCGCTGTTGTGTCTTTTACATGATTTTCCACTGTTTTGTCCACTGGCTGTGTGACAGATAATGGTCAAAGTTTCTTCTCTCTCATCCATGGACATTTATTTTTCTTCTATTTGAAATTTTGGGAGAGGAAAGGATTTTGCATTAGACAATGGGGACAACAGAAAAATCAGTTGCAGCATCAGGATTCAGAATCCTTAATATGCCATTTTGCTTTGAGTAAACTTTCCGACAGGCCCCTAAACTATTTACTTTGCACGGTTTTAGCCCTTCAACAATAAATTGTAGCAAATAAGCCCCTAAACAAAAAAAAAATCCTTAGTTTAAGGACTTCCGTCAATTTTGTGTGTTAGATGTAACGGAATTAGGAGCAAAATTGATCAAACAGAAAAATCAATGCATGATTTTATTAAAAACCAGCTATATTAAGTCAACCAATAACATGGTGTTTAATGTTTCTTCGTCTTCTTTCATTTTTCAGCTTCTCTGGCCCTAATTTGATGAAATAATTGGTCAACAACGCCTTTTAGGTTGTTCTTGCCTGTTAATTTTTTTGTTTGGATGGTTTTATCCATAGTTCTGTCACCTCTAACAGGCAAAATTGACGAAAGTCCTTAAATCAAACATTTTGTTTTTTTGTTCAAGGGCTTATTTGTGACAATTTATAGTTGAGGGGCCAAAACCTTTGTACGGCAATAGTTTAGGGGCTGTTCGGAGATTTTTCTCTTTTGCTTTTATTTGAGAAAGAGTATCCTTTGGATTTTCTCTCACATGTTCATTAACTGATCTCCAACAACCTCACTCCCTGGTCTCATCTCTGCTGCGACATCTAAGGACGTGGCCTGCTGTGAAGATTATTCACAGTAAACAACCACGGGCACTTTACACAATCATAACTTAGGGTAGTCTCCCTTCTACGACTTGCTGAACTTGAGCAAAAGCTTAAGGTGGAGTTGAACCCAAACACTCTGTTTATGTGTGTGCATTTATTTATTTTGTTGCTATCCTGGTTTTTGCACGTGGACTAGTCTCTAGGACTTTGTTGGAAGAGCTTGTTTGCTGTTCTTCTTAGTGACAAAATTTACATGTTGAGAGTGTAGCACTCTCATAGTCTTGCCAACCTCCATATAACTGGACATGTGACAAATGTTATACCATGCTTTATTTGCAGGAACATCCTGAGTGGGAGATAAAGAATGGGCTTGTGATTTTCCAAAAAGCAAAAGAATCTGCACCTTGCAAGGAGATACCTTCTCTGCAGCTCATCAATCAGACACTCAGTTATGCAAGGGAGCTGGAGCGAATTGTTTGATAAATGATTGTCCCTCTTTTTCTTTGTGCTTCTAAGTGATCTTTACCTTCCTTTTTCGTTTTTGGGATATTTTATTTTTCTGGATGCTTAAAAGCTTCGGCAAAACATCTTCCATATGATTCAATACAAGAATGATTCCAAATTGCTAGGATTCTATATGATTAAGCCTTTTGTCAATGTTCAGCCAGTAATCATGTGTTAGAACATGAGTCGTCTTCCTTGGTTGATAGCAATTTATATCCATAAGCTTGGCATCAATAGATGTCGATTGAGATTTGACTTTGAAACTGCAATTGCTGATAGTCTTGTCACCTTCAGTTACTTTAGGACTTCTGTATTGTATCCAGGACTGGACCACAAATAGAACCACCATGAAATGAGCCGGTGAATGAAAGGAAACATGAATTTCATAGTCGGACTACTACTAAACATGAATTTCATAGTCGGACAACTACTAAACATGAATTTCATAATTTTGTAAGAGATTGTTTTGGATTGACAATTCAGGCTATTATTTAAACAATAATTGTGATAAGGAACTTTCGACAACCATTTATGACTGGGTTCACCGGGTCAACTAATGTTATCCTTTGTTATTCGACCTCTGGACAACTGCTACCAGGGATGCTGTAGCTGCCGATTTGATCAGCTATGTAACTTACTTTCCACCATTTTCATTTCCAGCTTATGTTGTAGGGTTGCCAATATTTACTTCTGATCTCGTCGAAGCTTAGCAGTATCAGTTAAATAGTCCTCAAATGTAGTCATAAAACGTGAGTATATAATTCGTAACAGTAACCCTAATGCTACCTGCCGATCTTATGCTCATGAACTGATTGATTAGTGTATACTTAACAACCGGTGGCCCAAAATGAAAGAAAAGTTGATAATAAAATAGGATGGAGAGAGCCCACCAGTCGTCAGCTTTGCATGCTTCTATCATGGTGGCTTGTGCGTTTTGCGGCTATTCATCCCAACTGAACGTTCCGTAATAAATTGGCCTAACCCTCTCTTGGTCTTTCGGGTGATGTAATGAAAAGGCATTACAAGTTACTTTACACCTTACACAGAAATCTTGGCTAAGATATTCACATATTTGTCGGTGTTGGTACGGTCCAATCATTTCCATGGTCTTCTATTTCTGTGATGAAAGTAGCTAAAACTCAGCTTACTAATGGGGGTCACTAGAGATGAACAATCCATTAGTTTATCAACAGTTTTTCACCTCCAAATTCCATTTTTCAAAATTTTCCGGTAGCAGAAATTAGGATTGACGCTTCTGTGGCTGTAGGATTTGAGGAAACTGAATTGCTTCTCTGTCACCTTCCAACCTATGATTAACATTGGTAAGGTAACTGGTAGAATTGTCACCTTCATACTTATGAATTCCCTTTTTTATTCTCCTCTTTTTGCCTTGCATTTTCAAGTAGTCCTAAATGAGGCACGCACTCTAGAGTAAGCGTTGACAGCGAGTGAAGAAATGTGCACAACCAGGTAAAAGATCACGAATTTTAACTAAAGTTGTGTGGTTGTTTGCTTTAACCAAGAGAAAAAGGGAGGTGCTTTTGCCTCCAAAAGCAGATGTGATCGCATGAATTGCTTCTATTGCCATCCATAAAGGATCAAAGTAGGTTCTTGCAACCCCATGGCCTAGGCGTCTGAGTCCTGACCCATATCTCTCACAGGTCACGACGCCTCTGTCCCATTCTTACCACCTCCATTATTGGCCTGTCTCCTCCTGTCTCTTTTCTATTTAATTCTACGAAATACAGCATCCCATGAACCTTCGGATTCAAATTGTCTACATCCATTGACTACATTTCTACCCTTCTGGTTTGTTAGTGTGCTTTTAGGGGATACTTCACCATTCTGTTTTACAAATTCACCAGGTCTTGCTGATGGTGGAATATCAGTAACAACTTTTTCTTGGCTTTCTCTAGTTCACTACATTTACTTGTAGCTAGCTAGCAATGTCCGTTTTTTCCCCACTTGGTTTTATGCTAATATGGTTTATCTCAAGGATAATGACTTCACTATGTCACTGCCCAAAACTTCTGTCCGACAAAAAAACATGAAGAGGACTTTCTATCCCAAAAAAAGATGAACTTTCTTGTCACGAATTAAGTGCTGATCACATCATTTCCAATGAACATTTCCAGCAATAGATAAATAAATGGTAGGGATATGCCCCAAGGATTTGGGTGTTAAGTAATTTCTTTGGCAGGTGCTAGATATTGGAATTGCAACTCTGCTCACATTAAGCTTCGAATGGGTAGTGAGAGTCCCTCCATTCCAACAAATGTTCCTCAAGAAACTTCCAATTCAGATGAGTATTTTCTCCAGCACAGCTTAGTATTTGCTGAAAGTCTCAAGGTATCTTCCTGTCCTTCACTTCTCTAATACTTGTAATATAGAATGCTAACTCTTGGAGATTTCATTTTTTTTTTTTAGTTTATTTTTGGTCTCTGGACTTTGACGGTCTGCTGCACTACTTTATTCAAACTGTCCTTCAATTTTTAGGACTTGAAGAATCTGAGGGTACAACTATATTCAGCTGCAGAGTACTTTGAATCGTCATACAAGAAACATGATTATAAGCAATTGTAGGTACACTGGTTTACTTAATTTCTGCTACAACAATGGAAGAACATGGTGATCATTCTCTCTCTTTTTTCTTTATTTTCTTTTTCCTATTTAACTTGTGCGTAGAGTGGTAGAGACCCTGAAAGATTATGCCAGCAAAGCTCTGATTAGCACTGTGGATCACTTGGGTTCTGTAGCATACAAAGTTGACAGTTTCTTGGATAAAAAGGTCAATGAAATGTCTGCTACAAGGCTTCAGTTTTCTTGCCTTGAACAGGTACCAATTCCCTACCTTGGACAATCTAACAGCTGAAACTACTCGGTGTTTATGTTAGATTAAAAATGTTTCGAGTAGTAGTAGGACTTGGGATTTTATTAACCTATGTCTGAGCATGTTTTTCCTTTGGCTAAACTGAATTTGTCAACTTTTGCTCTCATTCCAGAGATTGAGAACGTGCCGAGGATATACTGACAGCAGTGGCCTTCTACAGCAGTCGTTGGTCATCAAAACACCTAGACACTACAAGCATTACACAGTTCCAGGCAATTATGTCTCCTTACATGCGTTGTTTTCTGCTGCTACAATGATATGGACCTAAATTCGTGCCTGCATTTCTTTCAGTTTCAGATAGCAAATTCATAAGGGAATTTGACTCTTTGGGGAATGTTTTCTTTCTGAACCCCCATGAGGATAAGCACTTGTCTAAGCAAGGTAACAAATTATTACCAGCCTGATAAAAATCATTGCTCAATTCATTTGTACCATAAGGAAGTGCTCTGTTTCTTGCCCGAGTGTTTTCAAACCTATTCATTAGTAAATAAATACTTAAAGCTGGCAATTGATATCTCCAGACGATTGTCGTCTTGACAAATTTGAAGGAGCAGTTGCAAAGCCCCGTCCAACATTAATGAGGTACGTGTTCACGTTGAAGGTTTGGGTGCAGCAATAAATTTACATGAGTTTTTCTTTCACACACTTAAAACAATAATACTGGGCAGAAGAGGACACTCAGAGCCTTCTTCTACTGAATTATCTCCAAGACCTCTTTCCTTTTCGTTTGTGAAAGCTACATCAAATAAGGAAGGAGGTAAGTGCCCGTGATCTTTACGCTTTGCTAGTTTAAGCATTTTGATGCAGCAATTTGCATTGAACTTGTATGTACTCAAATGAGATTAGGGAAACGAACGGCTTCACCGTTTCACCTTCCCCTTAAGCGCTCTGGATCTGCTGCGAATAGACCAACTTCTCCAAATTCTTCTGCTACTAAACAACGGGTGAGCATCCACATATAGACCCCAGCAAGCTATTCAAGAAGTAGTTTTTTTCCTAGAAAAAACTTATTCAACAGACTCATGAGATATGATAAAGATGATGATTCTATGCTGTTTTTTGGATTACAGTGCCCCTCTGAGCCTCGAAGAGCATATTCAATGTCTACGAATCTGGACAGAAGCAAAGGAAAAGAAGTCGAACTATACTCGAGAAAAAGCAAACATCTCTTCAAAGCATTGTTAAGTATTCATCGGCCAAGAAAGCCGGGGGTACCCCTACCAGTACCATACAGATTCAGGGATGACAAGTAAGAAAGTAAAGCAACCTGGTTGGCAGTGTGAGGCTGTGAACACCCTTTTGGTCTTCTTCAGAAAACTCTGGAAATTGCATACGGTGCTGTGTTTATTCATCTGGACATCTTCTCTGTCATATGCCACTACCTTTTATGATAAAAGTACGTAAAACGTTTTGGGTCTGATGCACTATCTAAGATTGCAAAATACTTCTTACCTTGTACTAAAAATTAGATATTAGATATTTGGAGGTTGGACATTCTTTCATGGTGCCCATTAATAAAAACTCAGAACCTTTCTATTTTAAACGCCACGTATGGTACTCTATTTTTTGGTTAAGGCGACAATCAGAACTTTACATGAAAAGGAAAAGAGAGAAGCTTCGGAGTCGAGCCAAGGACGATATTGTTACTGGAGTAACATCCCTACCAATTGAGTTGGATTTTGAGAAATTGTAATCCTATCAACTGAGTTGGGTTCTGGAGATACTCTACGTGTACACTACACATGCGTAAGAGAGATTGCTTCTCGATGACAAAAGTGAAAAAAGTGAACAATGCACATTGATTCACGTATGCAAAGGTATAATGATGTTTAATAGAGAACTTTGGTAGTCGAGTGTTTGTATGACTTCCATTTAACAGAAATGATGATGACAGCTAAAAGGGAGAAAACTTTACTCCCAAATCAGCATCCAACGAAGCTTCAGGCTGTGAATCTTTACTCCACGGACCGGATTTGTCTTATGAAGTTCATATGGACATCTTCAGCTAAGATAATAAGCTGAGTACTATGCTTCATCCGACACACAACACCATGAACGTATTCAAAAGATGCAGTGGAACTGTAGAAAGGCATGACCTTGATCCTCAATCAAAATCCGAGATCAAAACTAGGCAATTCATCCGTTCTCTTTGTGCTTATATCCTGCTTGGAAGTATTTTGATCATCTGCGACCTCATGAGGGGTGACATTGCTTGAAGTTGCCAAACCAATAAAATGGACTCCATTCTGCCATCCAGTATCAATTTCCTTGCTATCTACACAAGGCTAAACCAAAAAAAGAAACACTTCAAACCAAATGAATCTAAGAAAGACTCATCAACAAGAACATTAATAAACATGGACCATCACTTGATAGCAAAGCTTCAGCAATTCATATTGCTAACCAGCAGAGTAAGGAATTAACAAGTCTTCAATTTTGTTCCAATTAAATACTTCAAGCAAAATGATTCAATATTACTGGTTTTCTCCCCTAAAAGAAACAATATATGTAAGCTGTGTAAACATCAAGGATCAAATAACAAGGGAAACATGAGAGCAATGTACCTGGGGAAGCTTTTCGTGCTCCGGTTCAGTGGAGAGTTGACTGGTGTCAGACCCAGATGCTGCTGCAGGTTCACCTCCAGTTGAATTCTCTGTGCAGTTGAAATAATTTTGATTGGACAGAATGATCAAGGTAATGTTGGTGATTGCATCTGATAGATAGAAAACTTGCCTTTGCAGAAAACCTTCTGAGTGCAATTCCTGGTTTTCAGATCTCCCGTTAATGTGTCTTGCAAGACTGATGTAATTGATGTCTTTAACTCCAGCTTTACAGTAGCCAAATCTCCGGGCTCTAGAACTGGAGCGTCTGGATATCTCCCACTACTCTCAGTATGATCAGTATCAACCCTGTGTGTGACGAGATTTGTAGTTTCAGACCTACAATTGCAGAAACAACATTAGTTGCTTGCATGGTTTCCAGTCTAAGCTCCTTGTGCATTTCCACACAAAGTCATTCACATAAATATAGAGAGGAAACGCCTCTTCATTAAGCGAAGAAATAAACCAACCATCCAATCAAAAGACTAACCTTCATGAATGTTAAGTGGTTTCTTGGAATGTGATACCTATGAGACCATTCAGTTTTATACATCTATATACTGCCTAAACTCTGTTTTGTGCAAGCTCTTGTTGTATACGTACCCTAAAAAGAAGCTAGGGGTAGTTTCAGATCCTTTTTCAGCTGATTTTGAAATTTCAACCGAAAGAATTTCATTAGTAGCTTCATCTTTTGGAATCTCACTGTCATCTTTCTGCATTGTTGAATTTTCTTCATCCAGGTGAATGATTGTGCTTCCTTCATTAGAGGCATCTTGCTGTTGTTCCTTTCTCTGATAACGACTATCAGACTGAAAGAAACTGGTTGACTCTGAAACATGGAAACCCTCTATGGATAAACTCTTCATTGTTGCAACATCCTTTTCAATCTTGGTTTTTCTGAGAATCGATAAGATTTCATGTGCTGCCACAACAGAAATCAGCATTGCGTGCAGAGAAATGTGTTGCAATGAAGCAGTGGAGCAAAATGGACAAAATAAGCTGTAGCGCAAAAAAGAAAAAAGCATTTTCACCTAATTAACAGCTCACCAGCTCGTATTGGATTTTGGCCGATTTCCTTAGCAAATATGTTATTCTCATTCATGGAGCCTTTAAAATTTGAAGCCATTTGCTTCCTGGTAAGAGCTTCATTTTCTCCTAGAATTCGAGAAAAAAGTTGCACAGAGATGTGAATACTCAGTTGAAGCATCAATAAAAGGAATTATAAATTTTGAAGAAAGTAGAAAACCTAGTTGCATAAATGTTTTCTTAAGACAGCGTTATCAATGACAGATGCTGCTTAGCAATTGAAGAGCGCAAAGAGAAGAAAAGCCCAGACCAGATTCTTGACCTTACTCAATTGGGGAGATGTCATACCAGTAGGAAGTTGGTTGAGGGAATATAATGGGCCACATGCTGCTTTCTTTTTACCACCCATATCACAATTTGTTTTTCGAATATTGGAGTCGATAGGAGGTTTACGATCTTCTTCACATTCTCCGATTTCCACTAAATGTCCATCAAATGCTACTGATTCACCAGATCTGATTATCTCATCCTTTTTCAGAAACCTGCTTTCCAAGAGTCTCCTGGTTTCATCATACAACACTACCTAACAAAAAAAATGAGGGCAGTGAACAGCGACCAAATTCAAGCCTTAGAAAGTACTAGAGGTCAACGTTGGAAGTACTCAAATGAAACCAAATTTTTTGAAAGTTAGAACACCAAAACAAATTCTGCACAACTACATGCACCTTTGTTTTCAGAATCTAGGCACATTTTTCTTCAGTGGAAAACAAAGAAATGGCAATTTTATTGTTTTGGATGCTAAAATAATCCTTTCAAGCATACCAACAACTGGAAAACTATTGTCAATCACTTTTGTAGAGGAAAACAAAAGCCAAAGATGGAGACTTAACACAAACCTTTTATATAGCCTCATGTCCTTTCTATAGATAATTTACTCTTACCAATATGGCTAACAATTTTGATTGACACGGAAAAAAAAAAAAAAAAAAAGGTGCCACATAACCACCAACACATTAACATGTAAAGTTATGTACAGTGGTAAATAAGAGAAAATCATAAAATAAATAGCAATTGGCTAGCGTCATGATGAAACAAATTTGAAACTGACCTGTTTACATGATGATCCACATGTGAGAAGCTGTAAAAACCCATCATGATACTTCTTAGCCTTTTGAGTTACTTGAGTAGTATACAAGACCTGCCATTCTGAATTGGAACTTTTACATTTACTGAATGTAATAGCAGAGCAACACGCATGAAATACTAAGACTGTATGAAAATGGGAAAAATAGGGTGAAAACCAAATCAATTTTCGAAAAAGCTTGTGGTGAGAAACATGTGCCACTGATAATGGCAGCTATTTACTGTTGTTTCAGGATTCGTTTCTCTACAAGGAACATGATAAAGCTAATTATGTTTGGATGGAGAATACAGTAAGAAAAAAAAAATTGGATGAAAAATCATGAGTAGGAGTACATGCAAAAGAAACTAACCTATTTTACTGGATTTTGTTGTTTCAGGGCAACCTGGTGAAGAGCCATACTTGGCCATTTCACTCTTCTTGAACTCTGAAATGTCAAAAATGAGCAGCATTAGTTATTTCACAGTCTATAGTGGCTTTGAACAGGGTTATTTACACGTTTAGGACAGAGCCAAGCCTTTTGGGTTTGTTGCCATACCTTGTATCACCTTCTGTGATGGACTCAGATTGAGTAATCTTGCTCTTTTTGGCCCCAAAGGTTTCCTTTCTTTGACGTTCAAAATCATGCATCAAAAGCTCACTTCGACTATCAGACAGTAAACATAAAAACCAACACAAGAGAGAGAGAAGAATAACAAGAAGATCATACAAACAGTTTTTTTTTTTAATACCAAATTTAGGGCTCTGAAATGATTCACATGTCCTGTTAATTTTTGAGGCTGCTGGAAAACTATTAGACTTCGATACAGGATCGTGATCTTCCTGCAGATCTCCAATATTGACAAGATAAAAATCAAATGCCAATATTTCACCGGCTGCAATGGTGTCATCTTTCTTTACAAATCTGCTGTCCAAGACATTCTTGCAATCATCATAAAGCATGACCTGTTAACACATTTAACAATAAAAAAACAAAAAAAGAGAGCCTTAAATAGCAAGACCTCCTTACATGACAACCAACTTTCTATTAATTATTTGCTATATATATGATGCAAAGGCAATAGCTAATGGAATTAACAGCTGTATGGATGGAGCTGAAAGACCAACCGAGCAACTTCATATGAGTCGAGTTTGGTTGGATAAGAGTTCATTCTAGCTCCATAGTTGTAAGTCCAGCTCGACTCGATAAGCACAAAACTTCCAACTTTTGTCACGAATAATTCGGGCTACTAGAGTTTGGCTCAGTAAATCCCATTTAAGCTTAGCCCAGAATATGGACAAGCCAAAAGTGAACAGACTTGTAAGCTTGTTCAGAAAATGAAACTCAATTCGAATGCTATAGTTTTCAACTAAATCTGCGTCGCTTACTCTCCTAACTGCGATTGTTTCGGATGGTAGTATATTTCATGATTCACTACAATATCATGTTGTAAACCTACTTCATCCTGAACTAAACCAGCAGTAAATTCCCAATTTAGACTGCGAAAGACAGTTCAATCAACAGCCTAAATCATGTTAATGGACCCAGAAAATCTAACTACCCATTCAACACCACGAATATTAAGCAAGGCAAGCACCACAAAACAATTGAGCTAAATTTTAAACTTGATTTGAAAGCTTTTTTTTCAGTAAAATTTAGATACTAAAACCAAATGGCATACTGAAAATGGACTATTTATGCAATATATTAATAGTCAATTGCACAAAAATTCATCCTTTCTTTCCTTTTTTTTATAACAGAACCACAAAAAAAAAAAACATTGAATGCGCAATTTTTTGTCGAAACTCATAATCGTAGTGTAAATACCTTATTTTTCGAAGAGTGAAATTGGACAAAGCCGTCTTGGTATACTTTACGCTTCTGCTTGACGTGCTTCGTGTACGTCACGCTCCATGTCTTCTTCAAATCCGCCATTGCTGTATCATTTCAGTCCACAGAGTTCAAAACAAAACTCGCAAAAAAAAGAAAAATTGCAATGGATAAATTCAAAAAAAAACGAAAGAGAAACTTGCCCTCGGAGCTGAAATTTGGAACTTATCGCGAAAATAGACTGACGAACTAAAATTATAGTTGGCGGGAAAAGGATGAAGGGTTTCGGGGTTTCCTTTTTTATTTGGGGGAAAATTAAAGGGGCTAGACTGAGAGACTGACCAGCAGAGAGCGTCTTCTTTCTTCTTTTTTTTTTTTTTTAATTTTTAGCAGGAGAGAACTTAACGTGGGATGGGACCCTTCTTCCTTTTTTTTAAAAAAAAATTTTTAGTATATAGTAAATTTTTACGTCCAGGCCGAAGGAGAAAAGAGGACGCCCAGAGCAAAGTCCAAGCGAGCAGACGCTAAAATAATTATGTTTTTTTTGAACTTCTGGAGTAAAATAAATTGAACTATTACTATTCTTTTTTTTTTTAAATCCAGAATCATCATGCATGTAATTAGTTTAAATGAGTAGACGCTAAACTTTGCTGAAAAGAAAGAGAATTATGTGATGCACGATGATCAAGAAAGATAAACATATATGTTGCGGTAAACTTTTCTAATTTTTCACAAGTTTTGATTGCAACAGGACACCTATTTTATAATAGTGTATACACTTTCACATTTGATACATAACAAATCATTTAAATTTAAAATAGAAATTCAAATTATATATATATATATTTGTCATATATCTGATCATGATAACATATGCATTGTCAATGTATATAAAATTAACTCTTATAGTAACTACATGCATGATGATTCTGAGATTAACCCTTGTATGATACGAATATTAAATAGGTGATGTTGAAGTTCCTAATTCAAATCATTAGCTTTCGATTTTCTTGTTATTTTCTTGTGAGGATTAAGGTCTCTCTTGGGAAGGTCGTTCTTGGGAAATGGAAAGAGAGAGCACCGAGGTAGTAAATCGCAAGAAAATGATGTGTTGATATAGATTTATGAATATAAATTTGAGGTCAACCGCTCTTGGAACTTTATTTTCCGCGTCCATCTCATCCCTACTAGGAGGATCGAAAAACCTTTCTGCGACTAATAACAGCTAGAAAATCTATTTTGGCAGACAGGGTGGGCGTCATGCATCATACATGTATAAAATTGGGAGTCAACAGGACAGTTTTAAAATGTTTGCACATTGATATTTTGGGTTATAAATGATATATTTGAAATCCTTCCAAAATTTAAGGAGAAAAAACATAAATTTCAAATACTTAGGTGGCAAATGGCCATTATCAATCCTTTAGCTATTTCTAGACTGGATTTATGTCCCACGTTGTGTACGAGAAATACAAATGATTTAAAATAATTGAACATTTAGAATAGAGTATTTAATATTTTTATTATCAAAGAAAACCATTATCTTTACAATTGCATTCTAGTGATTATTATTTGTTTATTGAATTTGAATGTAGTTTGAATTTTGGTATTATTGGATAGAATCTTTTGTGATTTGCAAAAATAAGGGCTACAAGCATAATATCCATAAAAAAAAATTTTGACAGACTTTTACTTGTTTTTTGTTTCAAAGTGGGAATGGATGTGGTAGAACTCTTGAAAAATTAAAATTATTGTGAATTTTTAGAATTCTTTGTAATTTGAAAAGATAAGTGATATGGTGTATACTAAATTTTAGAGAAAATTAGAAATAATTATAAACTCTAGAAAATTAGTAAGGAATGCTTCTAGAAGTTTTGAATTAGTGGATGTATATAGTACACAGACTTGGTTGCCACTAAAGCTTTCTAACAAAATTATATATATTTGCTTCGATATTTATATACATACATACATACACACACATATATGTGTATGTATGTATATACATATGTATATATACATATATGTATGTACATATATGTATATGTATATCTATATAGGAATGGGCATGACTCAAGTTTGAACTGGAACTGGACTCACGGTTTATTGAACTGAAACCGGAACCAGTGATCCAAGAATCGTTCAAACCGTCTAATAATGTACTTATATCCTAAATAGTTTGATGCATTTGTTTTAATTTTAAATTCAATTTTAATAGTCAACACATCAATAGCATCTGTTTTAGTCCATCAACTTATGTTCCCAATTCATTAGTAAATATAGCATAACTGATTTAGATCCAAATCCAATATAGTCAGAGTGTTAAAGTTAAATTAATCAAACTATTAAGTTAGCATTCGATAATTCTTTGTGTTTGATTAGCCATTTTGACAAATTCACAAAGGTTACTTTTTTTAAAGGATCAAGAAAATAGTCGTTGCTGAATCATAAAATAGCAATTTGTTAAATCAAAATATATGTATTTTTTCTTTTCCCTTGCCAAATGATAATAAAAAAATTCATAATTTTTTCCTACATTTGTTCGCATATTTACTTAAAATTAATTTTATAGTAAAACGTATTTTAACATAACTAGAAAAACTAAAACCGAAACAAGAACCACGAGAAATTGAAACCGTAACCGGAGGTTCAGGAACCGTAACCGTAACTGTAACCGTCCCTGTAAGGGTTGGTTCAATTTCCACTTTTCAGAAGAATCGGAACTGACGGTTCTGGAACCATGGCCACCTATATATACATACACATATATATACACACAGCATATGTTTGAAACCCTTTTTCTGCTTTATTTTTTTTTTTTAGGCTTACTGTTAATTACTCCTCCTTCAATTTTTTTTTTTTTTTTTTGGGGGGGCCGATAACCGGATGATGTTAGAATATGCATCCAAAGTCCAAATAGAGAATGAATAATCTAACATCTATAATCAGTAAACAAGGTAGTAGCTGGATGCCAATCCGAGATCACTTCTTCACTGTCTTTGCTCCATATAAGCTAGTCCAATTACAATTTAGTGAGACTTTTTTACCAAATAAATGGAAACGAAAAACTGGTGGTGGCAGCGGTACAAAGTAAGCCAAGGACGAAACCAAGGAACGGTTGGATCTCCGACAATGAGTAGTCACTAACAAATTGAATTGGACCACAAGCGGGAACATTTGTGTCCAGAAACCAGAAATGGGCAAGCCGATATTTTGCACAATTAAATTCAGCCCATTTTTTGTTTTTTGTTTTTTCCCTAAATTTTCTGAGGCTGGCCGGGGATGCTACAGTGTGAACTATGAAGTCTATACTGCAAGTTTTCCGATTCCATTTGTGGATTTATCTTTGATACTTTCAATGTGATAACTAAGAAAAGGGATAAATTCATAAACCTCCCTTGAGTTTTTCAATAATTTCACTTAGCTCCCTTAAGATCTTAAAATTACACATACCTCCCTCCCATTTAAATTGAAAAATGCTACCCTTAAAACATTTTAATGAAATTCCCTTGTTTTGTATGCTTATACCAAGAATGAGGTTCAAAATTATTTTTACATTATTTTCCTTCTTATTCCTCTTTTCTATCTTTCGCCAACAAAACAATAGAGCTACCATTATTGCCTTTAGCTTCTACTATAGCCAAATGTCAAACTAGTGGTTTTCTTTTTAACAAGTTAACTTTCTATGGAATCCAATGTTTTTTTCTTGTTGATATTTGTTTTTTTTTATTTTTTTGTATCAAAATTAACAATAAATCAAAAAGAAATGGTTTAAAATCACTATTAAACTATGGTGATCCCACTACTCAAAAATTTATTTGAATATTTTGTTTTCTATCTTATAAATCTAAATTCATAGTAAAATACTATCAAAAGTATCCTACCACAGTGATAAAATCATTATTGTAGTATACTTATTTTTCCTACCCTAGGGGGGGGGAGAGATCATATTCTTCATTTGCTGAAACAACAGCATATGTCTCTGCATAAGTGTCGGTGTGACAAGATTGATGTCTTGCGTTAGATTAGCAGGACCTATGATTGGTTGCTAGAAGAATCAGGATAGATTTTTTCGTTAATTAGATAATCTTACAATCGTACAAGGAAGTGAATTAAAACTCATTATATGAGGGCATTTTAGGGTATTTACTTAAAAATTTGACGGAGTCGATGTTCTTTTAAAGTGTGGTTACTAAAACTATCAAATTAAGGGAAGTAAGTGTAATTTTATAAACTTTAAGGGACCTGAATAAAATTATCAAAAACATTGAAATTATCCCCTAAGAAAAGTCCTCTGGTTCTGTGAATCTCCTAGAGAGAGTGTGTGTGTTTTCCCTGCGTCAATATCGGATGCATGCCAGTCTTGCATTATCATTTTGCTTTTCCGGACAAAAATAATTACTAGCACTATTTTCTCCTTTGACACACGAGAAATCCAAATTAGTAGTCTCATAGAAAAAGTTTTTATTGGACATTACAGTAAAGTTAGACCATGACAACACACATCCAACTAAAGAATGGTTCCCCTATTCAATTAACAAACCAACACTAATGGCTGCTGAGGCAATATCTGCCACTGCAAAGCATTACCAGTTACCACTGTCCACTAAAGGACAGCTAAAGCAGATTTAAGGCTATAGACTAATAATATATTAATAAGAAACAACAGGGTTGGTGAATCATCCAGAAAAGTACATTTACTCTAATCTAATACTTCCCATTTTTTCCCACTCACTTCCCATATCTATCAAAACACAAGTAAGCTCCATGTTGTAAATCAGTCATATTTTTAGGACTCGTATAGAATTACACGAGAGTATGATATCATCTATTTTGGGAAGTCTTTAAGAAACCCCCCACCCCCTTTTCTATCACCACCTCTCTCTCTCTCTCTATGTCATTTATATATATATATATATATATATATATATATTTGTTAACGAGAAGTTTAGAATAAGTTCGACTCCAATTATTACACACATCAAAGCATGTCTCAAGAACATAAATCGGTCTCCTGACAACATATTGACATATCAGGAACCTCAGGGACCGTAGGCTGGCCAAAGGCCTCAGGGCACTGTCTCTATCAGACAACATGCTAAGTCTTGGGATAGCAATTAGTATAATTTTGAGTCGAGGATAGAACTCCCCAAAAGAATAATGAGAATCTGAGCTCAAAGGAGGCAAATTCTTTTTCTCCAAAAAAAAAAAAAAAAAAAAAGAGAGAGAGAAAAGTCAAACCAAGAATAAAGTAAAGCATTTCAACCTGGTCGAATTTCTCAACGGAGATTTCAGTTGAGTTCAGAAATTGTAGAATCCGCCTCCTATGTCCTCTAACCACTCGGCTTCCCTAATACTAAACCAACAATTGATAAAAGAGGATGGATGACAACTTCTAACGTGTCCACGGTGCATAGCAAAGTAAACCTGCCTGAATCCCGAAAAAGACAATCTTCACCTCTTGTCTTTTTTAATCTTAATCCAAGAAACAGTAGTTATTGTTGGATTGATTATACGTAAAATGTCGACAATCCAGTACGATCTTCATTCTTGACGATTGATTCCAAGTCTTCTCAGGACAAAATTATGTCTTCCAACACAAGGACAACAGTTGCACGACAGGGAAGGGGAGAGGGAGAAGGAGCAGATCCCTCTATCGCTATTTTATTCATTTCTGTGATGCAAATTGCAAGTAGCCCCCCAAGCATACAACTGTGAATTTGTAGCATTAGATTCCAATATTCTGTGGACTCACCGCCTCCCACAGTCACCACAACAGCTCCCCTCCCAATTATTATTATTTTTTTGTTTTTTTTTGTTTTTTGTTTTTACCATCACATCTCCTCATCCCATCCACCTCCCCTATTCCCTCCCTCTTCTCCTTCTCCTCCCACTTCCATTCGCTGCTTATAATATTCCGGGAAAAGCAGAAGAAAATTGAGCTATAAGAAGAGGAAAAAGAAATGGGTGAGCCAGAAGAACCCGATAGGAATACTGCCCGGGGCAAGGATTTCACTCTCAAATCAGATGAGCTTTTGACTTCCTCTGCTCAGCCGTCGGACAGGGATGCTCTAATCATGGATCTTGATCTCGATTTTGATGCTCCCTGGTCCTTTGATAACTTCTTCTCGGCTGTTGCTTCCGGCTCTTCTCCCCCGTTTCTGCTCTCCACTTCCGACCACGCTTATTCTCCTCTCTGGGCCTTTTCCGATGGCAGTAATAATAATGAGGATAAAGCACCCGGGAATACGACTCCCCTTCCTGATTTCTCCAAAATTCTCCCTCGTAAGCTTCACTTCTCAGCTGTTGTTGACTATTATTACATGTGTCTGTGGGTGTGTGTGTGTGTGTGTTTTCGGAGTCTAAATGAAATGAACTGGTTTAGTTTCCAGCTGTCCAAGCTGACAAATTTTGTGTGTTCCTATGACTCTGCTTCAATTGCTCTGCTTTTCTTCTTTGATTTGTTTTAGCACTGAAATGAAGGAAGAAAGAAAAGTGTTGTCTTTTTCCCTTTTCTTCTCCTATTTGAGCTAGATGGAGAAAGTGATTGCTTTTCTACTGTAGCCAAGTCCATCAAGATTTTTGACATGTTCTCAGATAAATCCAGTTACATTTTCGTTAAGTTATTACTGCTTAATAAACATTTAATAGGGGAATAAAAAAAATCAGACATTTTCTACAATTTTCCGCTGTTCTCCGGGTAAACAGTGCTTCCGATTGTGAGTGAGGCTGGGCCCTTTCTGTTTCCTTGTCCTTTGGTTCAGCATTTTTATTTCTCCTAACAGCACTCATATCTATGATTGGATGTTGGTCGTTTTGTGAAAGAATCACGTTTCCAACTTAAAAGCCAATTTGCACTGACTGAAGTGGTTCAAAATCTTTACCAATATCCTTTGGAAATTGATGTGGTAGAAGCCTTTGTGTTGTTGAGAATGTTGGCATCGTTGATTATTGGTTCTGGTCTTTTAGTCTTTTGGAGCAGTATCTTTTGGAGAAAGATTTGATTTTGAGTATAGTAAATGGATACAGGTAACACTGATTTGATAACCGAAAACATATGCGGGAATACTGACAAAAGAAAGCCACCCTTGCCAACTTTGGAATTGACTCCGTTGGATTATTCAGATGGTTATTGTACAATCAAGGAGAAAATGACGCAGGCTCTCAGATTCCTCAAAGATTCGACTGAACAGCATGTCTTGGCGCAGGTCTGGGCACCTGTAAAGAATGGTGGTCGCTGTGTACTCACAACTTCAGGGCAGCCATTTGTTCTAGACCCCAAGACTAATGGGCTTTATCAGTATAGGATGGTCTCTGCAATGTACATGTTTTCAGTTGATGGGGAGACTGATGGAGTTCTTGGATTGCCTGGTCGTGTTTTCCAGCAAAAATTGCCAGAATGGACCCCAAATGTGCAGTATTATTCAAGCAAAGAGTATCCACGTCTTAATCATGCTCTCCATTATAATGTTCGAGGGACTTTGGCGCTGCCAGTATTTGAGCCTTCTGGTCAAACTTGTGTTGGTGTACTTGAGCTCATAATGACCTCCCAGAAGATTAATTATGCTCCTGAGGTTGATAAAGTATGCAAAGCACTCGAGGTTGGTGCTGCGAACCTCTCCAACTCAGATATAAAGCATCTCAGTATTTGTTCATTACCATGCACAATGTTTTAAAAAACTTGTTTTCAGTTACTTGTCTGCTTAGTTATTAATTTTTCAAATTTGTAACTTGTTCAGTTGGTCTAGCCTAGTCAGCTCACTGACCACAGTTTTGGTTGCTTTATGTTGGGTGAGAATGTCATTACGCTTTGGATAAGTCCTTCTTCATTATTTCTCAAACCTAGTGCTTGGTTACTTTTGTGAACCATTTGCAGAACATTCCTGTATGATAGTAATTGATATGGCTTTGGCAAATAATAGGTTGATGTTGCATGCAGAGATCCTTTGTGCTCCTCCCGCAATATATTTTTCAAGATGCATTTTGTTCATTAACTGCTGAAGTGTTAATTGAAATAAATCTCTTGTTAGGGTGCTTGAGATAACTATTGTTTTGCACTGTGATTCAAGATATGTGGTGTTTCTGACAATATAATTATGTTTTGGTTATGATACATCCAGATTATGTATCCCAAAAATGAACTAAAATGATCTTGCTTGAGTTGAAGAACCTCTCAAAAGCTGTTGCCGGAATTTCCTGCCTCTAATTGGATATTTCTCCTTGATCTGTGACTTCATCTCATTCTCCGAAGTATTTTGTCACTTCTAACTGATCTGCTTTTACCACGGCCATAAACTGTCTTTAGCTGTCTAGAGAGTTGAATTCTGGTCCATTTACAGCTACAGATTCTGGATTGAACATGTCACTTGTGTCAATCTTCGGTGCTTAAGGCCAAGTTCTTTTCTTTAGTTTCTTGTTCCTTAATTTATGTAATGGAAAGCTAGCTAATGGCTTTTGAGGTTCAGATGGTAAACAATTTCATTTTTTCTGCAGGCTGTTAATTTGAAAAGTTCGGAGGTACTGGATCAACCAATCATACAGGTAAGAACATCTGTAGAGTTGAAGATCTTACAACAATAATCACTTTTTGGTTTGTTGACAAATACGTAGTCAATTATCTTTTAAACCAGGTATGCAATGAGGATCGGCAAAATGCGCTGACTGAAATATTGGGGATACTAACGGTGATATGTGAAACTCACAAATTACCTTTAGCTCAGACATGGGTTCCATGCAGGCATCGAAATGTCCTAGCAAATGGTGGGGGTTTAAGGAAGACCTGCAGTAGTTTTGATGGAAGTTGCATGGGACAAATCTGCATGTCAACCACCGACGTAGCATTTTATGTTGTGGATGCTCATATATGGGGTTTCCGTGAGGCCTGTGCTGAGCACCACTTGCAGAAGGGACAGGGTGTTGCTGGGAGGGCATTTGCTTCCCACAACTTGTGCTTTTGTGAAGATGTCACCCAATTTTGCAAAACTGAGTACCCTTTGGTGCATTATGCACGCATGTTTGGTTTAAGTAGTTGCTTTGCGATCTGCCTACGAAGCACTCACACTGGAGATGATAATTATGTCCTAGAGTTTTTTCTACCACCTAGCATCAGAGACCATACAGAGCAAAGGGCTTTTTTGGATTCACTCTTAGTGACAATGAAACAGCATCTAGGGAGTCTCAAATTGCTTCTGGAAATGAACTTCAGCAGGATTGGAGATCTGTTGAGATTGTTAAATCATTGGTGGGTGAGAAACTTGATTCAGGACCTGAACTATTTCAGACATCAAAACCTGCTACAACATCTACTGCCTTAACTGTTCCAGAGATGTTGCAGCTTGATTCCATCGAATTGCAGCTAGCAACATTGGGTGACAATTCTGCAAATGATGTGGCACATGGGGGTGGCACAGCTCAAGTCCAGAATGCTGTTTCTATTGCTGAGAATAAAGACACAGGCAAAAAAACAGAGAGGAAACGTGGGAAGGCAGAGAAAACAATTAGTTTAGAGGTTCTGCAACAATATTTTGCTGGTAGTCTTAAGGATGCAGCGAAGAGTCTTGGTGGTAAGTTAATTCAGTCTTAACTTTTTATTGGCCACTAGAAATTTCTTCCCTCTTCTACTGATGCTTTTTCTTGGCAGTTTGAGTTCCTGCAAGAAGCTGAATTAAATCTGCTGCTTAAAAATGAATTGCTGACATCAATATTAACTTTTTGCAGTGTGCCCCACTACAATGAAGCGCATATGTAGGCAACATGGGATTTCTAGGTGGCCATCTCGCAAGATAAACAAAGTAAATCGTTCTCTTTCAAAGCTTAAGCGTGTGATTGAATCTGTACAAGGTGCCGATGGGGCATTTAATTTGACTTCTTTGGCTACATCATCACTTCCTGTTGCAGTTGGTTCTGTTTGTCGGCCATCTAGTTTGAGTGAACCTCATCAACAAGGCCATCCTGGGTCTGCACCATCTCATGATTTTCCTGGGGAAAAGAATGAATCTTCTCCACCTAATGGATTTGAGCATGATGATAAGGCAGAAACCTCAAATGAATTGCCAGTTGGCAGAATAGGAGAAGATGGATTTCTGCCAGGTGAAGGCTCACACAGGTCCAAAATTGGAGGTGGGTCAAGAGAGGAAAGCACGGGGACTGCTACTTCCCATGGCTCGTGCCAAGGTAGCCCCTGCATCAGAAATGGCTCCTCCCCTCTTAATGAACTGGTGATTTCACCATCACTTGAACAGAATATGAGAGTAGGGGGCTCAGTGGGATTTACATGTCAACCATTGGGAGAAATCAATTTGTCTGCTGGCTTCTCAGCAGATGCTTTTGTGAGTGTAGAACCCCAAGAGCCATTTGGAGGGATGCTAATTGAGGATGCAGGAAGTTCACATGATCTACCAAATCTCTGTTCGGCTGCTGAGGCCCTGTTTGATGAATGCGTGCCAGAGTACAGTTGGAATGATCTGCCACGTTCTGATGATGCAATCCCTAAAGAACCCATGGTAGTTGCCACTGAAACAATGCCATGTTTTTCAGCTAAGCTTGAGTTGAAAACCATTACCATAAAAGCAACATATAGGGAAGATATCATTAGATTTCGCCTCCCTCTGGATTCTGGTATTGACAGGTTAAGGGAGGAAATAGCCAAGAGGCTGAAGCTAGAGCTAGGGACTTTTGAAATCAAGTATCTAGATGACGATAATGAGTGGGTTCTTATAGCATGCGATGCTGATCTACACGAGTGTGTTGATGTTTCGAAATCATCAGGCAGCAATTTGATCAGACTGGTGGTTCATGACCCAATGCCCCAACTTGGAAGCTCCTGCGAGAGCTCGGCATAGTGCAGAGGATTGATTAGGTGTAAGATAGGTAAGGCTCCTAGAAATTCTTTCCAGTGTTAGGATATATATATTTTTTCAAGTGCAAATGTAAATCTTGGTGTTGCCGGGTTCTACATACAGATGGTTGATTTGGAAATGTGGATTGTCATTGTGAACGGGAACACCCCACCTATGTGATAGACTTTTGCGCAGGAGATGGGAATCATGATAAAATGGAGAGCCCCGCGTTAAAGAAAAAGCAAAGAAACAATTTTATGCGGGAACAGAACGTCTTTGCCTTGAGAACTTGTAGCTAGCTGATGACCTTAAGTGACATTTGCTTTCGGTAATTGTGTATTTGAGATCATTTTTAGTGTAATTTCACATATGGAAGGTAAAACATGGTTAGAGAACGTGTCTGAAATTCTTTAGCAAACATGATCATCACAAACAAGTACATCCAAACAGAAGCCAACTTTCAAAAGAGTCACTCCATCCCACCTACCAAGAATGAAGAAAAAAGAAAACTTGAAAATAAGTCTAGAATCACGCCTCTAAGGAAGGTAAAAAAACAAACAAGAGAAGAGATTTGGGGACGATGTTTTGGAAGTAAATGCACAATCAACTGTTAATTGCTAAAAATCAAATGAAAGACTAGTGTGGTGAGAACTGAGAACAGACGTTGAAGTAGTAGAGGATGGTAGTAGTCGGCCAACTATTATGCTAGGCAGTGGCCCAATAATAATGTGTCCGTCTGCGTTTCCTAAGCTGTGCCGGGAAGTCAGTTATATGTCATCTGAACCGAGTTGTGCCATTTTGGAGATTCTGATGCTATCCCTTTGTCAAACGTCTAGAGCCCCGGTGGACTCAGACGGATGTGAATCATTAGCCACGGTGCTTGTATTCTTTGTGTGTCCATTAGTGGCCTTCTCTGTTAAGCCCACCTCTCCTTTCGCTCTCCTTTCAGCAAGTTGTCTCTTTGTTGATTTGTAGAAGACAGCATAAAGTATTAACTGGGCCAGCCCAAGTAGTGATCCCATCCCATTAGGAGCCTGAAAAGTCAAAGGCACATATTTAGAAAGAAGAAAGTTAAATGCCCATGATTAATTCACATTTTTTTTTTTATTTTTATTTTTTTCCCTCTAGGCCGAAAATAGGTAGAATAAAAGTTGCACCCTAATGCAAAACATGCAAAGACTAAGCAAGATATTAAAAATTTTACTTCATACCTAAAGCCTCCTAATGGAATTTCGCAAATAGTAGCATTAGTTGAAGAGCTTTGCACAATTTCAAGAGAGTGAGTGTAAATACTTACTACAATGAAGGGGTCAAAACGGATGAGGGCATATGCCGTCCAGCTAATCCCATTGGCCAAAGAAGCAAGAGACAGGAAGAAAGGCATGAACTCCACACTCTTTGTGGTGATCACCAGTTTCTGCAGGACCAAAGAATATAGCAACTGTGATCAAGTTCAGTACAGTACCCAAATATAATTTGCATAGCAAAAGTTGACGTTTTCTTGCAACAACGATCAGAAGTCTTTTGATCAAGTTATCAAGTAAATTAATAGGGTCAAGTTCATTCTCAAGGGTACAAAAAATTCTGTGAAGTATCATCAGAATAGAGAAATCAAGAAAAGAAAGAAGAAAAACAATGTCCTTCTCAAAACAAAGATTAGACCCCATTATGTTAAAGTTTTCAGAAAATTGGTATGTTAAAGATTTCAAGGTACGGGATGTCAATTTTGTCCCCCCCAAACAAAAACAGAAAAATGGTGATGTTCGTGGTGGATTAATGTACTACAACAAAAATGAAGCACCATAAACAAAGATAATGTAATACCAGAAGATATGATCCTAAACAACAAAAATAGTAATGCGAAAGCAAATTAAGTGCAAGTAGCAGGAGATGGATGGATGTAGAATGACGAACCATGACGGATAATGGAGAAGCATACATCATGATGTTGCCGGCCATGCAGATACTGCCCACAATTGCAGACCGGAGCTTGGTAGTATGGGCCAAAGTAAGAACGAGGAGGGCCAGAACCGCCACGAACAAGAACTCCGCCAGCACTATCACCACCACCCTGAGCCTCTTCTTTGGGCCGGAATACACGATGAAGAGAAGTAAGTACACCACCTCGATCACAAATCCGGTGCCGTTAATGGTCACCACCAGGGTGCTGTGTGGGTGAACCATCGGCAGCCCGTACAGCACCCACAGAGCGCAGTTGACAAATGTTGCTAGGTACGGCACCGCCGAGTATTGCTCCACTGATTTCTTCTTGCATATCCGGACAAACGTTGGCCTAAATCATCAAATTCAGTATCAAAACCAGGATTCATTCCTTCATTCACTACCTCAATCTTTGATACGTGGGTTTTATGATAGAGAATGGAAGAAATATTAATTCCTTGTGGTTTTTGGGCTTGACAGAGATATTTTAGTAGCGGAACTGGTAAACAACCAAGGATATCACTACTACTAGTACTATTACTTAGTAGGCAGTTCTTATTCAAGCTCCTGCAATTCAATAAACAGAGTCTAATCCAAAAATCAATTTCGGCGCAGATCATCGAGGTGGAATTAACCGTATTGTGTTTTTCTTTTTATCAGGAAAAGAGAAAAATATAATGAGAACGCCCACCCCCATATAAATACAAAAAGAAGAAGAAGACGAAAGAAAGAAAGAAAGAACAGAAAAAGAGGAAGAGTTCTGCTAGTGATGCAATAAGAAGTTGAGGAATGGATGGAGATTACTTACACCGGAGATAAGAACAAGATGAGAGAAATGACGTTTCCTGAAAGAAATGAAGGAATAAAACTCAGGTTAGTAGTAATTCCCTGAAGGGGAATTCTTTTGCATGTGATGAACAGTACTTTCCATGTACGATTGCATGTGCATATATATGTATACATATACAGAAACAGCAAACAAGCTAAATCAATCTGGCTCCGGTTATCAACAAAGAAACTAGTAATTATGAGTGAAGAAATTACCTATAATACCAACCACGGTGCGAGCAATATCGCCTGAAACCATGGCTACTGAGCAGAAATCAAGACACAGAGAAGAAACGGTAGAAAAGGACGGAAAGTGTGTGAGTGTGTGTGTGTGTGTGTGAGAGAGAGAGAGAGAGAGGGATGATTCGAATGAGCAAAAGATAGAAATAGGGTTGGTAGTCAGAAAATATATAGGCGGCGAAAATCGAAATGAGAATGAATGAGAGCTTATCGCAAAAGCAGCAGGCCAAAAAAACACACACACACTCACACACACAGAGGTATGACATGTATCGGTTAGCGATACTCAGAATTACACATGGAGACTCGTAGAGAAAAATGAATGATGAGCGAGAGAGAGAGAGAGAGAGAGAGGGATGATATATTGTGGCACTGCCTTCAAGGTCCTCAACCTCTTCCAGCTGCTGGTACTGCCTGCTACCCCAAAAGAAAAGAAAAGAAAAGAAAAGAAAAGAAAAGAAAAAAGAGGCAGAGGCTGTAACAATTTTTGCAGTTGGAAATTTGTTGCTTTTTCCCATGCTCAAATTCGTGTAAGTTATTACTGGTAACTGCTGCAAGGTAGTTTTTTTGCTTGCAAAGATTTGGCAGCTAAAACACAGCAGGTGGGGGTGGCATTTAGTTGTGGGTTTTGGGGGGATTCAGCCTTCACAGCCCAATTGGCGGTTGTTACCGTACGTACATTTAGACTGTTAGTAATATTCTCTAATGCACGTGACCATGCACTCCCAACGCACTATATTATTATTGGTCTTGGCTATCAATCGATCAATCCATCCCACCCATTGATCTCTATTTGTCCCTCCAATTTGAAATTAATTTGTTAGCACATAAATTAGAAAAAGAACAAAATAGCAAACGAAAAACATGCAAGCATCATACATACACACACACATATATATGGGATTTATAGTAAAGCATTTGCTTTTTTCTTTCTTTTTCTGTGGCGAGAGTAAATACTGGATGGATCTGACTTCAACTATCATAGGGGGTGTCAGGGCATATGCCGATGCAGATTTCACATTGCCAACCAGCCGAACAGATGATCTTTATTGAGAAAAATAACCTGACTTTATCAAATAAGTCGACTTGTGTTCTCGAAAACAAAACAGTAATCCGGCCTTACCAAATGTAAGCGTGGGAGCATGGGAATGGATGACATTTGTTTGCTTAAGCATATGACGAAAACTTGAAGCTAGCTAGTTAGTCCAAATCTGCATATTAAGTCATCGGTTGGTTGATGTCTAGTGCAATTCCTTTCCATCTGCATGAAAAAGTATCTTTTCGTCCAACGCTATTATTAGTATCTTCTTTGGACGGAGTCGGGGAAGGAACAGGAGGAGGGGGCAGTGTGGTGCTCCGTATCCGGACTGCATGATCGCGACGGGTTGGTCATTTTTAGGACATGATGAAAAAGTGCTAAAACATAAGACATGCATTTGGCGTTTTTCCTCAGCTATATATTTTCCAAGGGCAACTTGAGAGGCATGGCTGCTAGTGTCTATTACCAAAGGCAAGAAATTAAAACTACAAAAAAGGGAAAGAAAAAAAAAAGGATAGATGAATTTTCTCTAAACCTGCATGAATTTTCATGTTCCTGTTTTTGCATTAATACGGCTGCTTAATTAATTTCAACTAGAAGTGCATCTATGTGCAATTCGCTTCAAGGTTCGTATAAAAGACGCAAGCATTAATTCTTTTTCTTCCCCCCAATCAATCTGAAAACCCATCTACTACTTTTGTTCTTTTATTTTTTTGGGGTTGTATGGTATAGAGAAAAGGAGTATAAGTGGAAGTTCTTGATTTCGAGATCTCCATTTACGCTGAAAACAAAAAAGAAGCCTATTTCTAGTACTGTTAAGAAGGTGACAGGAAAGTTAATTCTCCAATTATTAATTAATTAGAGAACAGGGTGTAGTTAGAAGAAATGACAAGTCAATGTTTATTACTGCTTGAAGTGCATGTAAAAAGTGATTCCCTAACCTCCAATCATTTGCCTCAGAATAATTGTGAGGGTGTTCGATCAATCGTAGACTGGCACGTCAACATTTAGTAACCGTTAGTGCATTTAGACATTGTCGCAGTAACTTCGCAAACTCACCACCGCTTTTTCATGGTTCCTCTTAAAAATTCATTTTTTTTTTTCCCCCATTTTTCCTCCTAAAAATTCATTGAGGAGTTAATATTTGCTTTTGGCGGGGGATGCGGCGCCTCTGGATTGAAGATTATTTAAAAGTTTTCCTTTTCTATGTTGATGACTCTAACATTTTGTTTGGTATAAATACATATATATACTTGTATATATATATATTTGGTTGGATGGGTCTCTCTCTCTCCCTCTATATATATACATATATATATATATATATATATATATATATATCTGGCTGGATGGGTCTTTCTCTTTAGTTCTCTTTATATAACTTAGTTGAACAGTTTCTCATTCTCCATTAGAGCATGATAATATAGCTGTTGCTAATTTTTAAAAAATGGAAAAAAGGAAAAAAAGAAACTATAACTTTTTTTTTCTTTACAAATAATGTGATCATCTTTGATAAAAAGAAAAAAGAAACCATAACACTTTTTTTTTTAACAAATAATGCGATCATCTTTGATAAAAAGATGATTAATTAGAGAATTATACGGGCGATTTTCCAAATAATTGTGGAGTTCAAACACACAGGTTTCTCTTGAAGTTGAAAATTTGCCACCAGCAATGTGTAGAGGAAAACATCAGTTCTCTCCAAAAGACTAAAAGCATAATGGCACGTTTTTCCATACCTATCATTATTCTATCCCCACCCCTGCCCTGATTTATAGATACATTTAATCGCATCTTTAAAACCTCAACAGGTACAAATTATACTTTGATGGGTAGCTTACTATGGGTGCCGATAGTTTTATCATATTTGTAACTTACACAGTACTAGTGTTTGTGATGCTTAACCAAGGTTTTAAAAACTAGACCGTTTATTGAACCGGAAAAATTACCAGGTCACGGATCACTGGTTCAACCAATGGGCTCACCTTTTTTTACCCGTGACGTCATAAATAAATAATAAATAAATTATATATTACTATTTTTATTATATATGCAAGCTGCACATTCTTCTATAGAAATTTAGACACATGATCATAACTATAATTCTTTTGCTAATGAGATTATAATAAAATAAACTAAAAAAAAAAGCAAAGATACAAAGCAAAATAAAAGAAAAACAAAGGAAAAAATAATTATGATTATATCAATATGACAAGTTTGATACCAAAAAATAAAAATCTTACTTTAGAAAATTAGTAATTGATAAAGTAAAATAAAAAAATCATAGATTAGAAAATGAAACTTGTGCATATAGGTCAAACACAAATTTGAACTTTGTTGGAGGAATTTGAGAAATTAATGGGGAGATCATGAAGAGAGGGATGATTAAGAAGATAAAAAATTGATAGAAATTAGGTAAAAAATTATAAATAAAATAAAGAAAAAAGGTTGGAGTCTTTTAGTTTAACTTGAACTAATTGTAGGTTGCAATTATCTAATTAGTTTCTTTGTTACATTTTTTTAAAACTTTTTATCTTTTTTTTTAAATTTTGATCAATTGAATGAACCGGATTAG
This sequence comes from Gardenia jasminoides, assembly GCA_013103745.1. Taxonomy (NCBI): domain Eukaryota; kingdom Viridiplantae; phylum Streptophyta; class Magnoliopsida; order Gentianales; family Rubiaceae; genus Gardenia; species Gardenia jasminoides. The sequence goes on from CM023103.1 coordinate 54,915,125, forward strand.
TTTAGTAAAAATCGTTCCGGTTCAACAGTTCACTGGTTGGACCGGCCGATTCAATTGGTTTTCACAAAATAGAGTAGTTTTTAGTCCACCGATTTTTAGCCATAACCCGGCTCGGACAGCTACCCAGTCGACGGTTCAACCAGTTCGACCGGGTGGTCCGAGCTGGATTTTAAAACATTGATGCTAACACAATTCTTGCGTTGAAATATGTAGTCAGCTCATTCAATGGACGTTGACAGCGATGGGCAGCTTACAATTCAAACCGTGCCGTTTACAACAATGTCTTCTGGCAAGACGCGAGGCAGGAACGGTCATCAGAAAATGGAAGACTAATATCATTGCATGTACATTGTTTTTACTACTATATACGGGGCTCACAAAAATTTATTATACTTTCTATTGACAATGAATTATATGCTAAAAAAATGAGTTACGTCCTGTGAATTTTGATAAAAGTGCTCGTACCCTTAAAATAATATCTTGTGGCAGCCGTGCTCGGTTTCTTTCAAGTAGCCCGCACCAAAACTGATAAAGTAAGGGCACCTATTATGGGACATAATAGAAAGTGTAATATCCTTTATTACACCTAATAACTATACCATCTCGTGAGAGTGTAACAGACATGATACGTATTTTGGTCATTACATGCATAATAGACATGCAAGAAAACAAAAGGCTAGTTGTGGATCCCAGTTTACTTATGGAATATGTATTGTAAATTATTAAAATAAATATGTAATTTGATCGTGGATCCGTGATGACATGACATATGGATTATACTCTTTACAAATGAATTCCCGGTGGATACCCTAAGTGGCAAGGACAAACCAAGTGAAAGTCGCAAGAGCAGTATCCGAAATTAAGAAACCATAGACAGAGCTCCTAGCTCTCAAGGTTAGGCAATACGAACTAAACTTGTGCTACCTACGTGGTTAACATTCATCATTGGTCATTATGGAGCAGCTCAATTAATCAATTCAATATATTAGGAATGGTCCCTCCTGATCAACAAAAATGATCACCAGCTAGCAGCCTGAAAAATGGTTTTGGCAAGCTCTAAACATTGCTAATAAACATGACCTAGTGAAGGTAGATGATCATTTACAACCTTCATGGGAAAAGAAGATTTTTGTCAAATGCATATCCCGTACGAGGACATATTTGTCCTGTTAAGGGATCTGATATCGTTTTCCCCAGATATTTTCTGTGTGTTTAGCATGCAGATAGGAAATCCCATGATTCAGTAACTGCTCAGTACGACCCCTGGAGCATAGCCTGTGCAAAGGACTTTTAACGAGTGCTTTACTTTATGGTCGAGAAGACGGATTTGCAGCTTTGAATCACGGACAAGATCACCGGTAGAGTGTGGACTACTTCTTTTGTCGCAGTCATAGAGAAAATTTTAACCGTGCATCATCTGTCCAAGGCAGCTGTTTTCAGTCACCATCAACATTATATATCTGGTGAAAAGAGGAAACGTCTATTCACGGATAAAAGGATGACATGGGAATTGAATTTCATCTCTCCATCGACCACATTTTTGCAAGTTTTTCACAGTTCACGCCACAGCACGTACGTCCCAAACTCATGTGCTTTGGGGAGCCTCAGGCCAACGTGTAATGCTACCAAGTATGGATCATCTCTGTGTCAGGTTCATCCTGCAGATGGTTTTGGCAAGTGAGCAGGGGATGATGGTACTGCCTGGAGAGTGGACAGGAGAAAGAGCATCTGGCCGGTCGCTTCCTTTCACTTTTGCTGCCGGGCCTGCCTTCCGATATGGAAAACCGGAGCATGTGATGTTATATGGTCATCTCAGGATTTTCAGGCAAATGTTCAGGGAACTGATTACTGAAAAGGCTGAAAATACCATGCAGTTTCTGGCAATGGAAAATCCAGAGCTTGAAGAGTTAAAACTCCTCCGGCCCTAGTGTCCTGCCGATGAGCAGTTAAAAGAGGCCCAAGCAACTAAAGTCCCAGTCCCACTGACAATTCTGGTGCCCGTTGCTCTCTAGAGGTTTTAATTCCTAATGCTGACACGGGATGGAAAAGCGTCCCGTTACTATTGCTACTGATCCAGAGCATTTGCCCTTTAGGCCGATTGAAGTGTTGGAATATGAATACTGAACAAAAGATAGCACGGAAAATGTGCAATTTGTACTTTATCCTCGTGAACATCCAAATGAGTTTGTTTTGTCTATTTTTGCGCTTGATTCATGCATGCTCATAAATAAGATTATACGTATTTGTACACGTAATTGACTTCACCATACAGTTTTTACATTGTCAAAAGAAACGTGTCCCTCTTCTCAAACTAAAATGACCAAGAACTCCAGATGAGAACCTTATAACTTCGATCCTACTCTCATGAACCCACCTAGTGGATGAATCAGAAAGTATGTATAATTGTTCCATTAAAAGGAGAAGCCTATTTGCCACTGAAGTGCAGATGAAGCTCCATTGAATTGGAACTCACGAATGAGAGACTTCACTTCTTCAAGCCCAAAGGCACATTTTTGACGCCTACATATTAGGCCTAACCACGTACAAATTTGTTGAGAGGTTTGATCAAGGGTCCATAGCATTATAAGGCGTGCAATTATATACAGAGAACCAGCCAGCATCTATAGTTTTACAGAGTCAGAGGGTTATTAGCAGATTTAAAAGTAAACAGAAGCAAAATAGAATGGAAAAGACCAAACTAAACAATAAATTTCCATCGATGTTCAGCATACCAAAGAAATAAGAAACTGAAGAGAATTAAAACCAATGGCAATTCAGAGGCCTAAGGGAGGGGGTGAAAAAAAGAGAAAAAAGAGAAAAAGCCTCACCAAATCATAGAAGAACTCTATACACGATTCCTATGTTACAAGATAGGCGTCTGTGAGATATAAGACGGAATACAAAAGAAAAAATTCATAATCAACTTCTAAACCCAAAGGGTGACCATTTCTTCGCTGTCTCTTTCTTTGTCCTTTTAGCGTTGGGGTCAATCAGGTTTTCAAGCGATTTGGCCTTTTTGTTTCGGGACCTGCCTGCTTCTTTCAGGAGCTCAGCTAGCCGCTTCTTTTCATCATCAAAATCAGGATTTGCTGTGCCGAGTTTCTCTTCTCTCAATTTCAGAACATACTCAAGAATCTCGATTGCATCTTCAACTCTGCAAGTTTAAGAAAACACTATGAGAGAAGTCCTGAGATCAAAACCCAGAATGGAGGTAAGCTCAGGCCAAACAGAGGCAAGGATTAACAGAAGTTCAGCAGTTTCTAGTGGATTAACTGATGTTTTAAGCAGAAGCAAAAAGAAACAAGGCCTAATCCAGAATTTCAGAATTGAAGTGTTAAATTGGATTACGACAAAAAGTAGTTATCTTAGAGAGAAAGGGTGCAGTTGTACATCAGATGTATAACCAGCCTTCCACTATACAAGTCTAATTGAAGAACTGAGTGCACATAAAGCTCCAGAAGCAGAAATTTTTCTCATACTGCAATTTGGGTGTATTATAAATTAGCAAATCATATGCAAAAGTGATATACTTTATCGTACAAATCCCCTAGCTACTGCCTACATTAAATCCTGGATAGACAAGCATGTCTATCCGCCCAATTCAGAACCCAATTGTCATCCCATTGTCAATAGCTAATCACCTATACCAACAAAAAACAACCTTGTTTCAGTAATCATGTACTAAGAGCAGTTGGCTATAAGGGTAGTGATATGAACCTATGTCTTAGCGCCAAACATAATATGATTCATTTTTAACAGAAATTTGATACAAGATATCATAAAAAAGAATCTTTCAAAAACTTGGAAACAAAATATTACCTTCCCATAGCATCATAAGTTGCTGCAAGATTGCTATAGACACCAAGTGTATCTTGATGACAGGGGCCAACCTCCTGTTCAAGTATCTCCCTTGCTTCTTCAAACAACTCAGCAGCTTCATCAATTCTAAACAACTGTACACAAGCCAAACCCATTTGGTTTAAGACAACACCAAAGAAGGCTGATTTCCTCTCACCACTGGCTCTTAGTTTTACTATAGCACCCTCAAAAGAGCTCCGAGCTTCTTCATATCGTCCAATCATGTATAACATTACACCCATCCGCTTCTATTCCAGCCATTGTACTTTGCTGCCCAGGTTTGTCCTCCAGCAATTTCATTGCCTTGTGCAATAATTTTAGTGCTTCCTCAGGTTCATTGAATAATTCGTAAATAGCAGAAACTTCTGTCATCCCACTTGCAATCTCTTCTGCAGTAGTACCTGGAACAGGTTTTCCATATATTCTAAGAGCATTTTCACAATAGGACCTGGACTCCCGCAATTTCCCAGTCTTGTAGTATAAATCAGCTAGCCTCACAAAAACAGAGGCAACTAAAGGGTGGTTGTCACCCTTGGATGACTTGAAGACAGTTAGTGCCTTCTGATAGGAGAAGACAGCTTCATCAAACCGAGATAGGGACAAATAGATGTTGCCAATGCTAACATCAATAGCTGCAACCTCATTTTCTTGTCCATTGGCAATCATTGCCATGCTAGCAAGCACAAGATGTTCAAGAGCTGCTTCATAATCTCCTTTAGCCTCGCATATGAGAGCCATCAATCGACGATCAGCAGCCTCTTCCAGAGAAGCAGGTGGACTGTGCACCCGGTGGATTTCAAGGGTTTTCTTGCACAAATTCTCGGCTTCATCGAATTGCATTGCTTGAACATGTGCCTCAGCTAAATACCTGTGCTAATCAAGAATATGTAGCACCAGCAAAACATATCATCTCCATGAATAAAATAAATACACAGAAGTCATTTCTGTTACACAAAAATTAATTTTTATAACCAAAAGGATTAATGGAAAGACATAAAGCGCAATGAGATAAATAAATGACCACAAGGAAAAATCATTGAGTGTGTATTACTTATCGTAGTGCAATTAATAAGGTTTTATTGATTGAACATAGAAGAAAAAATATATTTTCCTCTTTCCAGATATTTCATAGTCCTCGTTCTTCAAAGTTTTGGTAGTGCACATTCTTTTTCCTTCTTTCACTTTCAATCCAAGTTTCCTCGTTGCGTGTGACAAAAAAAGAAACACAGTAGTTTTGGAGCGTGAGCAAACCTCTTTTGATAACATGTCCATTTACAAGCACGCATGCTCTCCTATCCGACATTACCAAAAATGCTAAATTCTTAACCACCATAAATTTGCTCTCATATCCAACATTACCAAAAATGCTAAATTCTTAACCACCATAAATTTGCTCTCATATCCAACATTACCAAAAATGTTAAATTCTTAACCACCATAAATTTACTAGAACTAGAAGGCTCAGCAATGGGATAAGGTTAATTTTATACCGATGAAAACAGGGTACCCAATCTTATCAAATTCCAATTGTCAGCCGAGAATAAAGTTACACTTCAGCGCTCAAGTCAAAGTAGTCCACTCAGGCTCCAAGGAATGCCAGATATTCCGAAATGCAAAAAACATACACCCAGAAACTTCAAAACTTTTTTCTAACACGTTAAAAATCAATGTCCGTGACAAGTTCCTAAATTTTCTCAACAATCATAGATTCAGAGCAAAATCAAATTCCCAAAACATTGTCATAATCCTTCAGCATTTCACATTTACTGTAGTCAAATGCAATAACACTCAACAGGTAAAATACAACATAATTAGTAACCATATCGCAATAATAACTCGCAGGAATTGGCACATGAATTTAAAAAAAAAAAAATTACCGGCAAGTCTCGGCAACTCTGGGATCCATTTCTCCTAGTGCTTCCATTTGAATTTTCAAGCCTTCCTTATAACAGTCAATTGAGCGATCCAGCTGTCCGAGCATCGAATGCGTGTCTCCCAGCTGCATATACCCAGAGAACGCCGCCAGCGCATGATCTGCACCTCTACTGACCTCCGGAACTCTAATAGCTCTCTCCAGAACCGGAATCGCCTCCTCGAACTTCCCCAAGCTGCAATAAATCGCCGCAACGACATGTAAGCTCATGGCCAGATCCAAACTGGGCTCGCCATCAACCGCGCACATCTCGAACGACTTGGCAGCTCGCAGGGCGTAGTCCAAGGCCTTGGTCGGGCCTTCACCGGAAGCAATCGTGTCGCGCGCGAGCTTCAACAGGAAAGGACCAAGATCCGGATTGTCGAGTGAGGTCTCGTCTATGACGGCCTTCTCCGGCGGCGATTTCTTCTTCCCGGAGCTCCGATCCGGAGACGGCTTAGCTCGGGAAGTAGAGGGGGAGGGGGAGGGAGGTCGGCGTTGAGCCGGGGAGCTGGACTTGACATGTCCCGGTTCGGATCTCTCTGGAACGGGTCGGGTCTGTCCGTTGCTGTCCTCGGGTACCGTGATTCTTAGGGGCGGAGTTTCCGGTGGCTTTTTCACCGATACTAACCCCGGCATTGTTAAAATTGTCGAGAAAAAACGTGAATAATTATTAGATAGATACGGCTGGGGATTATTGACAATGGCAGTTTATATGGTGGCAGAGTAACGAAGAAGGAAGGGGATTAGAGTGAACAAGAATGGATTAGGAGTTAATTAAATAGCATTAATTTAAGGATGGGGGATTAAAACAGGCTACCATTTTTTCTTGTTTGGTTGCGACTGGAGAGAGAGAGAGAGAGAAGGAGGTGGTGAGTGGTGAGTGGTGAGTGGTGAGTGAGGAAGGGACGGAAGGAAGGAAGGAAGAGTGCGGTGGATTAAGCTGCATCCAGGTAAGGTGGGCCCTGGTGGTGAGTGTGGGGTCCATTGTGATGATGACATGGTTGGAGTAGCCAATTAGGTGGTGACAGACTGATTGTTGTCAGGACAATTTTCTTCCTCTCTCTCTCTCTCTCTTTTTTGTGGTTTTTGGTAGACAGGACAATTCTTTGATCATAATTGGAGAAATTTCCCTTGTATCTGCAAAATTACAACATAGGCCAACCCAAATATAGGCGTATGAGCCAATGGGATGTCAAAAACCAAATGTATGTATTTTGAAGCACACTGTGCACAATGCAGTATTCCAAAACTAGGTCAAAGCAACCTCTTCCTTTTTTTTGGGGTAGTTTGATGTTTAAAATACTCTATTCAACAATAGCAAATACAAATTCCAGTCTGGTCTAAAAAAATTAAAGTCTACTCATCAATATTTGTTGTTTCTTAAGTTCATTAAATGTCTTTTAATTTCGTGGCCTAATTCTGAGATGGACTCTAATTTTAGAAAATTAAGTAGTTGATAGTAGCAAAACAACCCTAAGACCGCTACTCTGCTACTCTTACTCTACTAAGGCTTATCGATTTGTTCTAGTTATTCATTCTCCAGATATCTGCTCAAAGAATTTCATTTTGATTTTCTATTTTATTCGAATTAGGACTTCTAATTTTTTTTTTCAATGTGCTATTCCATGATATTCTATCTATCCTATGTCTAGGTATTCCTTCATTTATTGTAATATAGCCTGAACACTTACTTCTTTGGTGGAGAGAGGTGAGCCATATATTATTTGTCTATTTTTTCATTTTTAATTAACAAGTTAATACAATATCATACGTCCCTATAAGAAGCATATAATTTTCAGGCAAAGTTGTTATGTGATGACTCTTAATTTGTAGTAATTTACGCTGATCTAATTAACAATCTAATTTTAATGTCCCCATTAAGAAATATTTCTTTTTTCTCACCAGCATCATAAACTGCATAACTAACTCCAACATTCAATCCTTAAACATGTCTTCATGAGAGAAATGCTTTCAAGTTATCGGCAAAAGTTAGCTCGAATGGGTTACTGGGAAGAAGATTGTGTAGCTCTAGAAAATAATTTAAGAAAAGGACTCAAAAAAGAAAAAAGAAAAGCCAGTAGGAGTTAGTTGTGGAATTCTAAAAACTAGGAATGACGGCCTTTGTAATTGTATCAAAATTTGTGAGGGGTGGTTGCAATTAAACTCTGTTTGGTTTTGTTGACAATTAGGGGCTGTGAAGTTGAGAGAGCATGATGATGAATTGATGATGATGTATGATTGCACAGATTAAAGTGTTGATGCTTTCCTTGTGAGGAGTGCAAGCTCTGGGAGGCGTTGGATTTCAATCATATCGAAATGGTGCTCACGTATCCAATCCTACGGCTGAACGGAGACCTAGGTCAAAAGTCAAAAGTCAAACGCAAACTCTCATGGGGTTTCAGTTCTGAGTTCTGACTCCTCTGTATTTACTTTCTAGTTGTCCCCCGAAGTAGCTTCATCAAATTCCACCCAAGTCCATTTTTCATCTTCTTTTGACTGTAGCCCTTTTCCTTTCATCCTTTAAAAATGGGATAATTTCAGAAACCTCCCTTGAGGTTTATCATAATATCACTAAGCTCCTCTAAAGGAATTGACATTTCTTGTAACATTGTAACCCAAAAGAAATGCAATAAGGATAAAATTTTTGTTCCAATACTACCCTTGTATTATCCTACTTATGAGTTTACAATAACAATAAAAAATAAATCAAGACTAAACTTATAATGTAAATATGTTGTATTGAAACACACCTTTAAAAATTACACCATGATTTATACGATATAAATAGATTGTTTGTTACCAATGCAACAAAACTATATCATGTATCAAGTTTGAATTCCTTAATTATAATTGTTCCATGAAATTTTTAAGATGTTAGTTAGTCTATATGGTTGATTTTGACTAATTTTAATTTATCCATGTATTTTGTTATCCTAGCATGATCTGATGTAGAAATATGGACCATTATTAGATAGTAATTTTTTTTAATATACATTTTTTGCTTAGAAAATTTTATTTTTGCTTTGACTTTTTAGTTAAATAGTTATCAAAATCAAGGGTAGTGTTGTCAATTTGTAACTTTTGATAGAATATTTAATCTTATCAAGTTGAGGTAAGTGAGATTTTAAAAGAAGATCAAGAGTTTAAGTATATATATATATGGATTAATAGTAAGATCTACTTTTTCTAAAAATCTTCCCAATAAAAATTTGGTATTATGACAATTCTTTCTTGGTATGGACGAAAGAATGAATTGATCGAGCTAACTTGATCGATCATGACTAAAGTATGAAACTACACATTCTTAAATTTATTAACATCTATTTTGTTTTGACCTTTGTTGAAACCCCAACAAAAAAGAAAAAAAAAACTTGATCAGTTTTTGACGTTACATCATCTATGGACTATGGCAATAACTATTATATTGCCTTTACACACAAAATCTTTTATCTACAATTCCACCTTTTATATTTCTAATGTGGTTTGAAGATGATAATTGAGGTACTTAATCTTCACAATGATCTAGTCAAAAGTCTAATATTAGAGATATTTTGCTTTTTATAAATTAAAAAAAAGTCTTGGAATCATTTGAAACGTATCGCACTATGAAAATTTTTTTTTTAAATTGCAATCGACAGCATTTTTGGTTAAAGACAAAAAGAAATGGATAATAGGCGCTCAAGGCAAAGAGTTAAACCTATTACCATTACCCAAACAACCCCAAATATATAAATTAACTTAAATCTTTAATAGCTTTCCATTTACAAATCAAATGTCACAGAGAGAGAGAGAGAGAAAGAGAGAGATCTCAATGGAACAAAACAAAGTCAATTGGAATGGCCTGGACCTCGATTACTATTATAAACGAAATTATGGTGGTTGGATTATGGACGAAAGAACAGATGATGATGCATATGGTCATCTCCTATTCAATGGACTCCGCATAGAATGAATTTCTGGATCCGTTTCAGATTCGAATCATGCCTGCCGGTTGTTAGGACTTAGAATTTCGTATCGCTAATTCAACAAACGGATGTCTCTAATAGTCTCTTTCTCGAGGGAGAGTTGGGAGTTGGGACGGTGAAAAGGTGAGATGGATTGTAATTTGTAAGCATGTGATTTCGCATTCAAAACCTTTCATTTAAAAAAAAGCTTAGTCTCGTACTCTCTTCCTTGAATGCTATTTATTTATTAGTATCTTTTTTGGCCTCTATGGCTATAGAATAACCTAAACGTATGATTTGTTGTTGAATACTCTAGTATAGTTCCCTGCGCATAATTGAGAAAATTATCGAAAAACTAATAAAATATGACTGTTCTTAAACTTTATTTTTAATAAAATATCGTAATTTCATTAAAATCTACACTAATAGTAGAAATTACATCATCAAACATGTGCATTTTTTAGATAAAGATTATATTGTAAAACTCCAAAAATATTTAAAAAAGTCAAAACACATTATGATTCCAAGAACGTCTGTGCATGATTATTTCAAGTCCAAAGATATTGTAGTGGGATGCATCTAACAATCAAATTTGAAAAGACTCGAATCTAATAAAAGAAGTTGAAAAACTATATAAAAGCTCACTGTGAATCTCTAAAAGAGAACAAAATCCGAAGAAAGGAAAAACCTCTTAGTAAATAAATGTAAAAAAGCCTTTATTATAAACACGAAAAATAAAGAAAGTCATGGGAGGGATGGGTCTCCTTCCCAAAGAGGAAGATGTTCTATCTACAAGGGAGAAAAGTTAGAGAGAAAATTTGGAGAAAAAGAATATTTAAGTTGAATCAATTTCGCTTCGAATCCTGTACTTGATAATTGGGAATGAGAAGAGTGTGTGGGGGTAGGAGTAGGTAGAGTTGGCCACGATTTCAAAACCGTTGGTTCCGATTTAAAAACCAACGGTTTCGGTTCTACTAAAAGGTGGAATCTGAACCGGCCCTTATAGGGACAGTTATTGTTACGGTTCTTAAATCTCCGGATCTAGTTCAATTACGGTTTCAGTTCTTTCAGGTTCGGTTTCAACTCTTCTAGTTACGTATAAATACTTATATTATAAAATTGATTTTAAGTAAATATAACAACTAATGTTGAAAAAATTATGGATTTTATTGTACTATCATGTGGCAAGGAAAAATAAAGAATACAAATTTTATGGAAAAATACCTCAATTTATATTGAGAATTTGTCATAGTGACTTATCAAATTCAAAGTGTCATCAAGTGCTAATTTAATACTTTGATTAGTTTGACTTTAACTCTCTGATTAAATTGGATTTAGACCTAAATTATTTATTATATCTGGATGTATTAATGAATTTAGATAATAGGTTGTTGGACTAAAATTGAGACTGTTTGATATTGGGTGCTGGTTATTGAAATTGAATTCTAAATTGAATCAAAAAAACCTAGCAACTCAGGATATAAATGTATTTTAGACTGTTTGAATGGGTTTTGAACCGCCAATTCCAGTTCCGGTTCAAAATTTTTGTGAATCTGAACCTAAACCTGTAGTCACGGTTACGATTCCAGTTCCGGTTTAGGTTCAATAAGTCGCTGGTCCGGTTTCACTCCGGTTCCGGTTCAAACTTGAACCCCTAGGAGTAGGGGTGGCCACGGTTCCAAAACCGCTTGTTCCGGTTTAAAAATCGATGGTTCCGAATCTAGTGAAAGGTGGAACCTAAACCGACCCTTATAGGGGCGGTTACGGTTACGGTTCTTGAACCTCTGGTTCGGTTTAATTACGGTTTTGATTTCTTCCGGTTCCGGTTTCGGTTCTTCTAGTTACATATAAATACTTGTATTATAAAATCAATTTTAAGTAAATGTAACAACTAATGTTGAAAAAATTATGAATTTTATTTTACTATCATGTGGCAAGAAAAAATAAAGAATACATTTTTTATGAAAAAATACCTCAACTTATATTGAATGCTTTAAATAAAATAGAAAGATATATAATCTAGTTTAATACTTTTATTAGTTTAATACTTTTATGTTGAATGCTTTAAATATCTCAACTTAATTTTTTGAGAATTTTTCATAATGACTAGTCAAACTCAAAGTGTCATCAAATGCTCAGTTTAACTTTAACACTCTGATTAAATTAGATTTAGATCTAAATTATTTATTGTATTTAGATTTATTAATGAATTTGGATAATAGGTTGTTAGACTAAAATTGAGACTGTTTGATATTGGATACTGGTTATTGAAATTGAATTCTAAATTGAATCAAAAAAGCCTAATAACTCAGGATATGAATGTATTTTAGACGGTTTGAACGGATCTTGAACCGGTTCCAGGTTCAAATTTTTCGTGAACTTGAACCTAAACCTTTAGTCACCGTTCCGGTTCCGGTTCTGATTTCTCAATTCCGGTTCCGGTTTAGGTTCAATAAACAACCAATCCGGTTCCGATTCAAACCTGAACCGTGGTCACCCCTAAGTAGGAGGATTAAAAAATTTGAATCACTTTCGCATCCGTGGACTTGCAAGATATTTGACAACATGCTATGTAAGTATGTCCGAGTGTTGACTTTTTATTGGTTGAATAACCAAAATAAGTTAATACCCTTTGGTTCTCCATCTGTCCAGAAAAATTCATCTACTTTTATTGTGCAAGTTAGTAGAGTTAATGCAATCATTTTAGTTAGTCCTCATATACTAGTATTAATACTTTTTTTAATAAAAAGCAAATTTTGTTTATGTAATTGCTAAAAATTGTATAGTACAATTTGATTTCTGTCATAGAAATCTACACTAATGAAGGGTAAAACTGTACTAAAAATAACAAATATGCAATTTAACAAAGACAAAGATTTAAAAAATTATGAACATATATGAAACTATAAGAAATTTCGACAGATATAGGAATACAAGAAATTTCAAAACAAGGAATTTCAAAATGTATTATACTAAGATAAATTATTATAGTTCTTTTTTGTACACATTGTTATCATCAAATCTGCTAATCAATGGTTTAAATTCCAGTATATCTTATAATAAGATAAATCATTACAATTCTCTTTTGTACATATTGCAATCGTCAAATCTGCTGATCAACCATTTTAAATTATACTAATAACAATGAGATCTATTAACAAACTTAACATAGAATTCATATTCAAAAAGATTCTGAATTTGATAATCAAATTTGAAATAAATTTAAATCTTAATAACAAAATAAGAAAAAAAAAACTATCTTGATGAAACCCCTTTTGTTTTTTTGGGAAAACCTGTACTATCGAGGAGAACTGCTTGACAATTGAGTTATAAAATGGATTATCTTCAGATTCACTGGAAAGGAGAACACAATTGGCAAATGGATTATACAAAGGGCATATCTTCCGTAGTACATGAAAGCCTTTAAGATAGTAAGAAAAAAGGGGCGACTAGAGTATTCTAATTCTCCTAATCCTTGGTCAATCGAAATCTCGAAACTCACATCCAAACCTGCCCAAAAGAGGGAGGAACTCACATCCAATCAATCCTAATATTTTGCATAGCATTGCATTCTGGGGTCAAGAAGGAAATGACTTTAGCTAAAGGCTACTAAAATCTAATCAATTAAAAATTCTTTCAATTAAACACACCATTTCAAAGTAATTGGCAGCAGCGGGCCGCCCGGGGGAGGTGGGACAAACGGACTATAGAGCAAGCGAGACTAGGACGGGCTTTAATGGGTAGCTCTGCCACTCACGTGACCATTTGCTAGGCCTGTTAGTGGATCGGGTCTAGACTCGGATCCTGTTTGTATCCGCTAATTTCTATCCGGTATGGAATCATATCTAATTCCACTCACCCGGACCTAGACCTCTTTTCTTAATAAACATGGGCCGAACACGGAATGTAAAATTTTGACCCGTATTAGATCTCAACCCGTTTAAATAAATAAATAAATATGTACACACACTCCATTACAAGTATAATATTAATATTCTTTCAATTATTAAAATGTGTAATACATATTATTAAAAATACTAATACATATATACATATATATGTATATACACACACACACATCCGACTAGACTCGATCGTATCCGAACCCGATCGGATCTGGATCTAGGAGATCAACTCTTGGACCTGTCAGATATACGGGTCAGATCCGGAACAAATATAGTTAAACAGGTCCAGATACGGAATATTCAATTTCCGTTTGAACCCACCCGTTTACAAGTCTATGTGATGCTACCATTAGAATGGTGGCAAAGCAGCAAGATTGAAATTAAGAAGTACTACAATAGTACTATCTTTCAAGCTACATTAATTGATGGTAACAAAGTGGCATTAGTTAGTCCCCGTTTGGGATTGTAGTGTTTTTATAAAAAAGCAGTTTTAGACGCTAAAAGTACTTTGAAGTATTTGGTAATGTTAAAAGGCCTTTTAACAAAAGTTTAAATGTGCTTTTAGAATAACTTTTGTGTTATGAAAAAAAGCATCAAATATAATCATTTTGTTCTACGTTATGAACTAAATAAAGAGATAATTACATTTAGAAAATATCAAATTACACATTATCCAATACAAATCGGGGATCACAGACATATTTTTCTATGGTCATACGGAAGTGGATACAAAGTGCTTTAAGTATTAAAGGCTCTATTAGTGAATTTAATTTTCGTTAAGTTACCGCAGTACCCAAACGGCCGTTTCTGTCAATCAATAAACAAGTACCCGTAGAACACAGTGGTAAATTAATACCATCATCAAAAGTCCAACAAATTTAGAGTACAACATTCCATTTTATTAATTAATTTAAGTAAAGTAACTGCAATCTAAAACACACACACCAAAGACTCATAAATGCAGCCGCATGTATTATTATGTGCCTGCAAAAGCCCACATTACTTGTGTTGCCCACTAGAACTCTCTGAAACTTTTACTACTTATTTATTGCTGGTCATAAGATTATTGTAGATACATATACATAGATAGTTTGGATCTCCAAAAGTTTGGATTGACCGACTAGATTTAAGGATTGACACTGCGGATCTCAGGGCTTAGAGCCGCCGCCCTTTGCCTTTCCCAGGGTCATGTGAAGGATTCGGCCCGGCATCATGGTAATCAAGAACATACACGCCACCAAGTTTTCTCACCTGCGACAACAACATGGATATCAACCATTTACTATATCAGTCGGTCTTCTGCAGAAGACTTTAATATATATATATATATATGGTCTTCTGTTGAGATTTTATAATGATGGAAGTGACCCAAAAACCCTCAACTAAGAGGGTTTTCGAGAATGAGGATGATTATTGAGAATGCTATAAATAATAAAATAACTGAAACTATTCTTCACTTTATTCATTTTATCCAAAGTGAAATTTTTTTTAATTAAAAAAAGAAGAAGAAGAAGAAGAAGAAGAAGAAGAAATTTGTAAGTTGAGAGTCAGGGTGGGTTGGCGAAGGTTTGGCTGCTTTATATCACTACTCAACACTGACCCCAAAAACAAGTAACACCAATCTATAAGAAAGAAGAGGAAAAAAATTAATAAACTCGATAGTAGTGTGTGTATATATATATATATATTAATCTGGCTTCATGATAAAATAATCCCATCATATGCAACCATGCATGTATGCAGACTCCTGATCACCAGAACCTTGAAATGCGGGCTGATCTTCAGATTTACAGCTTTCGTGCTTCCATCACTTGCGTAGCTTCCTACACATAAACAGAAATAATTTTAGAAAAGGAAAAAAAGAAGAAGAAGAAGAAGAAAAGGGCGCGGGGTGGGGACAGTTGGATCAGAACTTGTTCAGAAACTACGAAATGATCAAGAAAAACATCTGCCAGTATTTCTTGGAATCGTCAACTTGAGGGGATTTTTGTGAAAAATAATAATGTGGACATTGATAACGATGAATAGATACCTGGAAAGGAGCAAGCTAGAAGGATAAGGAGGAGGAGGAGGAGGAGACGGTAAGTCTTCATGGGAGCTGCAGGTTGCAGACTGGTCTTGCAGCTGCTGCTCTGGTGCCTGGTTTAGCCTACTTGGATATCTTTCAGTCCAATGAATGTATAAAGTTTTTATAGAGCCCAAGACTCACTAGACCGGTGTCTTTTGTTGGGGCGGGGGGGGGGGGCGGTTCATTGTTGCTGTCGTCTTCCTTTTTCGGTGGTCATAGTTCCCTTCACACTCACTCAATAGCTTTCTTGAAAATAATCCTGGATCGCAATTCACGGTTTCACACTTATCACCTCAAAGTCAACTCTTCCATGTCTTTTTTCCAGCAACTATTTTGTCCTCTTCACAGTGCCTGGCCTCTCTCTCTCTCTCTCTCTCTCTCTCGGCATTTACGAATGCTTGTTGAGATCCAAACTCTCGGTGCTGTCGGCATCTACTATCTACCTCTTGAGTTAAGTGAAATTACTAATTAGCATGGAAAAACAAGAAAGGAAAAACAAAAAATATTTTTATCCAATTGTTTCTTTCTTTTTTTCCCCCTCTATTACAAATTTACAATTCACTAATTTTGTTCCCAAATAGATATAACTTAATGGATAAGGGGAATGGATAAGTTGGATAACAAAGAGGAAATGCAAATGAGAGATGGTTTGAGACTTCTCACTTACATTTAAAAAAAAAAAATCTCAGTAGGTAAATGGATTTTAGCTCTTGATTGCATATGCTGTCGGTATCTACTATCCACTTCTTGAGTTCATTGAAATTAGCGGTGGAAAAAAAAGGGAAGGAAAAACAAAGAATATTTTATCTAATTCTCTCTCTTTTTCCCCCTCTGTTACAAATTTGCAATTCACTAATTTCATACCCAAATAGGTACAATTTAATTGGTAAGAGGGAGGGATTAGTTGAATAGTATGGAGGAGGGAGTATAAGTGAGAGACCGAATTTGAGACCTTCCCCTCCCATTTACACTAAAAAATGGGGGAAAAAACTTAATAGGTAAATTGGATTTTAGCTCTTGAATGCATATGCTTTATCAAGATTAGTCTACATGCATTTCTATCGGCTAGCTTGTTCCATCAACACCTACTTAATTTGTCAAGCAACCAATTCACAAAGTACATACTACTATTACGTAAAGGGTAACTGAAGTTCCCACGGATCCACTCATTACTTCTTTCTTTTTTTTGGGTAAGTAATTCCAGTGGCTGAGAAGCATATCTTTTTGCTTGTGTCTTGATCAAGTGTTTGTCGTATTAGTTTCTTGCCAATTAATTAGATTAAGGTGGTTCACCATTCACAAACACATGTGCAAATACATAGTTGGACTTGCACCAACCGTCTTCAAGAAATTGAAAAGGAAACATCTGCTCTTCATTGTTGTGAAATACTAGCGTATGATTTTGCAAGTTACAGTTCCGTTTCCACACTCGCAGTAGCACTTTTTAAGTACTATCGCTTGGGCAAACGGTTCATGGTGTATTTATGCTTTAATCGGCAATTCAACGGGATGATAAATTAGGCAAAGTGTCCTCTGTTTCTTGTCCGAACATGCATGCCTTATCTACCCATCCTTAGACATCTATATGTATCTACCTATCCTATCTGAAGGTGGTATATCCACTATGAATTTGGGGCAGGAATGTATGCAGTAACAACCGTTTCTTTCTGAACATTCAATGGTCTTGATTGGTTAAAAATAATAATAATAATAACACGGCTCAAATCACAAGTTGTACATCAATTTTAACGAGTGCATGGAATCCATAAAAAATGAACTAAATTTATATATCTTTCAAATTGATTTACATTCCTGACAAATGCATGTACGTCTTGTTGAAATGCATAAAACTGTTCCAAACGGTTTCACTAGTAACAATCCAGCCTCAAATCCATCGACTATGGCTAAATGACACCTATAAAATGCCCAACATCTAATCCGATTTCCTTCTTTCTTTGTGTTCGATCTCTCATTGCAGAAAATTATCTCTGTGATCTTGAGAGTTCATGTAATTTGTTCTTTGTGCTGTCGATAATGTCTTCCAGGTAGTAATTCGTTGTAATCTCTAATCCATATCCTTGACCAGATCTACTTTTTGGCTAATTCAGTTCCAGATGCATGGCTAGAGTGTTTTGGTCAATACGGATGACCACTTGTAGTTTCAAGAAGACAATCAAATGATGTAGAGAACTTTGTGGGCAGAAAGGTTAGTTCACAATGTTGGTAATGTGAATGATGAAAGCTATGGGTAGGGGAATTAAAATACTCAACCAAGTTTGGTTTATAGATTAATTACTTACAATCCACGTGATATGTTGAATAGTTACATTGATTTCTTCGCATCTTCATAATTATATGGTTACTAGTCTTCAAGTGAATCGGCAAATCAAACATGTACATGTACGCATAGTAGGGGTGTCATGCCCCATCTTGATGTGGATTCGGCTGTTCATCAAAACAAATATTTTTATCTCGACTTCTGAAGATAAGAAAATCATAGAAAGTATTAAATTCGCACTTTTAAACCACACTGGATGTGCCTTTTTATAATGTGGGTAAAATTATGGCAAATTTTGAATGTTTGACTGAATTTCGTTAGGTTCATCAACATGTTGTGTCAGGCACTAAAGTTGAAGACCGATAGATTCATACAAAGTGCACGTATACCATTCAAGTTTCAATCCCAGGTCCCCCTCCCTCTTCTCTCGTCTTCTTTCTCTTCCCAGACACAGCTGAGGGGTGAACAGTGGCAGCAAAAGCAAAACAGGAGAAGATGAGATGATATTGCGACATGCACTAGCGATGGTGCGCAATTCGCTGTCACCTCCGTTTGCATGCCTTTTTAGCCCTGCGTTTTTAGAGCTCCATATCTCAATGGCACGGCATGTGCCTTTGTGGGCTGTTTTGCTGCGTGGTCATTCCAGAGTCACTTCATTTCACATAGAACTACAACCATGATAAATGCAAAATGAATTTGGTAGCAGTCACATCATCAAAAAGTTTCACCACTTTCAGCCCAGCTGACTCTCGACCTCTGCTTGCATCACTTCCCATTCTTCGACCGGTCATGTTCGTAAATTTTCAGTCATCATGGCCATTACTAGAGCAAGCCAGATGAAAACTGGTGGTGTTATCATCTTATCAAGTCGGTGTACGTTGTTGATAGAATCCATCCACTCTTTACAGGGTCAAGAAGTACACCTGCAATGGAGCACACAGAGCTTTAGATCACTTCGTCAAGTGTGACCACCTGCCCTACAGTGTCCACCATCATACTCCTTTTCCCTTGTGCTCTTCCTCGATCAATTCTTGATTTTTTTTTCCGTTTTCCTCTTCAAGCCTGTGACAATCACAAAGCATTCACAGATGGAAGGAGGCCGCTACTCGGCATACAAATACAATTTGTTATCTCCGTTTCTTCATCCTCCCATAGATAGGCTTCCCACTAGGAGAACTCCTTGTGTGGAAACCGAATTTTAGAGCTTAGCTATTGATTACATTCACCACCAACCTATAGTAGTTGAAAGGAAAAACAGCCCAGGCCAATAATCCTCACTAATGGATTTGACGGTATCAAAACTGATATAAACTTCTTGAGCAGGAATTGAACGACCCTCGCTCTATTGTGCAATGAAAAACCAAAGACCAAAAAGTTAGAAGGATCTATAACCAAAAGACAAACTATCCAATATCATGGAGAAGCTGAATGCTTTAAAAGTAAAATAGACACCATCATGAATGTGGATAAAGCAAAAACAGAATTACAGAGGCATTTACTAGCATACCTTTTTACTGTAAATGAAGCCAGCCATTTGAAAATATATGGTTGGCGCTATCCAACACCAAAAATTTGTTTAAGAAAGATGAAAAATCAGAGCCATATTACACAATTAACGACAATAGATTAGCAGCCCCTATGGGGTATACACAGACCTGTAGGTGGTTGTCAAAAATATCTAATTGGATGTTGAATGTGTACATGGATACAGCCTTTTAATATGCAAGAACAGCTCCAGTACTAGCAGCAGCAAATGAAGAATGGCACAAATCACCTCCTCCAGAATCTAGCTTGGCTCGAAAAGTGTTGAAATCTGACATATGTCTGACAAATCTAGTAAAACTAACCCAATTATGATATTCAAATAAATTTCTGTCCATTCTATTAAAGTTGAAAGAAAAAGATGGCCTTTCCAAACCATCTGAATAGAATTTTGACATCTTCAACACCTGCCGAAATGAATCATCATCCAAGTTAGATGCTGAATTTTGACCCTCCAGGGGAATGTCACAAATCCTTGCCGCAAGTAGAAGTTGTTTAAGAAATCCTTCAGGACTACTCAATGGGTTCACTTGCTGCTCTTCTGCATCTTGCATTTCAAAGCAAGTACAACACATAGTAAAACCATACCTAGCAAATATGCGAGCAATAGGCAGGTATCCATCTCGAATTGAAGTATTGTAATAACCGGCTGTTAACTCTGATGGATGGGATTGAGTGCCATAGTGCCAATGGATGCCTGCTACTTTACCTGACATGTTTACTTTAATACCACGAAAAATAGTCTCTGCTTCCCTGCAAATCCTTTCCCCATGCAAAATTAGCAACCCTGAGTACCATTCAAGGAAGAACTCCCCATATGGTGTATTCCATGAACCATTACTTCTAAAAAATTCTGTACTTTCTGGATCATGCATCAAATTGCCGGCACCAATAGGACCCCCATTTGCCCACTCTCGCACCCCTCTTTCCCAGGCACAAGCATTTAGAGATGCAAGCATATACTGGCAATTTGAAAGAAGCAAAATATCAAACCTTGGTAAGAAACATGAAAGATAGGCATGGGATGTCAAAGTAACTCGGGAAAACAGTAAAAACATGGTCTCAAATAAAAGTCACCTCTATTTAGAGCTTACCTTGTCATAGCATTGGAATTCACCGAGCTCACGAGAGCGCCATGCCCATGTTAGCTTCTGAGTTGGGCATGAAGGATATCTTAGTTCACCAGCAGGACCCATTCCAACTTGAATTCCCTGCAAATGGAACAGCCAATAAAATGAAAACCACAAGGCGTATAAAACTATGCATAGATATAATAAATCATTAAGCCAGTCAACTCACAGTAATGATACTGCCTAGGAATGGTCTGAAGGTGTCTCGGAAGTTCCTCATGAAATCAGCATATGCTTGAATTGGTGATCGTCCACAAAGAATAGGAAAAACGTCACATCCTAGAGAAATATATTCCATGTTCCTTCTACCAAATCTGTCGGAATAAGCTAAATCCGGTTTTTTATCCATTTCTTCAAGCACCCATTGAGGAAGAGAAATCCTTGGCACAGAAAACAAAAGCTTCAGACCCAGTAACAGATAGACAGTTATACCTGAGACAAAAACTGGCTACTGAATGCTCAGAAAGTTAAAGCTACAATCATTCCAGCATTAAGGTTACAGGAAAAACATATGTTCAACAAACTTGAATGCAACTTAGATGTAAACGTGTGTTAGCTTCAAACCAAGAATCTGCATCTTAAATTTATCACCCCTCTAACACACCATTTTAAACTATGCATGGATATATTCATATACACCCTATAACACATGTGCATACATATGCACTATATGAATATAGCTGTTTTACCGCATCTCCAGATTACATCACCATAATTTGAGGGGTTGGTGAAAAGGAGGATGGCTGAAAGGGAAAATGATACACGTTAAATTAGAGCCTATCTTGTGGCTGGTATTACATTCTCTCTACTATGCAATAACTCCATATCATTCTCTTCAAGGTCCTCCTGCCCATCACAAATGAAGCTTGTTAAGGATGTATGACAATTTAAGCTTACACATAAGTACAGAAGTGCACCTATTCATAACTTCCTTTCTACATATGAAAAAATTTTAATGCATTCTGCCTTAGATAACCCCTCATTCTGAATTTGGAGCTGCCATTCATTACTTAGGGACAGGCTAACAGCATTATTATAATATGGGTTAAATACCTAAAACTCCTGTGGTTTGCGTAATGTTCAACTTAACTCCTTGACGTTTGGAAACCTACAATTTAACTCCCTATGTTTCTAACCAAAATGAAATTTTGACGAAAACCGTCTAAACTGACGGTAGGACGTAAAATGTCAAAATTGCCCTTATGGTAAAATACTGAGAAACTCCTTGTGGTTTAGTTAATGTTCAATTTAACTCCCTGAGATTCGAAAACCTACATTATGACTCTCTGAAATTTTAACTAAATTGAAAAATTGACAGAAAACATCTAAATTAATAGTTATATGTAAAATGCCATAATTGTTCCATTCTTCTTCTCTGTAGCGCCCCACTCTCAAAATCTATTATTCCTTTCTGGCAGTCTCTATACTCCAATCCCATTACCACAAGTACAATCAACACCATCCCCTTCTTCTTCTTTTTAAAATAAAAAATAAAAAATAATGAATCATAAAGATAGAACTAAAGATGCGAATCATTACATGATTTTCCCAAATATGAATAACCACCTTTTTGGTAACATCTCTAGTTCAGAAAAGAAGGAAAAAGACATTCAAATGTCCTTTCAAACCTTGACTTTTTTTTTGTCCTTAATTTTACCTAGATTTCTTATGTAATTTAGAAGTGCAATTGGGTTTGTATAATTTCTGTAACTTCACTAAAATCCAAATCTAGGGACCTAAAGGACACTCGGGAGAATGCAATGACTTAAAGAATGTATCCATCGTTTTGCTACTGTAGAAGAGCCAAAGAATGGAGTTTTGAAATCCTAAAAGTGAGTCTTCATTCATCCTTTGGGGTAAAATTGTCAACTAATTTGAACGATTTCTGTCAAATTACATTTTAATTAGAACCACAGGGAGCTAAATTGTAAATTTTCAGACCACAAGGAGTTAGCGAACATCAAAAGTGTGTCTCTCAAACTCAGTTAGTTTGGACGGTTTACGTAACTTTTCACTTTAGTTAAAACTTCAAGGAGTCATAATGTAGGTTTTCAAACGTCGGAGAGTTAAGTTGAATATTACGTAAACCACAGGGAGTTTTTAGGTATTTAACCCTTATAATATATATATGTGTGTGTGTGTGTGTGTGTGTGTGATTAGAGGTAATCAACATCCAACTAGGGCATTTGAGTATTGACAACAAAAAAGTTTGCTTGGAAAAGGCAAAAATGAAAATACATTTCTAGATAGATAAATAATAAAATATGTGATTTTTCACTACTCTCGTTTTCCTAAGTCTAAAACCAGTAAGAACAATTTAAAAAAAAAAAAAAAACTATTAACCATAACTAGAACCCTTTTTCATTTCAAAGTCCTATGGTTCCTTTTGCATTCCAAAGTCCTATCCTATCAGATGTTTTAAGTTATCTAGCCAAATCTACACTTTCTGTGAGGTTAATAGTGATGAGAATATCATTTTTTTTCTCTTTCTATGAAGGTTTGGAAAAAAGACAGGTGGCAATGTTGCTGGTAATGGTTGACCAAATCTAATTACATAAGTATTGGTCAACTAAGTTCTAAGTTGGGTTTTGGTGATTTTGAGACTACTTCTGAATTTTATGCAAAAAGAGGGTAGTTAGATGCTATGTTACCCAGACTTGTCTACCAAGTCCTGCTGACACAGCTATTCTAGTGCAAAATAAATGAAGAGTTGGACACTGTTACGGCAGGGGAAAGTCAAGAGTCCTAGTAACACAGGTTAGATGTGTTCTAATTCGGAATTGGCTGCTGGCAAGTGGTGGTGGCAGCCAGCAGTCTGCCAATGGTTGGAAGCCGTTTAGGTTGCTTGTACAAAGCACAGGAGGAAGAAGAACAAGGAGGAGGAGGAGGAGGAGAAAGGAAAATTTGAATTTTAAAACCATCTCCACTTACACCTAACTTCAACTATTAATGATACAAATTCCTCTTCTGAACCAAAGATGTTGGACGTTTGACAGAATCCATTTCTGATTAATGAGTATGTGATTCATTTTCTCCCCACTCCACATCCAAAGTATTAACCAACAGTCTGTGAGTTGTTTTTATGTTTTGAGACATCTGGATTTTCATCGACTTATAGATAATAATTCCAAAGATAGAGAAAATTGATGAGATGCAAAAATAAATTAAAGCAGGGAAACAGAGATTCGGTAATTTGATATACATATTCTGCATGAATCTACAAATTGTCTTGCAACACTATACATAGATCAGAAACTTTACTAGTCAGCAGCTACTCCCATATGTTTGCTACACATGCGAACAACTAAATTAATAAATGAAATTAGATGCAGCCACACAAATTATAAATTTGGTTCATCAACATGTAATTAACAAACATTCTTGAATCACCTGGATTTAAGCTTCCAACTGATTTAGCAATAATAGCAACACTCTCATGATTTATCAATCTAGAATCTACACATTGATGAACGAATATTGATGCTGGAGCAAGAGCACCAAATAAAGAAAAAGGGGAAGCTTATTAAGGACCAGAAACCAGGGCACATGCACGGGAAATGAAACACGGACATAATTCCAAGACACATATGATCCCACAGGTGCAATAGGCTAGTCCATGAAGGCATGTTTGCCCAAATGGTCCAAATCATTCACTATTTAATTAACTACTTAGGAATTAAAACCATCAAAATTTCATAAATGAAGCTGGGGTTTACCTCACTTACATGTGCAACAACTAGTTCTAGCATAAGAAATGACCTGAGTAATAAATGAGTCATTTAAGAATAATAGATCATGAATGACGGTAACCTTATCTGCCTATGAGTTTCCAGAAATCAATTCCACATCCCAAACTCTTGAATGCTTCAAGCACTTACATTGTCTCATTTTCTCTAACGTACCCTGACTCAGCAGCTCCAAGGAAGCAAGTGCACCCACCACTTCCTCCATTTTTCTTTTGCTATATTGGTACCCCATCAAGGTACTTATATCTGTTCCTTTTGTACTTTATATAAGCAAGCATATTGGTGACAACAAAAGTTAGGACTACTTTGTGGATAAAAAATTCCTTCTAAACTTACACACTTCTGATGGGAGTACAAATATTGAGGATTTAAATTTGTAATGCATATACATAATAAAATTAGAATTTAATAAACTTGGTTGATTCTTAATTTTCCAATTGTGGATAGAAAAGAAAGAGAGAGAGAGCTCTTATGAGGAAAAGAAAAAGACATGTTCCTCAAGAACTTAAAGAGAAAGAAGAAAAGAAGCTTTCTCTGTTTTTTGCTTGGAAGTTCAGAAGAAAATAAGAGGAAAAGCTCAAGTTACTTCTGATGATAAGTCCTTTCCATTATGTTGATGAGGGCAAATTTCAGAAATTATGTATTTTCAACAACTCACTTTGTCTTCTGACCATCTCTTCTTACTGATGGAGAAACTCTAAGCAGGCTTTTAGTTGTATATCTTCTCCCACTTGTTTTTGTTTTATTTACCTTTAAAAAATTCCCAGGCAAGCAAAAATACTTTCTCTATGTTCCATAGCTTTCTCTTCTTCCATCTCACTCCTCCCAAACATGGCAGAAAAAGTGGGATAAAATTACACAATTTCCTAAATGGATCTAAAATATATCTTTGGGACAACATAACAACTAAATTACATCTTCCAACCTCCTGACGCTTCAACAGCTTGGATTTCTTCCTTTTGAGGGAAAATATAAGATTCAACTGCTTGACCAATCACCCACCTTCCACATAGATGTATCTCACTCCAATGCAAGCAGAAAAAAAGTAAGTGACAAATTTGCCACCACTACAAAGTAATCACATTCCTAGAAATCTCTACTTGAGAAAGACCATTGACTGAAGTGCATGAACCTAATCTGTCAGGATCTTAGCAAGACCCTTAAGTGTAGAGCATTTTCTCACAGCCAGAGATAGACCTAAGTCTTTGAAGTCAATAGTGTCCTAGTCTAGTAGGTAAAGTCCTATCTGTGATCATCACATAGCATTGAACTTATCCAATCAAGTATTTGTCAAGTAATTGTACATTGTAGAAAGTGCTGGTTATCTCCCCTAAACACCCATTACGAAGAACACCCCCACAAGTTGCAACAATTCAAAAAAAATCCCAAAATAGCCAAACTGAATATGTAAACATCAGCAAGGTACCTTATTCTAGAATGCCCTCAATGATTCTCATCACATTAATGATTATACATGCACCAAATCAAACATAAAAATATAAGCCTCCAAAACTCACAATCACCAAGCCTAAAAAGAATACGCAAACACTCAATGCCATGCTAATGGGCAGGCAAAGTGCTCAAGCACAAACTACATATTGTGGGTGCAGTGCAGACATTATTACAACGGACAAATGTAGAAGACGGATGGATGCACCGTACAAGTATCAGCATTTCTTAATTTTGATCACATTAAACATCTCACAATCTTAAAACATAGTAAATAAGTAGATGAATAAATTCTAGTCAAATCAACAATATGACAAAAAATGTAACAGCATTGGAATTTTACTAACCAGAAGGGGTCGTCAGGCCCAGTACCACACTGATGAAATGCCATAACAGCTTTAACCTTGAGGCCAAAACGTTTAGCCAAAAGCACAATTTCCAAATAGCCTTGCCAGTTGTAACCCATGGGAGAATCTCTCTCCACGAGCCCCCACCAGGCTTCCATGACCACCCCCTCCACTCCGGCGGCAGCAAGGGCACGAAATGACTGCGCCATAGCTTTACTCCTCTTCATCTTCCCGGAGGAGGAGCTAATGACGTCAAGCGGCAGCGTGACAAAAACCGGCGAGCCACGCCGGCGGTGGTACTGCGAGGGTACGCCGTGCTGGAGCTCATACTGGAGATCACCGTCGAACTCGAAGCCATTGGAAGGCGTGGAGGAGGAAGAGGATGCGTTGAGGCGAGAGGCGAGGGCGAGCGGGCGAGCGGATGGCCGAGTTCGGAACCGAATTGAGGAAAATCGGAGGGAGGGAGCTAAGAAGTCGGTCCGAGAGCAGCAGAACGAGGCTGAGAAACTCGGAGCCGATGGCGATGCGATCGCCATTGGGGGTGAGGGCTAGGGTTTTCGGATGATGAGGATTGTATGCAAATATGTTCCAATCCTTCCTGTGAGTTTAAGGAGAGCACCAGTACAGCTGCGGTAGTGAGGGAGTACGAGTGTGTGAGTGTGTGAGAGAGAAAGAGGACGGTGGATCAGCGATTACGAGGCGAAATACGTTTCAATCCTTTCTTCCCACGTAATCGGTGGAACCGGGTGTCGCCGTGTGTGGACTGCGTGCTCTCTGGGCGTTTTGTTTTGCGAGTTTCTTCATGTACAACGAGAAACATTTCTTCTTTTTTTTTTTTTCCCTCTTTTTGACAACGGGTAGGACTTTTATCTTATCTAGGCAAATTTCTTTTAATTACTTGTTTTTGAGGCAAGCTAAGAGCTCGTTTGAATTGGTATTTTTAGAATTTTTTTTTAAATGTATCGTAACAATTTGATGTATATGAAATAAAAAGATAATTAAAAAATATGTTTATGAATGATGTGAAAATTTTTTTGTAAAAAACTACAATCCAAACGTGGGCTAAGCAAATTACTTTAAAGTTTAAAACATGCTCCTTCACATTCTTCAAATACTAATGCCAATTTAGATTGAAGATGATACAAGGAAAGAATACTAGGTAAGATATATAATAGAAGGGTTTTTCTCAATTCCCTAAATTTCATTCAATCTGTTATGTATATACACATATTAATAATGATTATACTTCTTTATATTTTTACACATTCCCTAAATAATCTCACATTTTTAAAAATCTAACACCTAAAGTATATTTTAAGTTGTTAAAAACATAAAAATATGGTGAAAGAAAGTGTTTAAAAAAATTAAAAATTCAAAATAAACTTTTTCCAAATACTTTAATGTAATTATGGAAAATTGAAATAAGATGGTTATATAAATTTATTAATGGAGGGATGGAATAGATGGTACGGTGAAAGGAAATGTAAGTGAGAGATTCCGGGTTTGAAACTTCCCAGTAAGCTAAAAAAATATACATATGAATGCATTAATAGGTCTTGGATTCCATTGTTTATAGACATGTCACAGTCGTTTCACATAATTTGAGGGATACCTTTATAGTAGGAACGCGTTGAACGTTCCCTACTATAACAACCAAATCCGACACGCATGGTGGAGCTAAGAAAAGCGGTGACTTCCAAAACGAGAACGACGATATTATGTGCATGAAGGAAGGGGGCGCGTAGGCTTAAAGTGGACCACGATTGGTTGACAGCTTGTCAGTTGGGGATGGAAGGTGCAAATACTAGCGTATCTGGGGTTTTGTGCTGTGGGATGGAAGGTGCAAATACTAGGCTTAAAGGGATACTTGGAGTATGGTACGGACAGTAAGACAGCCAAGTAGAAAGGTGCAGGATGAAAATGAAAAAATATGGGGCTCAAGAGTAAATCTTTGTAAAGAAAATATTGAAGGAAACAAAAAATAGATGTGTGTTAGTGGCAAAGAAAATCGGTGTTTAGTAAACAATATAATCTTGAAATTTCATGGGATAATTTTCTAAGGCCGCAAAATACCTATGCTAAATTGGCTAAGACAAAAAAATTTAAAAATTACATCTGTTACTTATATATAACCAACTTAATTAGACTTAATCTTATTGTATAGTATTAGTCACATGTATTATTTATATGTTAATATATACATATGTATTATTTATTATCATATATAACAATTTGAAACTAAAATCGGAACTTCCTATTTCGATTTCGAAATATGGAATCGGAGTCGAAAATTGAGATTTGAAAAGGCTCATAACCAAATTCGAACCAAATTCACTGAAATCGAAATTCAAAAATCGAATGAAGTTTCGAATTCCGATTTAACCGATTTCGAAATTCCAAACTCATTTCGAAATCGGTCGGTTAATCGGAAATTTGCGCATTTGCACACCCCTACATAATACCGTGCATTTAACAAAACTACCCGTGTCGTTTAATCGGAAATCAGCTGTTTTTCAATTTTGAATTAAATTTTCAAACACGTAAACATATTTTTGAATTTCCAAGAAGTGACGTGGGCATATTAAATTTTTATGGTCATTTTCTAGCTTTCCAAAGTGTATCTATACACTTATCATTGTAAATAGAGATTACTTATTATGTTATACTAAATCTCTTATCTTATGAGAAATAAAGGACAAATCAACATTTTGTTCTTTAAAATATTGTAAAGTCCTAAATTACAGTACACATGTAACATAAGTCGGAAAATGAATGCAAAACTTAAATTAGTTAGGTTAATCGACTCCAATCTTTTATAATAGAATTCAAAATTGATTCGAGAACCGCATGAATTGAATTGGAATCGGTTTACATTTCCATAAAGTAATTAACCAAAAAATCAATTTACATAACCAAAGTCGAATATATACCCAATGCACACCATAATTAGCCCTTTGATATTTGGTTGTTGTGGGGATAATTGCAAAACCTCCGTTGGGGTTTCTAACAATTTCACTCACCTCCGAACTTCTGAGATTACACAAACCTCGGCAAAGCGGCTCCAAGATTTTGTAATAAAATTAGTCCAAATCAAAGTAATAACATTAAAAAATAATTTTTTGTGGAGAGATGAAACCTTATTTCGCAAATGGCCTCTATGCTCGTGTAAAATTTGTATCGTAAATGAATGAATTAATAAAATCATAGCAAAGGTGAATCCAAATAGTAATGAACAAAAAATAAAGAGCAACTGACTTTTTCTATAAGTTTAGATTAACGACTACTGCACTAAATTAGCATGTGTATTTTTTTCGGATCTTTGTCATTTTGCATATCAAGGCAACAAAAAACGTTAAAGAAATAATTGTTCATCGTTAAAGAAATCATCATCAATTTTTTTCATAAACGAATTACTAACAATTAATTATTGTCCGAAGCTGACTTAATTGCGTATATTAGTTTTCAATAGGGATAAGTTTTTAAACCCCCCCCAGATACGCTAACCACTATTTTCCCACCTTCACTTTTATTGCTTGAAGTGAAAATGAGAAATTAACATTTCTTGCTGCCTTTATATGCAACAAGGTGAAAATGAACCCAAAATACAGCCATTATAATTTACTACGACTTATTGATCTAGTTCTACAGCAACAAATTCAGTTGCTACTTATTTTTTGATTCGTTACTATTTGTGCTAATTTTTCCTCACGTTCATTAATATATTTTTCATTCCAGTACAGTATAATTAGTGAACAAGTATAATGGGTATTTATGGAATAAAAATTTCATGTCTCTTGAAAATATTTTTTAGTAAGACTTTTTTACTTGGACTAACTTCATTACAACATCTTAACCCGGAGGAGGTTTGTGTAATTTTGTAAAGTCTGAGGGAGGTGAGTGAAATTGTCTAAACCTCAAGGAGGTTTATGAAATTAATAGTTGCATTAACTATCGACTAAATTTGTTAATTTAATTAAAAAAAGGTCAATGAAATTAACAAGTAACTAAGCTTACTTAATAAATACGTCAAGTTCCATCTTGCTGAATAAAATGTAGTGGCTTAACAGATATACTTAATAGTTTCTTAGTAAGCTTGTGATTGCAATATAAGGAAATTGGATGAGGCTACACAGTACAAAACTTCATAAGGTTTTCTTTGACATGTTCCAATTCCTACTCAATCGTTCGTGCATAGACCATAAAAGTGTACATTTTGTTAAGAAGAATTGTTACAAAGCTCCAATTAAGGATTGAGTTATTCCTAGTGAGTACTCGTGCATAGACCATAAAGTGTACACTCGTAGTTAGTAGTCGTGCATAGACCATAAAGTGTACATTTTGTTAAGAAATGGAGGGAAACTTGTTAACAGTGGTTGGAGGGAAACACCAACACAGTGAATGGAGGGAAACTTGTTCACAGTGGTTGGAGGGAAACACCAACACAGTCAATGGAGGGAAAAGACGCACAGTGAATGGAGGGAAAGAATGCAGAGGGGAAGGAGGGAACAAAACCAGTTCTGCCTTGGGGTCCACATGATAAAACAGACGATAGTAAATAACAATTGAAAGCAAGACACTATTGCTGAGCAGGAGAGAGACGCGGTTGTCCATGGAGATGGTGACCTCACTTTCATCGTAGGAAAAAGGGTAATAAAGAACATCCTTGTCCCTTTCGATCCGGAATCAGACGTGGACGATTTGTCGGTTGCTTCGATTGTCCGGAAATGTAAGTATCTGTGTGTTTTTCAGATTTAGGCATCAGCTGTGCTAATTAATTTAACACATCATCAGCATGATCATCAATTTATGAAGTAGTGAACAAGGAATAAGATGGATTATATACATAAGTAGCCTGCAAAACGTATATTTTGTGTAGGACCACCGTTAATAAAGTAAAATTGTTAGTTTAGTGAGCTGTTTACTATCCTGATCTGGCAACCAAACATACTAATAAATTGTAAAGAGTGAGTAGATAATGGGAGACATGAATATTTTTTATGTTAATACATTCTCGCCGCCTTGTATAGGAAAGGTTCCACACTACCGGTTTAAAGGCCAGCTTGTTATTTGAGTTTGAAAATGTCCACCTCCTCCTTGAAAATAAATTGTAAACTAAAATAGAAGTGGGCAAATCGGTCAACAAAGGAATGGGTAGCTGTGGTTTTATAGCGGCTGTGTAAACCTGTAAGTGACCGCATCGCTTCTTCATAAATGTATGGTCATTGTTAGAGGTAAAGCATACATTATAGCTAGCTTAATGAAATGTTGTTGCCTCCAGATACCAATTTTTGGAATTGTGCCGTGCCTATCATGGATATTATCCATGTATGCAACCTTATGGCGCAGGGATGGCGATGATTCAACTATCGACTGGCAAGTTTTTCTTTCGGCTCTCGTGCTCGGGGCAACTACCGCTCCGCGTCGATCACGCGATCCATCGGGTGTGGCTCGTGCGGTGATGGTACATTGGATATGACATATTTGCTGAGCTGTACCCCTGTGTCCGGAAACAAGAGCAGCCGCAACCTGCAGTCATTACAAGGAGATACAAGCAGAGCTTGTGAAGTGCAGGTTCGTTGTACAATTTTTGAACAAATATGGCAATGTGGTCATACAATGTGTGTAGTTAAAATGCTAATTACTATCTGTTAATGGTCAATAAGCAGGAAGCCAAGTACACAACGGCCACAAATTTGTTTGCTTTGAAGGAAATCATTGATTGCTTAACGAGCAAAAGAGAGGTGGTAAGAAGGCAAGGGTTTGGAGGCATTTTGACACTCAAACCTTTAACTTGATTTGATATGTTGGCTTGGCTTTGTCGATAATTTCAACTCAAACCGGGTACTTGATGTCCATGGCCATTCTTTTGAAGTCACAACCGAAGATGTCGTATCCTGTTTTGGAGTGCCTAACGGTGGGAAGGACCTGACCACTGCTCTGATGTGTACGGACATTAGCTCTGCACTGGAAGATGAGCTGAACATTGCAGTTAAAGATGGGTGCATTTTATTCTGTGAATTACACGAGAGCCTGCAGAACCTCAAAACTGCTGGGACACAGTTTAAGGCAAAATTTTTTTTACTACTCATGCACGACCTCTTATGCCCTGGTGAGAGTGATGGATTTTATAGGGAGGTAGTGGCGTTCGTTGCACGGGCAGGTGACTTGACTGAGTATGATTGGTGCAAATATGTGTTGAATAAGTTGATGTTCGGAGTAAGGGCAGCTCAAGCTTTATCACTCCCTGAGGTTTCTGGTTGCGTGGCTATGCTTATCGTGAGTCACGCCTATTTGTTGTTGATCGTTTGTTCGCTGTATCACAATTTTTGGTACACTAATGTGATGTTGCAATGGCTATAATGTTTCAGGTTTTATATTTTGGACGAATCGGTTTTGGAGATGATATGGTCGATCTGAATCTGTCGTCAAACATACCATGGGTTGGCCAGTGGCGTAATGTTGATGTTAATCTGGCCGTGGCAAAGTTGAAGTCCATTGGTGCTTTCACTAGCGATTTCACCTGGCCTGTACCAATACTGTCTCTGTTGCTTACACAGAACTCGTAGCATTACATTTTTCAGACGTTCAATCTATGTTGTTATGACTTTGT
Source organism: Gardenia jasminoides (assembly GCA_013103745.1). Taxonomy (NCBI): domain Eukaryota; kingdom Viridiplantae; phylum Streptophyta; class Magnoliopsida; order Gentianales; family Rubiaceae; genus Gardenia; species Gardenia jasminoides. Next base: position 54,947,917 of record CM023103.1, read on the forward strand.
TCTGCTCATTACCTCCTTGTCAGGTTGAATTCACCGTGAAGACCAAATCGGCGACAAATTCCCTCCCTTTGAAAAGGAAACGGCTTTGAGCGTAGATTGATTAGTGTTGAGAATAGCGACATGGAGATAAAAAAGGAGCTAATTGCTGTAAGGGAAACAACGACTGCAATGGCTCGGACATTGGAGATGCTTATGGCTGTCCTTGTCAGGGATGAGCGCAAGAGTTGTGCAGGTGAGGGTGACAAAGCTGGTAGAGGCCTCCACGTAGACGATACCCATCTCTTGTCTACTAAGGTTGGCAATGGCAGCAAAGGTAATGGGAACCGTGCTGCGAACTTGGCAAACCTGAAGCCCAGTTCAGTTGTTCAACTATCATCTTCTGGGGGTGGTTTCCAGCCTCAATATGCCGACGTGCGTGATTGGACACCGCCTTAACCCGTTAACCATTCGTGACTCAGACAGCGCCCAATCAAATGATGTTACTTCCCCTGTAAAACATGGTAAAGGCATTATGAACAATGGTACCAAACGCGGTTGCCGGAGAGCTCTATGGCCAACTTCTGGTGCCCGTGGTCTGTCAAAGCGAGTGCACACTGTTTCGTCAAGGGACAACTCCCAAATGTCCTCAACGGGATCAAAGAAAGTGCACTGTGTTGGAGTAAAGAAACAAAAAACACTGAAAAGGCATGGAACGTGTAAATTGAAGAGCCGGCTGCACACATCAGCAGGTCACGGGCAGAAGGTTAGTATGCTAAGTTGCCAACGGTTGAATATTTTGCGGTTGTCAAGTAATTTTGGATGCACCTCCCTGTCCTCGCAAGTCTATTATCACAAAATGTTGTTTATTAGTTTTACGATTGTAATTTGCTAATGGCATAAAAGGTAGTAACTTTTATCGGTCTATGATTCTTGCACGGTATCGTGGTGTAACTCCAATGCAGTGACAATCTTTGCGTTGGAGCTTAATCAAATTTTAAGGTCATTGTAAGCTATAGGGCTTTACAAGGTGGCAAAGATTGCTCAACCTAAATTTTATGCAATTTCATCTATCATTTCCATTTTGGCCCATGTAAATTTGTTGCATTGATTTGCAGTCAAACAATGGAGGGGAATGTGACTACCTGCCTGTTCACACATTTGCCCAGGTGGTTGACTTCATTTTTCATCCCCGACATATGCAGAGGTGTGCAATTTTCTTATACGCGATTTCTATTGCTTTGCTTCATGTCTGCTAACCTGATGACTGTTACTCATGCAGCGAAACTCTATTGCTAACGATGGGTCAGGTCGCATGCCGGGAGCATCTCATGAGTCTATCACCTGGAGTGTGGATAAGTTCTGAGGTTTAATAAACAAAGAATTTGATGAAAAACTATATAGTATGGCTTTAATTATCCACCCGAATGCCTCCTCCAAAAAATGTAATAGCTTTGTTACCCTGTGCAGGTTATCAACTGTTATGCTGCTTGGTTAACTTGTCGCTTCAGACGCCTCTGCCCATTTGCTACGGCTGCCATTTGGTTTCTTCCTGCGGTTGCCCAGGTGTGTTAGTTTGCGTATGCTGGCTTGAAGACAATTTTTTTATGTACAGTTTCTGTTTGTCAAATCTGTGGTAGAGACGAAACTATGTTAAGATATGTGCTGATTTTGACGACGTACTCATCATGTCTGAATAGTTGATACAAATCATTGAGTCCACCTAACAACTCAAGTGTTCACAGCATTTGCATCCATCATATGCCATAGAAAGGTCTGTATTATACAGTATTAGGTTTTCAATATGGCCTGCTCTCGTATTAAACTTGTAAATTCTTCTATATTGACTGTTGGCATGCCTTTTTTAACTTCTGTTAACACTGCCTTGGCCTACCATTTTTACATCGAGTTGGATTGATGGAATATAAGTATTGGGAATGGCTGTTACTTCTTCCAACTTACACATTCCAATGAATTGTACATTTGGTAATGGTGTTCACTTCTTCCTACTTATACTTAATATATTAACTACTTTAGGAGTTGTCCAAATATCATACTAAGTTATGTTTTTATATACCCAATCAATCACTCATCCGTCTTATTTGTTTTACCAGACGCAGTGCTTGCCAACAACGAGTCTTTGAGATGCTATATACCGTATCTAGCGAGGCATCGTTTGGAGGACACATGTGTATGCATGCAGGAAAGTGAGTAATACCATAGTTGAACCATTCTCCAACTGCGTGTTTACGTTGGAGATCATTTGTTGTCGTCATTAAACCTCAAGGTTCATGCACATTACTGCGAATGACATGACTAGCAAAGTATTAACACTCTTCATCGATTCGCACGTGTTCCTATGAACTACCGATCGCGACAGCGGTTCCTTTTGTCATTGATCTAGGAGCATAAAGTACTCATCTATGATAGCTTGCCTGATGAGAATCAAAACGTAGGCCGTGAAGCTATTACAGATTTGGTGGTAAGTTCCTTGATGATTTGTGAAGAATTGTCGACATTTGATTATGCCATATTAGAACTTAAGTCTGTACTTTCAAACCCGGATATGACATACTTGTAAATAGCTGAAAGCAAAATGTGAGAGGGGTGGTACATCCTCAAATTAGCGAGAAACATATGTTTTAAGGCAAATGGCGTTCACTTCAAATGGTTAGCATCCCTTTATTCCAATGTACTAATGATATATTATGTGATGAAGGCGTCGAATTCATGAAGCACTATTGTTTGGGTGTGGTCCAACTTACAAGCATGATATTTGTCAATTTCAGGTTGAAAGGACCCTTTGTGGTGTCCCATTCAACCGAACACGTTAAGTAGCTATGCTCTTTTTGTTAACAATGCACACTATATACCAAGGCTAACACATAATGGTATACATTCAGGTTCGACTGTGGGCTCTATGTTATGAAGTTCATGGAGCATGTTCAGGAGCTTCGGGCGTGGCATCAATTTTGAATCTGCTTGTCCATGATTTGTGTCTTTAACAGCATTTCTGTTGTGGACTTGCATCCATTATTTTTCACTTTTCATCTCCAAACAGTTTATGTCCAGCCAAGAAAGGCTAAAGATTGCTGTCAACTTGTTCCTCTCTGAATGCAACTGTAGCATGAGAGGGGTGGTTCTTCATGGGGTTCCAGGTTTTGATCATCTACTACATGTGTGAGGGCAACTATGAATCGACAAAGATTGTTTTGGTTTAAGCTCTCCTTTCATGGCTTGGTTTTGTTGTAAGTTGTTTTGAAGGGAAAATTTGAAACCCTATTGCTTGCATGTTTTGTGTTGGCTGTGTGAACTACTAATTGGGCAGCCAGAAGCATATATTTTGTACTACATCGCCCAGATATAGCGGTGGCCCTTTTCTAGATCGTTGGATGGCAGAAAGGGTACACCCTACTCTTTCCTTGTACCATCTTCACTGTCACGCCTTTTGTTTCCTACAACAAATGACTCAATGCAGGGCTATGCATATAAATGATAAGTAAGTTAGAATTTGCAAAGCTTTTCACTCTTAGGTTGTGGAAGAACCAATTAAGAGTAAGTCTGCCTTTAGCCTTTGCCTGACTGCTTGCCTGATGACTACTGCAACGGGGAATTCATGCGGAAGAATGAATATACTACACCATATTAAATGCTACCGTAAATGTAGAATAAGTGCCTCAAAGGCAATGCATTGGATGAGTTTGTGGAAATAAAATAACGTGCAATATGACTTGAAGGCACGGATTCGCTTATTTTGCTTGGAAGATTGGAATGCAAATACTAAGTTATTTTCATTTTCTTGTGCAGGAGATGGTAGTCGGTATAAATTTTTTAAATATAAGCTTAAAACCTAAAACCACGTCCCCAAATTATTGGCACAGCATTGGTATAATTACACTCTAAAAAATATACATGGTGGATAATTTTACAAACCTCTACTCAGGTTTCTCATAATATCACTTAGTTCCCATTAAGTTTTCAAAATTTGACTTACCTCCCTTCTCAACTTAGCAAAACAAAATATTCATATCAAATTAACAACATTACCCGTGATCTTGATCATTAAATAACTAAAAAAATCAAACCACACATAGAATTTTTAAGCCCAAAGTAATGTATATTAAAAAAATTTGTGATCTAATAATAGTCCATATTTATTTATATCAAAATTATGTAAAGATAACAGCGACACGATAAATTAAATCAGGGATAATTTTAAACCTTGAGAAAAGTATAGAGGGTATGATCAAGCCTCTTTATTTAACCGCAAGTAGACCGGATATTATGTTTGCTGTATGCTTATGTGCTTTTCAATCTTGCCCAAAAGAATCTCATTTGAATACCGTTAAAAGAATTTTTAGTTATTTGAAAGGAACCATGAATTTTGGTCTTTGGTATTCTAAATGTAATGAATTTACCTTGTATGGTTATACGGACGCTGATTTTGGCGGATGTAGGATTGATAGAAAAAGTACTAGTGGATCTTGTCATTTTCTTGGAAAGTGTCTAGTCTCTTGGTTTAGTAAGAAACAAAATGCTATTTCCTTGTCAACAACCGGCGGAATATGTTGCTAGTGCATGTTATGCACAATTAATTTGGATGAAACATACATTAAATGATTTTGGTTTGACATATGATAACATGCCCATTTTTGTGATAATACTAGTGCAATTAATTTGACAAAAAATCCTATTCAACATTCTAGAACAAAACATATAGACATTAAGCATCATTTCATTCGCGGATCTTGTTCAAAAGGTGAAATTGTGTAAACTATGTCCGCTTCGGATGATCAAATTGCTGATATTTTCACAAAAGCACTACCCCTAGAACAATTTAGATATCTTCGCTCAAATTGGGTATTTTAGAAAAGATGCCTTAAGCCTTTACGTAAAACTTATCGGACGTCCATCCGGTCATGAACGGACGTCCGATGTTGTTCTTGGTCATTTTCCGTAGAAAATGCTATCGGACGCATGGGTCGGACGCCGATCGTTTCGACGTCCGACACATGAGCGATCAATCGTCATTTCACTTCATTTCCATGGAGTCCAACTACATTTAATTGGACGCATCTTCCCAACCACCTCAATTCAAAACTCAAATTCCTAGCCAAAACTTCACCATTTTCAAAATTGAAAGTTTAGATTTCACCTTTCACCTATTGCGGTCCAATCTTCATCAAGTATCCGCAGACTATAAATCCTCCTCTTCATTCCCAAATCTCACCGAAACCCTAAGTTCTCCTCTTCTCATTTCTCGCTCAAAATTGATATATCTTCACTGAATTTAAAAGTGTGTCACTCTGCATTACGCGTAAACACTTCCTCATCACTGGAATCACACAACATAAGCAAGATGGTGCGACTGTGGAGCTCACATCTACCGGACGCAAGAAGATGCCAAGAGATTTAAGATACTTCCTCCCAGCAAAGCGCATCTCCAAAAGAACAAGACGCGTGGCTCGCTACAAAACAACCACCTCATTACTACTCCTTCGATTCTCGGTTATAATAGAACCCCGCTCCATTACCTAAATTCATAGATTCGATGTCGAGTCTAAGTTTGCCTTATTCTCTCTCAAAAGGTTTCATTATTCAGATCCATTATTCCTTCGAAGTTTAAGAAAATCGATCTAGAGTCCCCTAAGTTGTTTGACTTTCTAAATGGTCTCACATCATTGTTATGCCTAATGTCTATTACCCTCGACATGATGTATCGCTTTTGCCAATCTTAGGAAGGGTAATTCCCGTGAGCTTAAATCCGGTGAATGGTATTGATTTGGTATTTGATTCGATGTTGTGAATGAAATTTTAAAACCACCATTGAGTTTGGGTGCAAAAGTAAAATTGCAAACTTCTTTCCTATGAGGAAACTCCAACAAGTTTGAATCATTTCAATGCTGAAAAACTAATGGCCTATTTTCAATCTCCTTTTCAAACCCCTGTTGATGCCAAGTTGGAAGATTTAAGTCTCAAAAATCTGATCATCTTTTCAATCATCTCAAATTTGCTTGTTCCAACTGATGGTCATCGAACAGATGCAAACAAAATGGAGTTATATCTGTTTTATTGCTTTGTTGAAAGAATCAATAGATTTTGGCTTTGTCATGTGTAAGTTTCGATGAAACTCTCACTGATACAAGAAGAAAACTCTCTTATGGAAAGTTTTAACTCCCATCTTTGAACACTTCAAAATTCCTTTAAGTGGTGTATGTCCAAGGACTTAACCACTTCGTGTTTTCAAAACAAGATTTTGAAAGAAAGAATTTAAAATTCTTTGATGGAAATTGGTGCACCAAGGAAGTCGTCTCAATCTCGCTCAAAGAAAGGACATGATGCTCCTCTCTCTCCTAGTTTTGCTAGAACTCTTAGATTTACTCCTGGACCATCAATTCATCCTAGGAAGTGCACTCTAGGGATTTCCTCTCAATCTGATGTCATGGATTTGTTGAACGAGCTCAAAAGTCATGTTCTTCTACTGGAACATGGTCTTATGTTGACCATGACATCTCACCAAAAATTGGTCTAATGTTTTCTAGTGAGATTCTTGTCATGACGTGATATCGAGGCAGGAAACCCTGAAGAAATCAGTTGACCGCTGACGATACCTTGTATCGACGTCCGATAAAACTCAAAACCTTCCTACGACGGACGTATCTGGACGTCCGATAGACAGGGATCTATCTGGACACCTCTTTCGACGCATAACATCTACATCGGACGTCCAAGATATCCAAGAAATTTGATAAGCTTACTCGGGCGCTGACGCGAAGCCTTGACGCTAAAGACATGTATCGCCGTCCGATCGATTCCATGAAAATTTTCTGAGCCTCGCCTTGTCGGGGACGCAAAGCTATGACGCAGTAATTATTCATCGCCGTCCGATAAGACTTCGAAACTTGCTTATCGGACGCAGCATCGGACGAACAGCAATGAGTGTCGGACGTCCGATAGCTCCAACGCTAGTTGACCTTTCAGCTTCTACTATCCGTTGACCTCGTTTTCTAGGCACTTTTTGGTCTCCTATAAATACAAGAACTGTCCAAATATCAAATAACTACTGTACACTTGGATAACAAGTTCCTAAGAGTGATTTTAGCTAGAAAATACTCATTGTGAGTAAGAATTGTTAGTCTTGTAATGTGAGTTCATTGAGAAGCTTTTCAATTGTGAGTGAATTCATCAATTGTGTAGCTGTGTGAGGGTTTTCTGTAAAGAGTATAAAACTTCCTAGCTTGACTAAGTAGAGCTTGGGGCAAGGAGGAAGTGATCCTTCTATTGTACACAAGTGTGATTGAATTTCACTAAATTGAAGAAGCCTGTTTTGAGGAATTCTCTTTAAGCTCAAGTGGAGTCTTGAAGAAGTGTGGTTTGCTTTCCATCATTACTCTTTTTATCTTACGTATCATATTCATTGTTTGAAATTTCATCCGTATTTATCAATCTTGACTTGTCTATTTACTTGATAAATCATTTGTTCAAGAGCTTGTGATTAAAATTTGAAAAAGAGGTAATACTTGGCTGATTGTTAATCAACCCAATTCACCCCCCCTCTTAGGTTGTATTTGGGCCTTACAAACCTGAAGGGAGAAAACTGAAATTATCCCAATTATTTAACATTTTCATTTTTTGTCTATATCCAGCTCGAAAAATTAGAAATGGAAAAGTGCTAGAATTTATTTTTATAACTTCTTTAAGATGGCTACAAAATTAATGTGCAATCGTCTAAAGATGCAAAACAAAAATTTATTTATATAGTATTGTGATGAATTTTATGTGTTTTTAAAATTAATCACAAGTTTAAATTTTTAATATATTTTGTCTAGATTACAAAATAAATTATTCTAAATGATCTCCCAGACTCAATAAAAACTTATACTTTTTTATAAAAGAAATAAATTGGTATATTTTAAATGTTGAGGGATTTCAAATTAGTTTGTTATGACAATTAAGGAAATAAATTAAAAGGCAATTTTGGAATGGAATGATCTATACCTCCAAAACTAGTTTTTTGTATTATATTTTGAATGGGGTTGATAATCATACAAAAATTTGAAAATAGGCGAGGTAAGTGCTATTTTTAAAACTTTAGAGGTGCTACATGATATTGTTAAATATCTCAAGGGAGGTTTCTGAAATTATCCCTTAACTCTAATCAAATTGGTGTTGGGAAAACAATGGTTAGGGTATATAAGAGAAGGTTTTCTCAAAGTATCCCTATTGAAAACAAATATAGGTAATTAACTATGTAGATTGAACCAACATAGATTTTTGGTTCTTACTATATTAAATAAAATAGCTTCATTTTTGTACATTCATTTACTGTCTACATTCATTCATCTTGTCCATTTTTTTTAACTTTACTTTGTTGATATTGACTAACCATTACAAGAATTGAATGTCATTGGCGGTTTGTGTACTGCAACAAAGTTTGAGGCGGTGAGTGAAATTGGCTTTTCTCTCACGGGTGGTTTCCGAAATTATCCCTTTTTGGTGAATTTTTACTAATTTAGTATTTGTCTGCGTGCCTATTTTGGCTTCACAGCATTGCCTATCAAGGCAGACAACCGCGGCTTACTTCCCCAATTAGGGCTCTTTTCTATTGGGAAACCCTTTTAAATTGCTCCCCAAATACAGTTTAAGCACAACCTATGGCATCCTGTACCAGTGATAACTCAGCCGTCGGTCACTGCGTTACTGCTTGTATGGCATGGTGGCTAGATAAGCACATCTTTCACACGCTGCAACCCAGCCGCAGGTTTGCTGATGCAAAGAACCCTCAAGGTCTGCTTTGTTTGTAGTCAATGTCATCTTTAATTTGTACTTTCGAGATTAATTGCGAGTGAACGCCTTTCATCCCTGCAAACCAAGGCCACTTTTCGTGGGTCGATGCTGATTACCATCGCGGAAGAGGCGTAGATGTTGCCGACTAGCTGAGAGAATAAATTTACTAAAGGAAACCACCTCGCTGAGGCAACCAAACTCAAGACATTTTACAATCACGACTTACTTAGGCAGAGGGTGACAGAGTTGGAGAGGGAAAATGAAAGGCTGATGCTGCTCCTGGATGAAACAAAGGGAAACTTGGAGGTTTTGAATAACAAATTCAGATTGTACAAAAAGTGGATAATCTTGGTGACAGTGGGTGTGATATTAGCTTGTGTGGTTGCACGCAGACGAAATAGTCAGAATTTCCCATTGCCACAAAAGATGAAGTTCTTAATGCCATAGCAAGTGTGTATATGATGCAAATGCTTGACGAAATGGTCAGGGCAATTGATGGTGGGCGACCAAGTTTATTCGGCATAGGCATAGCTTTATATTTGTCAGCTAACGCACCAATGCACTTTTGCCCAAATTTTGTAGCCCTTTTGGACATTGGGAGCCTTGGATTGTTATTCTGTTAATGTATTGTGCTATTTTGTTACTCCACGACAGTTTTCCATGTTCACTATGTACCGCATCCACCTTCAGGTTTTGGTTTTGTAAATCCACAACGTCTGAATATGTAAAGCATGTGAAAACACGATATACTGTAATTTTTTTTTTGGCCCGTGCAAGGCACAATGGGCACAAATTAGCCGCGTGAAGCGAAGTTTGAGGGTGTTTCATTTGTCCGCTTGTTAGATGGAAAAACTACAAATTTTATGTGACAAGTCTTTGTGTTTCCAAAAGTTTAAAATATTTGATTCTAGTGTGTTGTTGAAAATTGTTATACATCCATGCGCGGGAAGACTATTTTGAGCGAGAACGAATGAAATGAATTGCTTATATTCTATGTTATAGATGGTAATTACACATAATGGATAACTGGTGCTAGGATGAGTAAATCTAACAGCCATGGTTTCCTTTCAAACGATAAGTGCTTATAGGGAGATGCACTCTCTGTTGTAAGAATTAAATTAACGATGCATAATTGATCTGCATACATAGTATTTGTGTGCATCCATCAGGTAACTAGTACGAAGGTATTGATTACCATTGGAGGTATTGGCTCAAGTAAAACTTTCAACCGAACAAGTTTTCAGTTTTGATTACTTTGGTAGATAACAAGTACACAAATTGATACCTCAACCTACACAATTGTATAACGCATCAAGATTTGTACATTGATTCACTTACTATGACAACCAAATCACAGAATGACCAAAACAAAAAAAAAAAACAAAATAACTTTGACACGGACACATATGGACCTTATATCCAACCACTACGACATTAACAAGTGATCCAAAACCAAGGTGCTTATGCCCCATTTGTCGGTTACAACTGGACATCCATTTTACAGACCAAACCATCCCTGCTTACCAACAACACCAATAAGTAGAAGCCCCTTTTTCCAGCTTCCCATGTTCCAAACATACACCAGCTATACTGCTTATACTTACACAACGGCATACCAAATTAACTTACTTCACCACTCGACAATGTCACACGATCTGTCGGTAAACCCCAAATTCGCTGCCCTTTTTGACTGATCCACCTGCCAATACCAGCAAATACACAGTTATTTGTCCAGCGGCACACACACATCACCAAATAGTAATGCGTAAACTCTAGGCACCCAACATGATTTTTTTGTGGTGCGACCTCGCCTCGAAGCAGCTCCAAGCTATCTTCTCAAACCGTCCTAACAAATCCAACTACACTATTGGGGATGGCCTAATATACCCGATGAATTAATGTCACTGGTGCTACTATTTTGACACGCGATGACTTAATCAATTACAATTTTCTTCATGGTACTAGCAAAGTCAAAACAAAGATGATGTAAACGATATGTGCAAACATGTAGAGTTGCATTTATGGTAAAACGCATACCAACTTACTAAGTAGGGACCAGATGCCATTTCAATTCAAGGTACTTATAAGGCAAAAAACACAAAGATCGCGTAAAAGTCGACTTTTACATGATTCAAGTTTAACCATTATTATGTATTCGTATCTATGGCTCGTGCAATGGTGAGAAATTAGATGCCTAGTTTAACAGCTTCGAAATGGATACCAAACCCTGCCTTCCTACCAAGTGTAGCACTAAATGAAGATCGTTACCCGACTCAATGAGCAGATGGGTGATGTCTTGCCTTTGACTCCTCGAAAGTGCTCGCTTTCCATCTTCCCAAACCTGATCCATTCAAACAAGGCACATCAACATCAACATTCACTTAAAAAACATCAATACCGTAACGGGGTCGCCGCCACTACACAAATAAGATTTTCTATGTATCATATATTCTAACTCGATGTTTCGATACCCGCCTACTCTTCCAATAATGTAAGTCGATCTGCATTGATAATACTAGCATGGCAATGATGGGCTCGTGCATTCTTTTGCAAAAGGTAATGACAGTCCATAATCTCCAACCCTTATCTCCGTTGCTATGGTATTGGGAGTTCCCCGCTTGGTCAAACACCGGCCTTTCCTCTCTGCTTTTAAGTGTGCAAGTAGTGCTCATATATTAACACATAACAATAAAGAATTATACCTCATGAACATGTGATATGTTAGAGGCATACAATACCACTAAGCTGCAATACCTCATGCAATGTCCACCTTGCCTAACTTTCCTCACCAGCCCCACGTATGTTCTTATGTTTGGGTCCATAACCAATTCCCCTAAGCATTGTCTCAGATCCAGATGTCTCCACTTCCAAGATTGAGCTTTCTCTACCTCTTCAACTGACATCCCTTACTCGGACACTCTCAAAGGTGTGGAAAATTCCAATAGCTTCCCAAACTCTTGTGTACTCTTACATGCATAGGCACATAATCCATTAGAAGTCACACAAGTGTCGAATATCAGCCATCTCCGACCGTGGATTGGTTGCGTGTAGCATCACCGCTTCACAATCCCTTCTTTTGCACTGAGTCCACCTCTTCAAAATGCAACTATCGGTATCCTCTTGTTCCTCAAATAGCATACCAAACATATGAGAACAAGGAAAGCCTTGGTTTCTAGTTTCGTGAGCATTTCATATGTCCGAGACCTATTATGTTTTACCATATATTGCGAGTCTCGGTAATGGGTGCCTCATGAAGTGTAACTGAGTTCATACCATCATCACTGCCATTGGTCCTAATGAATAACCCCCGCTTCTTCATTTCCTCCCAACAACTAGAAAGGTCGACCGCGTGAATACATCGATGTATGTTTTCTAATGCATGCACTGTGTCAAGGCAAAAGAGAAGGTGTCCACACGCATGTATTCCGCTTCTCCCTCATGCCTCGGCCACGCCAAATCATATGCCTGAAGGCACTCATAGAACTTCAGTTGTGGCACCAAATGTAGCTTTAGAACATGATGCATTTTCTCACTTGGTACTTCAGTATTCTGCAAGAAGAAGTTTCCTCTTAGGAATGCCATAGCCGAATGCTTTTTTCCTATACATTTTGTTTACCCAATCATATCGACCGAGGCCAAAGCTGTAACAAACCTCCCCGGCCAAATAAGACTTCAAACCTCTCTGAAGGCAGCTCATAAACATGCACGCCTTTGAACGACTTAAGAACTCCTTATCTCTCACATTTGTTGTTGCATTCATCTCTAAGTGGAAGCTACAGAGTCTATGCCTAGCAACTGGAATGAATTTTTTTATGGCCTTCCGCATAGACTTGTCCCCATCAGTCACTACAGATATTGGTTTCTTGCCTTCCATAGCTTCAAGAAATGTACTGATTACCCAATCATAGCCCTCATCTCCTTCTCGAACAATAAGAGCACATGCAAACATACAAGTGCAATAGTGGTTGTTCACCCCACACAATACCACTAGTGGAAACTTGTAATGATTGCTGTTATACGTGCTATCGAACACCAATACATCCCCAAAACACCTATAGTCATCCCTAGCCATTGAGTTCCGCCCAAAGCAATCGAGCTGACCCCCTCATCAGCAACCGCAAATTTATAAAATAGATTTGATCGCCTTTGTTTTCGAAACAAGTAAGCAATTCTCGATTCAAAGATCCCTTACCAATTGATATTTGCCTCGCCATTAAGCTCCTTGTACATATCTCAGGTGTTGAAAGTGCAAATTACAGAGCTTGCCTGAAAGTACAGACCCTCATTATATGACTTACTCTTATGCATGTTTCATAAGTCGAGCTCTGTGCATCTCCCATCTAAACCTTTCTATGTGACCTCATGAACTTCACAACTCGGTGCAGCTAAGGGATGAGCTGTGATTAGTAACAAACTCTAAACAAACATATTTGTCCTTCCGTTATCATATTTAATCTTAAAACAAGCTTGGCAATTCTCTCTGTTACATTTTAGGTTCCCTAATTCGATCCAACCTATTGATGTGCTTCTCCAGCCTTTTTGCCCTTCCTTATGTTACACAACCATGATGCCCGGCCTAATGAAAACCACTCTTGTCTTTCCTCTTGTAACCTTTACGCACACCAAATCCAGTTGTTCTAGCGTACAAAATGTAAAATGTTTCAGCTTCTTTAGTGCTTTCAAACTCCATTTTGTACACATCTGTATCTCCAAAACCATCTAAGGATGCATTAACATGTATCAGACAGATTTTGGTACTGGAACACCATCACTCTATTATTTGTATTTCTTTGAACAATTACTACCACCCGCTCCACAAATTCACTTAGTGCTACTATCATTGTACACATCGCTATTCGTGTTAATATACTGCCCATTCGCTACTCCTTCTTCAACCATCTCCATATTTTGCAGATGCCTCTATATCACTTTAACATCACATTCCACCCCGCCTCACAACAGGATTATTTTGTAACCTTTCGCATAAATCCTAAATGTATCCAACCATCCAACCCTTTTGACCACTCTCTCTTTATTTTTGACCTCTCGCTTTCACCACTTAAATTATCATATTCGGACAAAGTAACGGAACAATGTAAACCACTTCACTATCGCATCGTAACTCCTCGACACGAGGAATGGGTAGATGACATGTAACACCCGGTCAAGATTCCATACAACCTTTAATTTCTAGTAGAGATATTAAATAACTCGTGGTATGAGCATGCGTAATGCGCTTATACATCGCGTTCAATGTCGGGCCGTTATAAATTAAGTTACGCGTAAGTTAGATTTGCGAAATTTACCTCGTATCACAAATCTGCATTACTTTGTCGCTCAGAAACCAATTTCACTCTCCTCCTACACAAAGCCCAACTCTGTGTCGCCGCTAACTTCCACCCGCCATTCATCCTTCATCTTCCAATTTAACGCTCAATACGTTACCTTTCGAGTAATGCCGCCCAGCCAATGCCTCCTTCTTCCCGGTGAATGGTCTCTCCCCTGCGGCATTTTACACAACAACTCTTCCCCTGATATATAATGTGACTACCACAATTTTCCATTTCAGGTCCCGATCTCTACATGTAGTAACGGCTCTACCTCGTAGGATTTTGTGCATCACAAGAAATGCGATTGTTTTTACCTCCCCGCCAGCAAAAAGTGTCTTGGTTTCAACCTATTTACTATTTCAGGTTTTATCATGTGGACCCCTGCCGAGCTGGTTTTGTTCCCTCCTTCCCCTCTCGCATTCTTTCCTCCATAAGTCACCTGGTGGTGCTGGTGTTTCCTCCAACCACCGTGGGACATGAGTTTGAAGACCACTATTTTTTTGTCTCTACCAAATATTATATATTGTACCCAATTTCTTATATTGCAATCACAAGCTACTAAGAAACTATTAATATATCTGTTAAGCTTTCACCACATTTTATTCAAAGAAGATGGAACTTGACGATTTATTAAGTAAGCTTAGTTATTTGTTAATTTCATTGACCTTTTTTAAATTAAATTAACAAATTTAGTCAGATAGTTAATGCAACTATTAATTTCATAAACCTCCCTGAGGTTTCCATACAATTTCACCTACATCCTCTCAGGTACTTTCACAAAATTACACAAACCTCCGCCAAAGGTTAAGATGTTGTAATGAAGTTAGTCCAAGTAAAAAAAGTCTTACTAAAAAAAAATATTTTCAGAAGAGACATGAAATTTTTATTCCATAAATACCCATTATACTTGTTCACTCAATTATACCTGCATAACTGAATGAAAAATATATTAATGAACGCGATGAGGAAAAATTACAAGCACAAATAGTAACGAATCAAAAATAAGTAGCAAATCTGAATTTGTTCTTGTCCGAGAACTAGATCAATAAGTCGAGTAAATTATAATGGCTATATTTTGGGTTCATTTTCACCTTGTTGCATATAAAGGCAGCAAGAAATGTTAATTTCTCATTTCACTTCAAGCAATAAAGTAGGTGGAAAATAGTGTTAGCTTATCTCAAAGTGGGTTTAAAAACTTATCCCTATTGAAAACTAATATACCACTAATAAGTCGCCTTCGACAATAATTAATTGTTAGTAATTCGCTTATGAAAAAATTGATGATGATTTTTTTAACGATGAACAATTATTTCTTTAACGCTTTTTGTTGCCTTGATATGCAAAATGACAAAGATCCCAAAAAAATACACATGAATTTAGTGCAGTAGTCGTTAATCTAAACTTATAGAAAAGTCGGCCACTCTTTATTTTTTGTTCATTACTATTTGGATTCATACCTTTGCTATGATTTTATTAATTCATTCATTTACTGATACAAATTTTACCGCGACGCAGCATAAGGCCATTTCGCTAAATAAGGTTTCATCTCTCCACAAAAATTATTTTTAATGTTATTACTTTGATTTGACTCACTTTATTACAAAATCTTGGAGCCGCTTGCAGGTTTGTGTAATCTCAGAAGTCAGTTCGGAGGAAGTGAGAATTGTTAGAAACCCCAACGTGGAGGTTTTGCAATTATCCCCGACAACAAACCAAATATCAAGGTGGCTAATTATGGTGTGCGGTATCAGGTGTATATATTCCGCACTTGGTTACTGTAAATTAGATTTTTTTTTTTGGTTAATTACTTTATGGAAATAAAGCCCATTCCAATTCCCGAATTCATGCGGGTTCTCAATCAATTTTGAATTCTATTATAAACAGATTGGAGTCGATTAACCTAACTAATTTAAGTTTTTGCATTCATTTCCGACTTATGTTACATGTACACTCTGTAATTTAGACTTTACAAATTTTAAAGAACAAAAATGTTGATTTGTCCTTTATTTCTCATAAGATAAGATTTCAGTATAACATAATAAGTAATCTCTATTTACATGCCGGGATAAGTGTATACCGCACCGTATACACTTTGGAAAGCTGCTAGAAATGACCATAAAATTTAATATGCCCACGCCTTCTTGGAAATTCAAAAATATGTTTACGTGTTTGAAAAATTTAATTCAAAATTGAAAAGCAGTGATTCCGATTAAACTATACGTAGTTTTGTTAAATGCACTCCAGATATGTGGGTGTGCAATGCTGAAATTTCGTTACAATCCGACCCATTTCAAATGAGTTTGGAATTTCAAATCGGTTAAATCGGATTAAACTTTATTCGATTTTTGAATTTCGATTTCGAATTTGGTTCAATTTGGTTATGAGCCTTTTTCAAATCTCAATTTTCGAATTGACCATTATGTTCAAATCGATAAATAGAAGTTCCCATTTATTTCAAATTGTTATATATGATAATAAATAATACATATGTATATATAACATATAAATAATACATGTGACTAATACTATACAATAAGATTAAGTCTAATTAAGTTGGTTATATATAAGTAACATATGTAATTTTTTAATTTTTTTGTCTTAGCCAATTCTAGCATAGGTATTTTGTCGGTTCTCTTCCTAAAATTATCCCATGAAATTTCAGTATATTGTTTACTAAACACCTCAGCATTTTCGCCACTAACACACATCTATTTTTTGTTTCCAATATTTTCTTTACAAAGATTTACTCGAGCCACCAATATTTTTTTTTCATTTTTTCATCCTGCACTCTTTCTACTTGGGTCGTCTTACCGTCCGTATTCATACCCAAGTATCCCTTAGCCTAGTATTTGCACCTTCCATCCCACAGCATAAAACCCCGTGATACGCTAGTATTTGCACCTTCCATCCCAACCGACAAGTCGCCAACCAATCGCAATAATTTTGTTTCACGCCTCCCTTTTCTTCATGCACATGGTATGTGTCAGTTGCTTCTCTGCTTGCCGCAGTCACCAAGTTTTAGCTCCACCAATGTCAAAGATTTGGGTCAAGTGCTTACAGAACGTCAACGCCGCTGCCAATATGCCGTAATCCCAATTGAGGAGTAATATCGCCACGAATTATTCATCACCAAACAACGATTGGTGATGCATTTCAGAATAAATTTTCACCGCTCATATTATGACGCGGGATTGTGGTTCCAGATTGGCTGAAATCTACACAATGACGCATATAATGGAGATTGGGATCTTAATCCACGTGATGTATTGCTTCGCTTTAGTTATAAACAAGACCGCAAAAATGTGGATGTATTGTTTTCAACGGTCGCTTTCAATTTTTTTTTTGTGTTGACTACTAAGATTATCTTAATTGTGTAGGCTATAAACTCTTCCAATTGTGGTATATATATGCATGCGACGCATCGATTGGTCTTATCGCCAGATGCTCTTTCCTATTTCTTTTTCTTTTCCTTTCAACCGCTTCTTTAAAAGGACTAATTCTACTTTCACCCCTAACTTGTTCTCGACTTATATTTTGTATTCAATTTAACTTTGAATATATTATACCCTAAACTCTCTAAAGATCCCATTATTT
Source organism: Gardenia jasminoides (assembly GCA_013103745.1). Classification (NCBI taxonomy): domain Eukaryota; kingdom Viridiplantae; phylum Streptophyta; class Magnoliopsida; order Gentianales; family Rubiaceae; genus Gardenia; species Gardenia jasminoides. Next base: position 54,965,604 of record CM023103.1, read on the forward strand.
TAGGCTATACATATTATAACCTTGTAATTGATTCTTTTTTAAACAACTATTGCACGACTTGAATCGATTTATTTTTTTCCAAAAAATGTTGAGATTTTATTACATCATATAAAAGCAAATCAGGCACCGCTTCTACAATTTTCTCTGCTTCATTAGTTAACTAGTTGGTAAAGGAATCCTTCCACTAAATTCTCACTCAACCAAGCTTAAGGCATATTTTATCACCACTAATGATTTCTCAATGAAAAAAAGAACTCACATTTAAAAACCTTCTTTCGCTTGAATGACATCTTCAATAATGGTACTAATCTCATTGTATCTTGGCCATTCTCCACAATTTGTTAATTGCCACCAAATCAGCCTGATTGTAATTCCTATGTGCCTTTATCCTTCATACGCCTTTAATTAGCTCTTTCAAATAGCACCCGCTTCTCCACCATAGATCACCTTGCTTCTATTCTTAAACTCAAGTGTAATTTAGTAATCGCTCTCCAAATATTGTTCCCCGGGTTATAATATGTCTGAACCGGTTCTACCTTTTTCATCAGCAGATTTGAGCATACAACGGTTCTGGACCGACCTGACCAGGACCGACCGAATCCACCATGTAATTGAAAACCCAAATTTGGATCTGATCCCACAAGTCTCAATGTGGGATATACTCCTGATCCCAATCCGATCCCGTTAGGTATGTTCCATTTTTAAGAATTAATAAATATGATTTACTATACATAAAAATTTATTAATATAATATTAATAATATAATTTAAATGCAAGAATCATTTAATTTATAAAATTATTTTTAATTTAAAAAAACAAGTGATTAGTGGCAAATTAACACACATATAATCCTTTTATTGGGTAATAATTATATTAATCTGATCCCGTCCAAAACTGGTCTAACATATAAATCCATATCCTAATTGCTTATTTATAAATAAAATGGATTCGGAGCAAATCGAGAACGGCCGGATATGTTCCATTCAAAAAAGCATTCGAACCGGCCGGTCCAAAGCCTAGATCCTACCCACGACAAATCTGAGCAATACGTAACTGAAATCCAAAGTACACAG